>QANY01010488.1:0-371255 GCA_003255025.1 Datisca glomerata | reverse complement strand
AAATAAATTTTTTTAATCGCCGCTCCGCGTCGCACGTACGTTGCGACACTCTCTAGCGAGAAATTGACGTCGTTGCATTAGTGGAGCATTTTCCGGTCATATGGATAACGGAAACGATTAACAAATGTTGACTAATGATGTTATATAATTACTAATGATATATATGTTTAGAGAACAAACTTAAAATGCCTATTATGTGAACTCTAACCAACTTAGAGGAGTGAATGTGTTGATATCTAAAAATCTAAATTTGAATCGAATCTATTTACCACAACATAAAATATCATATTAACTAAGATCAACCATTCATCATACCATCAATAATATAAAGCTATAGAGATGGAGAGGTAGAGATAAACACGCAAGATTTTTTATGTGAAAAATCCAACCGGGAAAAAATTATGAGATCTCGTCCAATAAATAATCCACTAAGAATTTAAACGAGTACAAAGATTGGACTTAACGAACCAATTCAAGTACCTCTGATAGTTTTGCTGCACCTCTTGATCCTAGTACAAATGTCTTGGCTTCTCAAAGACTCACACTCGCCAATCTTGAATCATCTTCAAGGAGCAAGTAATCATCACTCTTGTCAATCTCGATCTCCACATTGAGGCACAAGCGATCTCTATCTCGTCTTCTTGGAATCCACCCTTAAGGCACAAGTATCATCACAATCTCATTAGTCATGGACTCACTCCGAGGCACAAGATTCATACAGACTATGAACAAAAATTTCTTTATGTATTTTTTAGAAAAAGAACTCCCCAACTCACTCAATGCAAAACTAATTTTTGTTTAGAAATATACTTGAAAGCTTTAAGAACACATTTAAAATAGCAATTAAACTAAAAGTCTAAATTTAAAAAAAATAACTTAAAACTTGAAAACTATTATAAAATAAATAGAGAAAATTTAGAAATAAAAATAGGGTAAAATAGAAAACCACTCAAAACACGATTTTTCTCTCTATTCTTACTTCCCTAAGAGAGTAATATATATAGAGAGAAAAGGATTTGTAAGCAAGCTAGATCAAAAGCTTTTCTTAGAAATAGGAAAGTATAATGGAAAGATTTCATTTGAATTTTGAAATAAGAAATCCTAGAATTTAAGAGTCTGTAAAGAGAAATTTGCTCATTTTCACACCTGGTCTTCAGAAAATAAGGAGAATATATAGAATTTTAGGTCGAAACATTTAAGGATAACCGTAAAAATAAAATTTAAAAGTATTTGAAAAAGATCATCATAATCATCAAAATCGGGAAAATATTTAAACAAATTATTTAAGTGATGATTGATAGCTAGAGAGAGCGATTGACCACTGGATATCAGAATGTACATTTGTTTTTAAAATGAGTTCAGGGATTATAGAGCAGTCAATCGTTGAAAGTCAAAATGCACCGTCTAAAAAATAAATCCTCGAACGATGATCACTAATCAGTAATCGTCTAGAACAATAACACAAAACATGAAAAAAAATACTCTTTTCCTTAAACCTCGAATATATTGAATAATATTTTAATAAAGAATATGTGTTAAACAAGTGCCTTAAATTTTCTTTTCAAATTTGGTGTAAGCATTAGACTAGAAAAATAATGGCAACTTTTACAACGAATTCTTTACAAAAAATATCAATTATAAAAATCAGACGTATACAAATTTTGCTTCAACTCATCTCCACCTTTCTCATTTTTGTGACAAAACTAACATATTTATATTCTACCCAATCCAAATATAACTTAAAAGATCAATACATTTGACTCGAAGAGAAATTGACTAATTACCCTGTAGCCTGTAGCAACAGCAACTTTCAAAGATAAAGGGTATTAAGGGAAGACTTTACAATGTGGGGAATAATTTTTCGGCATTGATACTGGGTTATTGTGGCCCTTAGATCACTTTTAGAGTAATCTGAGCCACACAAAGCTCAGCAGGTAACAAGTTTTTTTTTGTTCACCAAATACATATTGGGAGTTCACTAAATACATACTGTAGTTCGTCAATTACGTACAGATTAATAATTTTACAGGGTTGACCAAATACGTAGTGGAGTTCATCTAATACATAGTGAGATTCACCAATTATGTAGTGGGGTTCACCAAATACGTACAAATTAATAATTTTTAGAAGACTTCACCAAATACGTAGTGGGGTTCACCAAATACATACAAAATAATAATTCTTGGAGGGGTTCACCAAATAGGTAATGAGGTTTACCTAATACATACAAATTAATAATTCTTGTAGGAGCTCACCAAATACGTACTAAAGTTCACCAATTACGTATCGGGGTCCACCAATTACGTAGTGGGGTTCACCAAATATGTATAAATTAATAACTCTTGGAGGGGTTCATCAAATACGTAGCGGAGTTCACCAATTACGTAGTGGGATTCACCAAATACGTACAAAATAATAATTCTTGGATGGGTTCACCAAATACATACTAGGGTTCACCAATTACGTACTGGGTTCGCCAATTACGTACTGGGTTCGCCAATTACGTAGTGGGGTTCACCAATTGCGTAATGGGGTTCACCAAATACGTATAAATTAATAATTCTTACAGGGGTTCACAAAAAACGTACTGAGGTTCGACAATTACATAGTGAGATTCACCAAATACGTACAAATTAATAATTCTTGGAGGGATTCACCAAATACATATTGTGGTTCACAAATTACGTAGTGGGGTTAACCAATTACGTAAAACCTAATTGTCATACCTAATAGGCGAATTGCCTATTTTTAGCCCCTAAACGCCATCCTGAAGGTGTTAATCACATCGTCAAAGCCAAGCGCTAGTTTTATGCCTCCAATCGTTCGTTTCATTCCTAAACACCATGTATAAATAGGCGATCGCCAGTCTCCCTCCCAATAACCAGTTTTTTGGGCCTAATCGCCATTTATATGGCTATAATCGTATTTCTTCACAATCAACCGTAAAATTGATATTTTTATAATTATTTATCGTACACAAAAAAATCATTGATAAAAATAGAAAAAACTCATTATTTCAATACAAGCATCCATGATACTCACTTATTATGTTAAATTAGATTGGATTAATTAAGGATTCACGGTACAATTGAACACTTATTCATAAACTCGTTAAAAGTTATCATTGACAAGTATCAAGCGAGACGAGTTTTCACCATATATAATTATAGGTCGTGATGTTATGATAGTCGGTAAATCCTATTTATCGGTTTGACGAACACGTCTAACCCGCAAGATCGGTCATATCTTTAAATCGAACATATCCGCTAAAAGTTTGAATATCAAAACTGTCTAAACCAAAGGAGAACAATTTTCTCATAAAAATATCAAAACTGCCTAAAACAACCGAATAAGATGAACTTATACCGCTCAAACCCTAAAAATTAACACAGATAGAAATTATGAAAAAGCTCAAAATTAAGACCGAAACAGCTTCTAGACCTCTGAAAGTGCTTAAAACAGTATTTTTTGGACCCAAAACTAGGCTATGATGGGTAACCTCTATCATGCATATAGATCTATGAATAAGCATCGGTTTGATATTTTACGGGCCACGTGGTTTAACCCGAGTCAAAAGTTAAGCCCTCCGGAAGTTAACATGCGCATGCCACGATCCATTTATTTCAGAAATCATATTTATCGGTTTGACGAATACGTATAACCCTCAAAATCAGATTCTATCTTTAAATTGAACATATCCGCTAAAAGTTAGAAATTAAATATTGAAATTTGAAATTTTAACCTTTTATTTTATAAATTATAACCCCATAAAATTTAGAAAAAATAACCTATTTACGTTTTAATTTATAAGCGTATAAATATATTTTGTTACAAACTGTCAATCTATCCAATTGGATTCTACGAAGAGTAGATTCACCCCTTATGTTATGGCTCATCTCGCGCTTACACCATAATAACAAGCGTTTGACTCGTGTCCACAGGCCAAACATTTGTGTGTCTGACGTTTGAGAACCAAACGCGATCAGCAGGCCACAAACGCCAGTCTTGAATGACGACTCGCCATGTAATGATGGCGTTTAGGTCCCCTTAGCTATATTCACACACTTTGACATTTTCATACACTTAACAATTTTCTTACACTTAATCTTTTACAAAACTTAGTCATTTTCATAAATTTGCTTATTATCATACACTTAACCAGTTTCACACACTTAGTCATCTTTATAAACTTTCTTATTTTCACACTTAACCATTTTCACACACTTGGTTATTTTTTGCACATTCCAGGATAGCAATTTATATATTCACACATTTGGTCATTTTCACACATTTGGTCATTTTCACACATTTTCATATACTTGTCATTTTCATGTACTTATTTTGCTACACTTGGTCATTTTTATGCACCAAGTCATTTTTACACGATTAACCATATTTTTATACACTAAGATATTTTTCACATACATTTAACTATTTTTACAATTTTTCACATACACTTCACAATTTTCATTCACTTAGTCGTATTTTCATGCACTTAGAAATTTTCTATACTTTGTCATTTTCATGTACATGTTTTGATGAAACTCAACTACTTCCGTGTACTTAATCATTTTCACAAGGTAACTCTTTTCACAGAAGTGTTTTGATACACTTAACTATTTTTATACACTTAGTCATTTTCATACATTTAACCATTTTCACACAGTTAGTCATTTTCATACATTTAACCATTTTCACACAGTTAGTCATTTTCACATGCATAGTCATTTTAACACACTCATCAATTTCCATACACACTCGTCAATTTCACACAGTTAGCTATTTTTATACAGTTAGTCATATTGTCACACTTAATCATTTTCACACTTAATCATTATCATGCTTAGTCATATTCATACGCTTAGCAAATTTAATGTACTTAGTCATTTCCAATACAAACCTCATATGTAAATATTTATGAAATAAAAAACTTGTCAGCATATAAGAAAAAAGAAAAAGTAAGTCGAATTCTTCTTTAAAAAGTATCTCATTCATTAGTATCACTATATATTAAATTAAAAATATTTTTATTGTTATAAATCCCTTCTAGGCACTCTAAAACACACTTCATGTATACATGAAATTCCTTTCACAATGTTTATAGACTGTTTTGTTGAGAAATGATCACGAAGATGATTTTTAAATGATTGTTTCAACTGCACAGTTTTTACCCTCGAGATCAAGTTGTAATGGTTTCTCATCTTTGATATGTACTCTTCGTAGAGGTCCATCCATTTTTACAAGCTCTCTTTAAGGACTTCATCTTCAAAACATGAAATAATCCTTCAGTTAAAAATTCTGAATCTCTGAATCTCACATTGAACAGTGACAAGCTTAGTAACTTATCCAATTTTATTTATTGCACGGAGAAACTGACAGAAAATGAAAAACTAACAAATAGTATATAGGACTAGCTTTTTTACCCTTTTTCTATACATCTTAACATATCAATGATAAAAGCATTTCTAGTGTTCCGAAATATTTGATATTTGACATTAAAGTATATATAGGGATAGATCACCACTCAAATCTCCACCATATGAAATAGAGTAGGTACCTCGAACACATTTAATCACCCACAATATAGAGTAAATACTACATGAGGAAAAAAATATAGCTGCAAGGAAGATAAATCCAAGATTCAAGGTTCATAAAAAAGAACTGTAATTGAATAAAAGGGACGGTAGTAAATGGCAAGATTATGTGTTTAAAGTTGGCTCCCAAGCTTGAAATTAGATAAGGGTGGCCTCATTAGTTAAACGGTAATGAGTACCTCAACAGAAACATAATATGAAATATAAGTATCAGGTAGGAAACTATATCTTCCACAGCAGATCCCTCCCTCCTCCCAACCCTCCACAAGAAAAGGAAAAAAACAAAAAAATTTATATCAGCCTATAACTTATTACCTACAATATATCCAAATCTGTACATATATGGGTTGTCAAACACTAAATCATTCAATTAATAATATTATATAGGGTAATACCCGTTCTCTAAATTAGGAAAAAATATAGTTTTGACCACTATAAGCCAGTCTTCGTTATCTCCGTTTTAACAATGTATATGGACTTGAAATCCTTTCTTTCAACTTACAGAGGTAGCTAACATCACAGACATCCAGACTCAAACCAATTGAAATGCATTCAACATGCTAAATCATTCACTTTTTATTCCATGCAACTTGAAATAAAAGACAAGCAGCCACTACTTTTTAAGGGATATAAAATTATCAAACTTGGTCAATCGATCTAATTCATGCAAACCAAACATAAAAAAAACACATAACATCACATAAGTCAGTACATACCTCATCAATAGTCTGAGTTTTACGGTTTTGTTACAAATATTGATTACTTTTAATTCTCATAAATACCGGTCCCTGAGAAACTGCGATGCATAACATATAAAAATGAGACCACCAATAACATCAACAACCAAAAACAAAAAGATTTACTATCATCCTCTTAAAAATTTTGACTTAATTATCTCCATTTTTTTAGATACATCAAGTACAGAAATTCATTTTTTCTCTTGCAATTCAACATTTGTTTTCGTACAGTGGCTTTCACTCTAGAGAAAATAGCTATCTCCTATACGCAAATAGATAAATGTATTCAATGAATTACTTTTTACAGTAAAAGAGGCTTTCACTCAGACTTCAATAAGTTGCATTTTCTGTACTTCTTGTTCATTGGGGTAAAAAAATAATTAAGACTTTAAGTTATTGGTCAATCTTACAGAGTTGAAAGTTTAATCTTAGAGTGACCATTTCAACAAGTAAACTCAAAAAAAGAGCAAAGCTTATCTTGAGAAATTACTTTAAATGAGAATACGTTCTAAAGTGTATTCTTTTATTTTGTCAAGATTCTGTGCATACAAATGTATTAAAAATAAAAAACGTTCTTTTATATTTTCATGAAGTATTAGCAATGATGCATGATTTAAATGAAAACATTTTTTTTAATTTTAAACTATGCCAACAGGGAAAAAATGCATGTTAGAGTCTAATCAAACATGAATGCTTTGAGCATGGAGATAGAGACACTACAAAGGAATATGCTCACTTGAGACCATGCAAGTCCTCTTTCTTAATCCACTTTTGTCTAACTTCCACTCTCTTTCCAGAATGATTAATATGACTAACTTGAGATGTACGTAACAAATTCTCGTGTTATGATCGATATGAGGATAAGTAAATCTTGAGTTATAAGGATTAATGATATTCTTGAATGCACCCTTAAGAATATTACAATATGGCCTAATGTGACCTCTAATGCCACAATAATGACATATAAGAATAAAATGCAGTCTATGTGTGTTAGTAACAGTCATGTGTGTGTATAGGTCTACGTAATAGTAAGTCACTTTTAATATATGAAGAATGGAAAATACTCTTAGGCTCTACCACACACGTGACTTTAGACTTATGAATATGAGTTTCACACTTAGCTTTAGGATAAATGTCAGCCTTCACAAAAATCATTTTAGAACTAGATGGAGTTTGATTTTCATAAATGTAACCAAGACATTTCCTATCCCCAAAAAATTTTCCATGCTAAGTAAAGCATTCAACTTTTCTATTCCTAGAGTCTCGTTAGACTCAATCAAATCTCTTTCAAGCTCTAACTACCTACAACTTTAACAATATCATCTTTTTCATGCACACAACTTTCAAGGAATCTAATTTTATCTAAAAGATATTCTTTTTCACTCTTAAGTTCTTGCACATCAATTTTAGATTTTTCATAATCTTGGCACAACTCTTATTTCTCTTTTTCTATCGTGTTCATCTTTTTACCATGTTTGTCCTTCTTCAATTTAATAATTGAGTGTACAATTCCTCATATGCATTTTTATATCAAAATGTTTTGTATTCATCCATACCAGAGTGCACTATTTGAGCAACTATCTTTAGACATTTTTTAGAGTTCGTTATATGAGCTAACTTAGAATCACACTAAATGTATTTAGTAACCCGCTCTGATACTAAATAAAAAGTCCTATATGTGAACTCTAAAATAATGAGGTGGTGAATATGTTAATATCCAAAATTCTAAATTTTAATCGAATCTATTTAGTATAGCGGAATATATCATATTAAATAAGACTAACCATTCATCATACCATCAACAATATATAAAAAGATAAAAGATATACATGCAAGATCTTTTACGTGGAAACCCAGCCGGGAAAAATTACGGGACCTCGTCCACCAAATAATCTACTAAGAATTCAAATGAGTATAAAGATCAAACTTACAAACCGACTCAAGTATCTCTTATCATTTTGCTGCATTCTTGACTCCTAGTGTCGACGTTTTCGCTTCTCATGGACACATATTCGTCAATTTTAAATCATCTTCAAAGCACAAACAATCACCACGCTCGTCAATCAAAATTACTTTAAGGACCGAAATGCTTTAAAAAGATTTGTTTACATATTTTCAAATATTTAAACACCTACTTCATTAAAAGTTAAAAATAATCTTAAAATATCATTTCCAATATTCTCTAAAAGAAATCTCGAATGACTATATTTCATGGATTTTGAATACAACTTTAATTAGTTTAATGGTGTTGTGTGTACTCCATGGACAACCAAGTCATGTGGCTATGGAGGCTTAGACGTTGTTTATGTTGGATCGGATTTTAAAATTTGAGGAAAAATCAATGAACCATGAATGATTTGTGGGCGAAAAAATAAAATATTTTCACATCAACCATTTAATCATATTAAATATAGAACCTCTTATGATCATGCATATATTAATTGACGTATTTAGAAGAGGTATAAATAATATTATACATTTCTTGTATCGGAGATTTTCTATCTTGGTGGAATCCAATTGATTATCTCGTGTTCTTCGTTCTTCGTAGAACTCGAATCAGTTTTACACCAACAACCACTCGTAGGATTTAAAAATATATATCAATCGGATGTTGATAAAAAATTGAGTGTGGGCTGTCAAAACAACTGGAGAAGAAAATTTTAATTTTTCATTCTCCCTCTTGGTTTTCGACGATAACAGTTAGGGAGGGGAGAGAATCTCTTTTCTCTATTCTGTGTAATTACACAATATGCTTAGGATTAGGGATGCAACCCTATTTTCATCTCTTAGATAATAATTATGAAATTTGCACATATACCCATATATTATAAATATCCAAAAATAATCCCCTTTACTTTGCTATTGCTGAAAAGTACACATCTCCCTAGAGTCAATATTGTGTTTAAATACATCAATCCTAATTTATAAATGAAATTTATCTCTATTAATTAATTAATTAATTTTTTTTATTCACTAATTATCTAATAATTAGAAAATAAATCATTAATTCATTTGAACATTAATTTTTCTTTTCACTACTTTAGTTATGATACTCATCATATATGGGTTCGGGATGTGTACATCAGTTAAAAACACATTTTTGGTCTAACTGATGTTTTTTTTCATTTATGTCCTTATGGAGCTACTCCTATGACCGAATGGACCCACATGAATAAAGCTATAGGACTCAAATACTCGACGAATTTATTTTCATAAATTCTCGACCTATTTAATTATGACATCTTACAACTCTACTATATGTATGATAATGAATCAACTATCAATTCATACGTGCTACATTTTCTATTGGTGCAAATAAACACTTTTATTTCACAGTCCATATAATATTTAAAAAAAATCTTCATGAATATCAGTAATAAAAGTAGGATATGAAATTACCGTTTTACCCATCTAGTTATTATTTCATTTACTCTTTTATTGACTGTGAACAAGAAAAACATAATAGTGAATTATCTCGTACAGTTCACCATGCCTTATTCAATGATCCATTTCATCGAATACTCGACCAAGTTAATTTATTCACACACCCATCAATAAAGTATAAGGTGGTATTTTTACATTTATAATCTCGTCACGAATTTCCATATATATAAATCACGCAACTCCAACATAGTTGAATCAAGATCACAATAGTCGAGGTATTGTCCGGCAGTTCGAACTCACTCTTTTGACGTATCAAATTTCGTAACTAGCTATGTCGAGTTTCGTAGTCACTTCAGGATTAAGGTAATTGTGAATATACCCTTAAGGTGTAACAATTAGATTTAGAGCTAGATAAACGACTTTGTTCTAAACTAATTTGTTACTAGTCTATTCAACATGTTTCACAACATATCTAGGTCAACTGTCAGAGTCTCCACCATGCCCCAAGACCGGCATCCTTTGGTTCAAACTAACGGTTGTAATTGGACTCATTGTCCAGTTGATCCTAAAACTGCGAATAACATTATAAACTATTTCAGAAGAGTTTGTCTGGAAGACTCATATCTCTTTACTTTTCTTATGTTGACAATAGTTTCAGGACTTGAGTAAATTATAAACAGACTTTAATTAAAAGAAAAAACTTCAATTCATTTATTAAATTCAGTTATACAAAATGTAAGAGAAATAACTAAATAATCATAAATAGTTATTACATCATATTTAATGGACATAATTTCAACAGTTTATACATACAATGTAAAGATAAAACCTAAAAGGATATAGTGCATTCACACATACTGACCAACTACATGTTTTGCTTTATCCATTTGCTATCTTTTACATAGGATAGTCAACTTAATTAAAAATGACTCTTAAACGTATCAAGTTTTTAGATACAAAACTATCGCTAATAGTTAAATGATATACCCGCCCAACCGTCCATCTCGTCTCTCATTGCTCATCGAGCGACTATATGCTCTATATTCAGAAAAAGATGAGCAAGCGATAGTAGAGAGATTAAATTTATGTTTGTTATTATTTATGATTAGAAGTATTTTGATACATTGAAATAACAATATTTCAGTACAATATCATATATGTTTTTTTAAGAAATATTTGCATGTATTTTAAACAATTTTCATGTGCATGTAAAAATATCTTAAGAAACATCAGAGCATGTGTTCTTTACAAAAATATTTTCAGATATTAAAATGTGTTTCAAATTATCAACATTTATTAAATACTTATGTTTTAAAGTAGTATTGTTTGATGCGTTGAAGTGTTTGTAGCATTCTCGAATTCATCATAATTAAGTGACTTAATTAAAAATAGATCTTACCTTAATCATAGAGATTTACGTAATGAAACTTCAAGCAACACGTGTTGGGTTTCAAGCAATTAAGATTTAAGGGATACGAGAGAGCGTGCGCGAGTATCGTAACAAACTTTATAATTTAAGGGATAATTAAGATGTTTTACTAATGGATAACATTGCTAATTGTTAATGTGAACAAACACATTGTGTGAAAAGCAAATGGGTTTAGCTTTTGGATTAAGATAATCACTTCAAACCGATCTTAGTGGGCCTAAGTGTGTTGTTTTCTAAATTATTTTTCATTTGACCCTTGGGTGGTCGGCTTATTTAATAGTCATTGTTGCATTAAATTAGGTATAGCCTACGTGTACTTTAAATTCATGATCGTTAAACTCTCGATCTAGATTGTAAGATCTTATGATTTTACGATCATGTTTATTCTCCACGATCTGACTCATATGTAGAATATTAAATTGGGAGGATTTTACGATCCTATTATATTTTTTTTGTCCTGGATTGGTAAGATTTTACGATCCCACTATGATCTTACGATCCCACTAATCATAATTTTGTAAGGTATTCATAAAAAATAATATAAAGTTCATTTAATATGTTCAATTTTTAAGTTGTTATTTATTTATTTAAATTGAACTTAGTAAAATAGTCAAATTTACCGCTGATTGTTTAACTATATTCAATAATTTTAATATATAGTTTGGTAAATTATATTTTTTCATAATATTATTAGTATTAGTAGGATTTTTCGATCCACGATTCAATCCTACGATTCGATTCGCGAGACCTCTCCACAATCCTAGATAGGATCATGATTCTGACAACCTTACGTAAATTCATAAACATACAATGCTTCTATCTTCAACTTTGATTTGTAAAAACAAAAGGCATTATTATATTCCTTAGAAAGAGCCTTGTGAAATTCACTTTTCATAACTTCATAAAATAGACCTCAAATCTACAGAGATCTATTTTTTATGAAATAAAATTTTTTTGAAAAGATATTGTTATGGTAATGGATTTAAAACGAGATTCATATTTTGAATAAGAAGAGATTATGATTTTGAGTTGTTATAAATATGATGTTTCAGTTAGGGTTTGAGCTGCCTCGATATAGGGCGAGAAGTGTCTATACACCAAATGAAGCATCCCGTGGTAAGGAAGCTATATAATAAGAGATAGAGGATAACCTTAAGATGAGAGAAGATGACTTTATAGGATGCTCTATAACATTGAGAAGCTTCATCATAGGATTTTGCTCATACCAAAGACAGTTTTCAAGCTAGTGGGTTGACTCTAGTTCAGTTGTGACTTTTATCTAAACTAGTTATGATTTTTTGTATTGAGTTTAGATTTTGATGTAATGAGATTTATGTTAGGTGGTTGAGTCGTTATATGATATAAATGTGGTGTTTGATATAAGATAGGAATTGGCCAAACCACATTACAAATATGATTTTCATTTGTTATTAATGGAGTAACTGAGCATGAGCAGTCCATGTCACTTGATAAGCTAGCACTCCAAGAATATTGTAACTGATCAATCAGCTTCTTAACTAGAGATGTTAACTGTTTAAGGGAAAGTTCTATCATGCCGGGGTTTTTCCCTGGCATGAATGTTGGGAATTGGTGGCCCTTGGATTGCTTTTGGAGCAATTCACGCCACACAAAGCCCAGTTAGTCACAAATCCAATGTTTTCATTTTTTTTCACAAAAAATGTATAGGGGTTCACCAAATATGTGCTGGGATTCATCAAATACGTATAAAATTAATAATTCTTAGAGAGGTTCACCAAAAATATATAAGGGCTCATCAAATATGTACAGGGGTTCACCAGATATGCATAGGGGTTCAACAAATATGTATCAAGATTCACCAAATATATACATGGTTGGTGAACACCAATGCATATTTAGTAAATCCTAATACATATTTGATGAAACCCTCCAAGAATTATTAATTTTGTACATATTTGGTGAATCTCAGTACATATTTGGTGAACTCCAGTACATATTTGATGAACCTCATACATATTTGGTGAACCCCTCCAAGAATTATTAATTTTGTACGTATTTGGTGAACTCCACTACATATTTGGTAAACCTCAATACATATTTGTTGAACCCCTAATGTAGTATGGTTAACCAAGTACATACAAATTAATAGTTTTGGAGGGATTCACCAAATATATATAGGGGTTCACCAAATATGTACCGAGCTTCACCAAATATGTAATGGAATTCATCAAATATGTAATGAGATTCACCAAATATGTACAAAATTGACTTTGTACATATTTGGTGAACTCCTCCAATAATTATTAATTTTGTACGTATTTGGTGAATCCCACTATATATTTGGTGAACTTCAGTACATGTTTGATGAACCTCCATCCATTTTTGGTGAACCCCACCAAGCGCCATCTTAAAGCCCATAATCACCATCCTGAAGGTAATAATCGTCATCTTTAAGGTCAAGCGCCATTCAAATTGCTCTAATCGCCACAATCCTTCCTAATCGTCATACATTAACTGGCGATCGCCATACTTGTCCCACCATCAAAATGATCCTAATCGCCATTCAAATGGCTTTAATCGCCATCTTCCCAATAAATCCTAAAATTGTTATTTTTTAATTAATTATCGTACGCCGAGTAAATCACCAATAAAAATAGAAAAAACTCGTTCTTTCAATGCAAACATTCACGATATTCACTTATTATGTGAAATTAGATTTGATTAAGTAATAATTTTTTAAGCAATTGAACACTTATTCATAAACTCGATAAAAGTTGTCATTGATAATGTTGTTGTGCTTTTGTAACAAGCATCGAGCGAGACAGGTTTTCACTGTGTATAATTATAGGTCGTGATGTTATGATGGTCGGTAAATCATATTTATCGGTTTGACGAACATGTATAATTCCAGTGTTGGATTCTACTACTAAATCGAACTAATCCGTAGAAAGTTTGAAATTAAATATTGAAATTTTAAATTTAACCTTTTATTATAAAATTATAACCCCAGAAAAGTTAAGAAAAAATCCATTTATGTTTTTAATTTATAACCCTATAAATATATTTTTTAAATCTAACCTTATTTTATTATCAAAATTAACCCTAAAATTAAAAACCCATATTCCCCTTAATCTATTCGATACTCATTTTCCCCCCAAACGCAACCACTAAGATCGAAACGCCATCACTACATGGTGTTTGAGTCTAAATGCCATCACCACATGAAAATTGGCCCACGCGTCTAGACGTAGGCCAAACGCCACTGAAAGGATGGTGTTTTGGAGCCCAAGCACCACCTATTGGCTCTAAATCTTATAACTACATAGTGACTCACCGTGTAGTGATGGCGTTTAGGTCCCTATTGTGGCGTTTGATCTCTAGTGTAGCGTTTGGGTGTTTAGGTCATCAATACCGGTGATTTTATTGTCTTTAGTAGCGGGTTTAGTATCTATTGCGGCGGTTTTAATGTCTTTACCGGTGATTTTAATGTTTTTAACAGCAGTTTTTGGTTCTATAGCGACGGTTTTAGTTCTACACTTAGCCATGTTTACAACTTAGCCATACACCTTGACAATTTTCATTCACTTAGTAATTTTCTAACACTTTTCCATATTTATGTATTTTTTTTATCACTTAGTCATATTTTCATGCATTTAGGCATTTTTACACGCTTAGCCACTTATATGGAAATAGTCATTTTCATGACATGATCATTTTCACAACTTAACCATTTTTAGACACTTAGTCATATTTCATTTGCTTAGTAATTTTCTCACATTTTGGCATTTTTCATGTACTCGTTTTGATACACTTAGTTATTTTCATGCACTTAGTCATATTTTCATGCATATAGGCATTTTCATATAAACTTAGCCATTTTTACAACTTACCACATACACTTAGTAATTTTCATTCACTTAGTAATTTTCTCCATTTTGCCATTTTCATGTACTTGTTTTGATGAAACTTGGTTATTTTCATATACTTAATCATTTTCACAACGTAACCCATTTCACACAAGTGTTTTGATACACTTGTCATTTTCACACCCTTAGCCATTTTTGCACACTTGGTCATTTTCAAACCCTTAGCCACATTTTCATACACTTAGACATTTTCACATACACTTAGCTATTTTACAACTTAGTCACATGCACTTGGCAATTTTCACTCACTTAGTAATTCTCTCACACTTTGTCATTTTCATGTACTTCTTTTGAATCACTTAGCTATTTTCATGCACTTAGTCACATCCTTAGTCTTTTTACACTTAGTTATTTTCACACATATAGTCATTTCACACACTTGGTTATTTTCACACACACAGAGTAATTTTCACTTATTTATTTCCACACATGTAGCCATTTTAATCAAGTTAGTTATATTCATACACTTGGTCATTTTTATTTATTTTCGCATGCACGAGCATTTTTTGTTCACTGAGTAATTTTCTCACACTTTGCCAAATAAAAACTATAAAGTTTTACTTTAGAACTATAACTTTTTACTTCAGTGTTAAGCCAATGATTTTACTATCACTCGTGTAAGAGTAATGGAATATTAGTCAATTATGTAGGCAACGACAAAGTGAAAAACTAAGTTAGAGCCATGATATTGAACTAAATCCACTTCGTAGTCACGTATAAGTTAATTGAATTCGGGTCCAAACATTTTAGTTGCCTAAAGGCTAAATAGCAATTGTCATGAGGGATATGGTACCAAGAGGCAAAATCATTATTGCCGAACAGAAGAAGGGAGACATCTTGGGCATAAGAAAACAAAAGTTACACACCTACCAAGTCAACCACTCAAATTAATACAGACAACAAATTTCATAAGTAAAAATATCAAGTACATGGACAGATCCATCATAGCTTCTAGATGTAAACAATAAGTTTAAGATGTAAACAAATAAAATACAGCATAACCATCACAACTTCTAATTACAGCTCCAATCGTACAGAAATATAAGTTGATGGCCAAGAATGGTAAATAATGCATTCCTGCTAAACCTTATTTAAGCAAAGAGTTTCATGATTTCGTAGTAGCTGATTGAATACAGCAAAACCATTTCTTATATGATTCAAACAACTTGAAAAAACCAAACATAGCATATACGAGTCAGATAAAAGCAATTTTAATGTACATTCATAAATTTCTATCACAAGGAACTGGTTCGATGTTGGCCATGATGGTGAGACCAATAAGTAAGGGCAACCAATACACGATCCAAGAGATCATATAGAAAAGGTTCTCTTCTTTGCTGAGGCGATATTCTTGTTGTATGAACCAATGTTCTCCATTTGCCCTGCAGTTTCCATAAGCCATACAGTTAAATAGTAGTTATTAGTGGCATGAACAGTAACAACTTGCACCTGAAATTCTTGATTGGCTCAGATTGTTCAACGATATATAAAAGGCACATGATTCATGAGTGCAACACACAAATACCAACCACAATCAGAAGAAATATTTTGGTACAAGAGGTGATAACTAAAATCTTCTTAGAAAATCCAAATAAATTAAGATTCACTAAATAGGTTGTGGGGTACTTTGCTTGAAAGAAAATAACTTGATCTTATATCTACTAGAACGGAGGCTTTTTGGTGTGAGTAGCTCTTTTTATGTTCTGAATAACGTATTTATTTTACTGATGGCCATACATTAAGACACATATGATTCAAATACAGGTAAAAACAAGTACGAGATGGACAATGCAGCATCTGATAAAAAATTATGTTAACATGTTACCTCCACAGTGTGATCTTTCAATATGTGCCTACAGTTATAATTTCCATCATCAGACCCTTGCCACACACGAATAGTCTGAACCATTATGAAGAATATCATCGAGAATGAGGGAAAAACTATTAAATAATGGAAATATAAAATAAACCAACCTCTTCATTTCATGATTTCGAAAACAATTAGGGGGAAACATCTAAAGCTAAAAAGAATCCTCTGACATAATATTATTCATCTCGATCGACAATTCCATTTCGAGTCCTAGAAAAGGTCTTCTAAACCAAAAGCAAGATTAAAAAGTAAAATTACAATTATTGAGGTACCTACCTTGTCGGCTGAAGCAGTTAAGAATAACTCATCCCAAGCTACAAACTTTACACTCGTTACCTACCATAGAAACATCGCCTTCTAAACCATTCATCTTCAATAAAAATGCAAGTCTAGAACTAAACGTCAGAATAAGAGGGAGGGAGGGAGAACCTCTTTGAGTGCCCACTAATAGATGATAAAATCTGTCCAGATGGACGATCAAATATTACAGCATGAGTCTCGTTAACGCAGTCCACAATATATTCTTAATAAGATTTTTCACATTGAATTTGATTTACGAGAATGTATTGCACCTGAGACAAAGATGGATATATAATTGACCAAATCAGCTATAGAAAGCACCCCACCTTGGCATAATGCATATCCAGAGATAAAATGTCTGGTTTGTTTGTTTTATGGCGGATGACTAGATATTTGAGTATAACTTTCAAGAGCTTCAACTGGTGCCAAGGTTAGGATAATCTACGGGTCAAATATACCAGAAAAATGATACAAATAAAAATAACAATCAGAATAGAGATATGGAACAAATTATCAATAGACACCTGATAAGCAATAGTTGAATATATCAGTACAAACAAAGAAAGCTTGAGCGACAGAAAACATATCATTCAATCCATCTATTTTTATAATTCATGAAAAATACCTGACGTTTATTTCGTTGCTGTGAAAGAGTAGGATTACAGTCTGTCATCTCAGAGATGACACTGCTTGATATTCCAGGACGGATTCTCTTTCCATTAGGGCCCATCATTTCTTCATCCTCAGAAACTAAGAGTAAAAATAATTTAAATGAGCCAAGATCCATTTTAATGAGGATTTACTATTTGAGTTAGAAAAAGAAACCTTTTTTGTCTTTTTAAGTCTTGCGATCACACGACGGGCAACATCATGCTGCAAAATGAAATACATTAGACAAAAGATACCTAAGCATTATAAGTACAAATATCCAGAGTCAATGTCAAATGTTGAATGTAATCTTTTGGGATATAAAATATAGAGATTAACACCTTATACAAGGCACGATTTAGCTCTTGTCTTGACGTATGCAATTGTTGCTCAAGTGTGAAATTGGATAGCATCAATCCATCCCATTCATATCGTTGGACAATAAAATATTTTTTTTTTAAAAACCTTTGAAATTAATGCCCAGATATTAAGTCATATGCTAAATACATCCTAAGAGTTAATACTGACAGGAAAACTTTTCAAATCTGGCCACAATAATCAATAAAAATCCTAAATTGGTTTACGTGTTACAAAGTTAATGAAGATAAAAGCTCATCAGACGAAAAGCAAAACCTCATTCCATAAACACGAGGAAACGATAAAAAGGGAATAGATTACATATTTATTATGAGAACACTAATTGTTCCAAATAAATGTAACCACCATTTAACAAGATTGTTCTACTCTTCTCAGTATGTAATCAAGCAAATACCACTGGCAAATATTAATGGGGATAAAAATACTCAAGTACTTTTCTAAAGTTCTAATACATGATTAAAATGCTTTGACAACAATTAGCGTCTCACCACAAAAAAACTAAGAATGTCTGTGGAAAATCCAATTTGACTTTATTAAGATATTCCACCTAAACAAAAACTAAAAAAACAAGACTCAAAAGGAATGAAGTCCTGAAATTCATACATAGCAAGTGGTTCCCCCATAATTGGGCATTTCCATAGTCCTAGAAACATGAAAGTAAAATCTAAACTATATTTCTAAGATGAAAAAATCCTAAAAGGAAAATTGATCAAGAAAATTGATCAATAAATTATTATACAGTACTACGACTTTGTTTGGTGTAAGAAAGTTGCATCAGTTTCCACATGCTTGAATAACTGAGAACAACATTGACTCTATTCTGACATGCTTTAGGTTATACATAGTTAAATATTTATATTATTTGTATATCTGAATCATCATTCTTCTCTTCAAGAGACATTCCTAATTTTGTATTTTGGAAGCATCGACTAGAAGTGTCGAAGCCACTCTCACTAGAGTAAACTTTTGTCATTTAATACCAAAAGAAAAAATACCGCCTGATCAGATCTTAACAGTGTTGATGAGGCATACCACTGCTCTCTTGAATTATTATATTTTATCATTCAATGTTTAACTTCAAAGGTAGATAGACTNCTCTTAATCTAGAGTTTTTATTTCAATGCATTGATGATTTTTCTTCAAACTTGATAATGAGATATATATATATATATATATATCATCAACATGGAAGAACCTAGTAGATCAATTAAAACTCCAAAGCTTCACTTATTGGTTCAGAAAATAAATACAAAAGTTTCAATTAAAAATATAAAGAGCGAGAAAATAGGAATGGAGGAACTAACCTTTACAGATGAAGCCTTCTTGACAAGTTTCTTGAAGAACATAAAACCGATCTGATTGTTGAAGCTCTTAAAAATCTGGAAATTTTGAGTATTAATTTGTTAGTAACGACGAAATGAACCCTGAATGCGCAAATAACCTAGGAAAAATTTAGGATGGGTACTTAGGCAGAAATTGACTCACCAATGTGTAGTGGAGCTAGTCACTTCAGTTGTAGATTTCCACCATCTAGAGAGAAGAGGAAAGGACTGGCTGCCCTAGAATTAGATCTGCAAATCTGTAAGCTCGTTTTCAGGAAAAAACAAGAATTTAAGAGAAAGAGAGACGATGAAAGACAGAGAGAATTCGTTCACTTTTGTGTGGATGAGTCAAAAGCAAACCATCAACATGAACTCCTGAAAACTACCACTTCCTCCATTGATAAAAGCTCAAGCTTCTATGGTCGATTTTAACAGTAGACGACGGCAATAGCTTGAGCTTTTGCGCCTGCCCAAGAGAGAGAGAGGGGGAGGGGGAGAGAACTTACAACAACGGAGGGGAAAGAGAGAGCCTGAAGATTGGGGTGAAAATCGCATGCCCTGGAAAGCTTGATATTCTTGAGTTTGATGTCAAAGCTTTCTTCGAAAGCTTAAGGAAGGAAGAAGGAAGCTTTCCCAAAAATTGTAACTTACAACCGAGGCAACAAGTAAAATTATTTTCCCTACTCTTTTTTATCTAACTGTTGAAAGTATCCTTACCTCATCCAACAATAGTGTCGTGACACACAGTTGTGCACAAATTACAGTGGGTCCTACTACAATGATAATTTTGAAATTAAATATTATTTTTAGTTTATCCCTAAAAATCTGATATGGCATTATCTGGATTATATATAGATATTATTCTAATAGCTCAGGTTTAGTTGCATCAGTTGAGAACTGTTGGTCAAAGTGTTTAGAACATAATCGGGGTGAAAACTCTCTCTGTGATTAAAAGTTAATCAAAAACTCCAAAAAAAATAATCATTGTATTCTCTAAGAAAATTGTCTCTATAAATTAGTATTTCTCAGTAAATCTCTAGATCACATGTGTTGAGTACATCTACAGACAGAAAAAATATCTTTGAATTATTCTACGTGCTCACACACATCCTAGTACATTTAAAGATTGGCTTGAAGATCTTGGTGTGGATCTCAAAATCCGTTGTTCGTGAGAATGCATGGTCATTAATTTGCGAGGACGTTTGATATAGACTAGAAGAGGTATATGATTCATATTCATGTATGTCTTCGATTTAATATATAAATATATAATTGATCCTGATTGAAAAGAGTTTTTCAATAAAAATTTTTATTTTGAAAACTATTGCGTCGCACTTATATTCTTTTATCGAAAAAGATTTATTTTTAATAAATTTTTAAGTAAGAAATATAGTTTTTCCTAATTAAAAGATTTTTGTTCAAAACTTGAAGATTATGAATATGGGCATCAAGTGGAGAATGAGATATTTTAGAAATATGTAATCTTGAAGTCCTCTTTATAATTTTATTTTTTTATTTCAATGGTTGTAATTTTAGAAATACTCAATAGTCAACATTATTATTTTATTTAATTATTAAATAAATGTTTATTCATATGATTGATAACATGATCATGCAATAGTCTATCACATACCATACATGAAACCCCACATGATTTTATTTAATCGTGCATCACATTAGTAGAAACATGATTTATTAGGATAGTCGTAATATGTTTATATGAATTATTTTGAGAAATGAATTGCATGTAAACTGTTAGGTTTTTATTAGTTAAAACTTGGTAATCACATCACTCTAAAGACTATTGTAACATTTATGATAACCAACTTTAGTAAAGGAGTCTTATTAAAGTTTGATGAATGTAATTAATTAATTAATCTAAGTTCATATAATTATGACTTAGGCTCTTTAGAAGGTAAAATGAACTTAGACCAATTAGATTGGATTAAATGTTAATTTCACATTCATAGGATTATATTATTTTAACTAGTAATTAGTTTAGAATTAATTGATTAGTTAAAATAGAAACACATTATCTAAAATAGTGAGTGGGAAAAGATTGAAATGTCAATGTAATCTATGGTCTTCATTATTAGTACAACACCGTGAAGTATAGTAAGGGCCTCAAGATGACTTTGTTTTCATCCCCCTAAAGAAGGTTTCAACTGAATCAATACCAAGGTCGAACTTCTTAAGAAAATAGGACTAAGTGATGTAGTTTAGTTTTTGACCGACCCTAAGGCGGATATTCTAAATCAAGTCATAGAATCTGAAATAAAGGGTTACACTAATTAATTCACAATTAAACTTTCATGTGGATAATTGTGACTTGACCGAAAAAGTGATACATTATTGTTAAAAGAGAATATATGAGATATTTTAAGTTTTAATTAATAAGGATGAGAACGTCTCATAGATAGTCTAAGATTAATCTGACTGACCCTAAGGTGGTACATTTATTATTAGGTTGTCTTATCGTGGATTAGTAAATAATAAATTTATGTGTCTAATATGTTGTATTCATGCATCACGTTTATTTTCTGAATTTCAGATATTTATTTCAGTTATATTATATTGTGTATGTTTTATTTTTTAGTTATTATTATGTCTACCAAGGGCAACCCTATTACTGCTTTAGTAGTACTTGAGAAAGTGAATGATGATAATTTCATAAGATGGAAACCAAATTTAAACTTGATGCTGATTTGTCAGAACCACAAATTTGTTCTTACTCAAGAATGTCCTTAGGATTTCGCTGCCAATGCCCCTAAGAATGTTAGGGGACAAGTTTGATGCTTGGATTCAATCTAACAACAAAACGAAGTGCAACATACTTGGGGGCATGAATGATGTTCTCAGAACCAAGCATGAGAGCATGAAGACTTCCTATGAGATTATGGAATCTCTACAGGCGATGTTTAAGTAGCAGTCTTATCAAAGTCGTCATAAGGCTACTAGAAGCTACATGATGACCAAGATGAAGAAAGGTATTTCTGTGCATGAACATGTTTTGAACATGATCAACATAATGCATGAGGCAGAAGTGCATGAGGTGATCATTAATGAACGAATTAAAGTCAACATTATACTTGAATCGCTCACACCTATTTTTTCTACGTTCACCACCAACTATGTTAAGAACAAATTGCAATTCAACAAGACCCAATTGTTGAATGAACTGCAGACTTTTGAGTCACTCAATAAGAGTATGACCAAAAAGGGCGAGGTAAATATTGCCGAGCTAAAGCCTTCTTCCACTGTTGTTAAAAGTAACAAGAGGAAGAAGATCAATTGTAAGGGCAAAGGTAAGAACAAGAAATGGAAGAAAGCCAAGACGTCGCTGAAAGCCAAGAAGAACAAGAATGACAACAAGCCCAACGGAAAATGTTTCGACTGTGGGGTTGAAGGTCATTAGAAGAGAAACTGTAACAAATATCTCTATGAGTTTAAAAAGAAAGATAAATATGATTTACTTGTATTCGAAGCTTGTTCAGTGAAATATGATTTGTCATCGTGGATACTGGATTCAGGAGCCATTAGCCATGTATGTTCTTCTTTGCATATGCTTGATTCGTCAAAGGAGCTGGCTTATGGAAAGGTCATTATGAGAGTTGACACTGGTGCACTCGTGTCAGTGAATGCATTGGGAACAGTCCACCTTAATTTTAGAAATAATTATTTAATTTTGAACGATGTTTATTTTATTTCTAGATTTTTGAGAAATTTGATTTCTCTTTCTCTTTTGCATGAAGAATTATTTGAAGTTTCTTTAATTAATAATAAGTTTATTATTTTTAAGAATGGATTCAATATTTGTCATACAAAAGTATCGAACGGACTGTATATGCTTCAACTAACTGAGCGTGCGTTAAATAATTTTGAATTATTTAAAGTAGCAAAACGTAAAAGTAACAAACGACAAAGAGTTTATCATGATGATGATAACACATATATTTGGCATCTAAGGTTGGAACATATTAATCTAGGTAAGTCAAACAGGTTAACAAAGCATGGTGTTTTGAGAGAACTAAAAGTTAGAAATCTTCCTGTTTGTGAATCCTATCTAGAGGGTAAAATGACCAAGAGTCCCTTCACAGGTAGGGGCCAAAGAGCCAATGAACCAGTTGAGCTAGTGCATAGTATTGTCTGTGGATCGATCAATTTAAAAGCTAGAGGTGGGTATGAGTATTTCGTCACTTTTATTGATGATTACTCAAGATATGGTTATACTTACCTAATGCATAGAAAGTCTGAAATTTTTGAAAAGTTTAAAGACTTCAAAGATGAAGCTGAAAAGTAATTAGGTAAATCATTGAAAACCCTTCGATCAGATCGAGGTGATGAACACTTGGATTTAGAATTTAAGGATTACTTGGTGGAGTATGAAATCATATCCCAACTCATAACACCTGGAATGCCATAGCAAAATGGTGTTTCAGAAAGGAAAAACCGAACTTTATTAGATATGGTTAGGTCGATGTTAAACTACTCATCATTACCACTTACATTTTGAGGATATGCACTACACACGGCAACTAACAATTTAAATGTAGTGCCTTCTAAAGCAAGACATGTTTAGAGTTATGAAATGGCTTCAAACTCAGTTTGCGTCATTTACATATATGGGGGTGTTCAGCTCACGTTCTTAGACCAAAGACTGGAAAGTTATACTCAAGGGCTGAAGTATATATATTTGTTGGCTATGCTCCAGAGAATATAGGTGGGTACTTTTATAGTCACAAGGATTAAAAGGTATTTGTATCGACATATGCCACCTTCCTTGAACACGACTATATAGAAAACTACAAACATCGAAGCAAAATAGTTCTTAAAGAATTAGTATTTGATGAGATCAGACCACCTTCATCATCAACTGATAAAAGACAAACCATAGAAATCACTATTCATGTTCAGGAAACCCCAGTGCAAAGTTGTAGTAGGAGGGTTGTAAGACAACTTATTCACTATGAACTAGACGCACATGTCCTAGTGTCTGACAATCATAAGGACGATCCATTTACCTTTAGATAGGCGATGGATGATCCTGAAAAGGAGAAATGGCAAGATGCCATGAACTAAAAAATGGAATCAATGTATTCCAATTCCGTCTGGAAACTTATATATCCACCTGAAGATGTCAGACTCATTAGATGTCAATGGATCTTCAAAAAGAAAAGATGTGCAGATGGGAAAGTAGAGACTTTCAAGACACGTATGGTAGCCAAGGGCTATACACAAAGGGAAAGAGTCGATTATGAGGAGACATTCTCCCGTATTGCCATGCTAAAATCTTTTCACATCATTTTGTCCATCGCCACTAGTTTAGACTATGAGATATGGAAAATGGACGTCAAGACATCTTTTCTGAATGAATCTCTTAAAGCAAGCATATATATGATGCAACCAGAAGGGTTCATGAAAAATGGCAAGATCAGAAAGTATGCATGTTGTTTAAATCTATTTATGGATTAAAACAATCATCTAGATCTTGAAAGTCTCATGTATGTCATGTTGTGTACAAGACCAGACATTTGTTATACGGTGAGAATTGTTAGTCATTATCAATCAAATCCTGGTTTAGAACATTGGATTGCAGTAAAGCACATTCTCAAGTATCTTAGGAGAACGAGAAACTATATGCTTGTTTATTCAGGTGGATCTCTAAACCCCAGTGGATATACCGGCTCATATTTTTAATCAGACAGAGATAGTCAAAAGTCGACGTCTGGATCAATATTCACCCTAGGTGGAGGAGCTGTAACCTGGATCAATATTCACCCTATGGAGGAGCTAGAGAAGTATTAAATAATTCAGCATTGCAGATTCCATTATTGAAGCCGAATATATAGCGGCTTGTGAAGCTGCGAAAGAAGCGGTATGGCTCAGAAAGTTCTATACTGATCTCAAAGTAATTCCAGATATGGACAAGCCATTTATCCTATACTATAACAATCGCGGGGCAGTAGTTAATTCCAAAGAACTGATGGGTCATAAGAGTGGTAAGCACGTAGAGAGAAAATCTCATATTGTAAGAGAAAATCTCATCTTGTAAGATAGATCCTCCTGTATAGAAGGGATGTGACTGTTATAAAGATAGAGCCAGATCAGAATATGGCTGATTCTTTTACCAAGACACTTCCTACAAAGTCATTTGAAGGTCACGTGCATATCATGGGGTTGAGAGAGATGCCACATTTATTTTAGGGCAAGTGAGAGATTGTTGGGAGTTATGCCTTCAAAACATGTTTATTGACATTATAATATGAAATTTAATCGAAATATATTTTTCTTTTAATTGTTCTTTTAAATTATTGTTGAATAATTTATATAAATATCTAAAAATTCTATATTCATTAATGAGACTATGATCTTTTATTAGTACGAGAAGATTAAGATCATAGATAGTGAATAACTTTGTCAGCAACATATTAAAGTATGAAATCTTTATTGAATGGTTGCTAGTACGGTTCACTAAGCATTATGAATGCATGTAATTTAGATCCGATTCATTGATGTGAATAGACATCTTAGTGAAAGTACTTAATATAATAATATTATATATGACAGGACCGATATGAATTAATATCTTTATTAACTTACCATTTATCATAAAGATTTAACACACATCAATCTGATGATCATATTTAGATCAGTCTGAATCTTGAGTAGTTATAAACTCCTATACATGTCTACTGGATCTTTTGATTCACTCGCTAAAGTTTATTTGTAAAACAGGATAGTGACTTTTGTTTTGGAGATTCATTGATTTGGATGGTAGGGAACATGATCTTACAAGATTTGGAATCCAAGTTTTCCTAACGGTTCGTATATTAGTTCCTTTAAGTGTTGATTGTGGAACTGAATGATTATTGAGCTCAAATTTATAATATCATTATAAATTAATCATTCACTAGTGAATTAATGGTACATAAGGATCAAGAGGTAATTAGAAGGGTAAAATGATAGTTGATTGACTTTAATTTACAAATCAATAATATGATGACAGAACTACGTGAAATGGTTGTATCAATGAAGTACACGAGAATACTCTGTAAATACATTCTATAATTTCTAAGAGTACAATTTCATATTTATAGTGGAGTAATAATGAAATTAATAAATAAGATCATTTATTTAAAGAGTTTAATTTATAATCTGACTTATTGAAGCTTAGGATTATAGGTCCATGGTCCCCAAGTCACCTCTATACTACACAGTTTAGGGTGTGAATATTGCAGGACATGGGAAAATGGCTGACATGCAAAAGAAATTTTTATTCTAGGGCAAGTACATAATCATAAGATAGTTATGTGTGATTAATTAATTAAATTATTTATATTAATTTTTGAAATTTATATATAAATAATTATATCGATTAATTTTTAATTATCGATAAGTGGGACAATATATATAATTTGTTAAATTAGATAATGTTAAATTATTATTAGATAATAATTTAAAGTTTTAATCAACTAAATCAATTATTTGTGAACTAACTTATAAGCTAATTGATAGGGATACTCAGATAAGTTAATTTTGAATTAACTGATATCTAGATATTTATCTGATTAAAATAAATTTATAATTCACAGAAATTATCACGTGTCAACCATTGATTGAGAATCAGAGATTCGACACAAACTATTGTAGTTTTAGTGGCACTACAGTAGTAGGCGTGCAATATTGTAGTGCCACATGGTACTACTAGAGTAGTGCCATGATACACAGTGCCATGAGTGACTGTGATGGCTCACGGCAACTGCAGTGTCGTGTGACACTGTAGTTGTGTACAAATTGTAGTGGGTCCCACTGCAATAGTAATTTTGAAATTAAATATTATTTTCAGTTTATCCCTAAAAATATGATATGTCATTATATAGATTTTATATTGATATTATTCTATGGCTTAGGATTGGTTGCATCAGTTGAGAACTGCTGGTCAAAGTGTTGAGAACATAATCAGGGCGAAAACTCTCTATGTGATTAAAAGTTAATCAAAAACTCTGAAAGAATAATCATCGTATTCTCTCATATGATTGTCTTAGAAAATTAATCTTTCTTAGTAAATCACTAGATCTCATGTGTTGAGTACATCTAGAGATAGAAAAAGTGTCTTTTAATTATTCTACGTCCTCACATACGTCCTAATACGTTTGAGGATTGGCTTGGAAGATTTTTGTGTGGATCTCGAAGTCTGTTGTTCGTGGGAATGCAAGATCATTGATTTGCGAGGAAGTTTGATATAGACTACAATAGGTATATGATTCATATCAATGTATGTCTTCGATTTAATATATAAATATATAATTGATCCTGATTGAAAAGAGTTTTTCAATAAAAACTTTTATTTTGAAAATCTTTGTGTCGCGCTTAGTTTCTTTTATAAAAAAAGATTTATTTTTAATAAATTTTTAAAAATCACCACGCCTCCGCCACGCGAGCGTCGCATTTCCAACATACTTATCATTTATTCACAATGCTAAGATTCCTTCTTCTCATCTCACGTTTTTCATTAAGTCCTTTGTAAATTTACTTTATGTTATTATTTTATGACGCTTCCGTTACAACTGATAAAATTTTAAAAGGATCATACGCTCACTAATTATGCTCTTAGCTACTATTAGCTTAAATTTGATATATTTGTTCAATTTAAAATAAGAAACTTTCGAGAGAAATTAGGTCAGTGTCACTTCCCATTTTCTCGTCCCACTTTAGTTAAGCATTTTTTCTTACCCTAACGTTTGATCAATATCAAAATTCATTTTTCATTTGACCAAAAATATAATAGATTAATGTACTTTTCTGTTGAATATTATTTCTGATTTTTCATAAATGTGTGTTTATATCAAAGAGAGAGTTTAAGATAAGCCAGTTTCGAAAGAACAAATAAATAACACTGAGCCACGGCGATAAAGTTTAAATTCCAAACACTCTATAAGCTACTCAGCTGCCCAACTTTCATGCCCTCTTGTTTTTTGTTCTTTCTTTTTTCGGTTTTGAGGCTGATCGAACTAGCAACCGCTGAACAAACTGTCATCGACAGAATAGGGTGGAAAGGATCACAGACGAGCTGCAATGAACCATGGAAGTGTAAACAATGGTTCAACTCACAGGAATTATAGATATATAGAGTTTTAGAACGTATATATTTCACCATCACAACGGGCACATTCGACTTTCCACATTAAAACCGTCACAACAAAAGCGATAATTGATTCACGACCGAATAGGATATCCCGAGGGATTGGTTAATCTGGAGAATTGTCTATCATTTGAAATTGAAAAAAAAAATTACAAAGTGCAACAGACTAATTCTTATAATTTGAAACTCAATTCTGAATACAACAACATTGCCAATTAATTGATAAAATATTCTCATTGTTCGCGTTTTTATTAACCCTCAGTTGATAAAGAAGATACATAATTAAAATATCTAGTAACAGAACTCGTCTGGAAAATGATCTCTATTTTCGTTACTACTTGACTAGATGACTCGCGGTCATTTCTAGCTGAATACTAACCCATGGTATAAGAAGGGACAGGCAGGTTGATGACAGTAGTCTTGACCTTTGTCATCATGTTGATGCTGTTGGTTACACCTTGTGACCCAATCCCACTGTCTTTTATTCCCTATTACTCAAAAAACAATATATTTGTTAGTATCGGTTGGTATATAAGCGTTATATAAGAAAAATATCCAGCTGATGCATGGCAAATTAAATTCTAACACTAAGTACTCTTCTGGACCACGACACGACAGTTAAACAAAGCATCATATCAAACAGTCAATACTAAAGCAACACATATAAAAGTGCAAGCAAGTTTTGATATCAAATTGGGAAACCTAGCCCAGAAGGGGCATTGAAGATTTATAACTAGCACAGAAGGGGGAGATCCAGACAATATGGGACAACATTACAACACACTCTCCTTCGCCAGAACACGGCACTAAGCAACATACAAATAGTCCGAACTAAGTCAAAACAAATAAAGACCCAACTAGACTCTGATACCAAATTGATAAACCAAGTTCAATCACTGCTTAAAACCTGAGTATGAAGAAAAGGGGTACTGAGGCGTTACAACTTGCACATAAGAGGCATATATTCATGCATGAGAACATTCCAACAGTATCCATAATTGATTTTGATCTTGGAAATAAATTGTAGGTTAGACTTGATATGCTCTTGTACGCGATATCAAGGTTTTTTTTTTTACCTGGAAAGGAAAATGATCTGGCCCTCGAGCTGGTGCCGAATTGATTTGAACAGTTCCGGTCTCCATTGCATCACTGATTAACATAGCCTTATTCACATCTTTTGTGAAGACACATCCCTGCATTTCAGACATTCAACAATATGGTTACATACATATGGTTGCAGGGATGGCACGTTTGTTTCAATGAGAGGCAGGATAGTATGTTTAGCTTAAGAAGACCATTTTTTTTACCTGGAGTCCAAAATTACTAGCATTACAATGGTGGATTCCTTCTTCGACGGTACTGATTCTGATAACAGGCAAAACTGGTCCAAAAGGCTCCTCCCACGCAATCCTCATATCAGGTCTGACATTATCTAACAATAATGGCCAGATAAGGTTTCCCTCTCTCTTGTACTCTTGGCAAAATGTTGCTCCTTTTTCTTTGGCATCCATAACCAACCCTTCAATGTAATTCGCTGATGACTCAGTGACAACTGGAGTAATATCACAGTCATCTTCTGGGGGCCCAACAGTCAATTTAGCCACCTTGGCCTTCACTTTCTCAACCAAAGCATCAGCAACAGATTCCATAACTAAGACAACTTTAACAGCTGTGCACCTTTGGCCACTGTTACGCATTTGACAAAAGAAAACAAGACGTTTTTCTCAAATCAGAGTTTGGAAGAATTGCTGATGGGTCGTATGAAATGCAGCTCTACGGAGAAATCAGTAATCACCTGTAAGAAAAACCCCCTTTTATAATGTTAGCTGCTACTAAGTCAAGGTCAGCATCCTCAAGCACAATGCAGGCATCCTTTCCTCCCAACTCCATCTGAAGAGGTATCATCCCTGCCTTTTTTGAAATTGCAATACCAGTATCCCCACCTGTGAAGCTGGGCCAATTTTCAAGTCAAAGATAATCAAATCTGTATGTCTAGGATTAGGAAGAAAACTGAATTAATAGAAACAAAATGATATTTACCTTATACAGTTAACCCCGGGATGCATGGTGAGGAAGTCACCTATCTCAGAGCCTTTTCCAGTGACACAACTAATGAGGCCTTTGGGAAAACCAGCTAGGTGAAAGCAATGCACCATATGAAGTGCAGAAACAGCCCCCTGAAAGGAATAACCGAAGAATATAGAATCATTCATCACCTCAGGGAGACGGGGACTCAGCGGTCAGCACAATCTGATGGATTTTTTTTTGTACTTTAGTCATATGGCTGTCATGCTTCTGATGGATTAAATCATATTTTGTAGATAAAGATGAATGATAAGCCAACTCAATGCTCAGAATACCTGTGTCGGAGGCTTAAGCACAAGTGAGTTTCCAGCAATCAGTGCAGGAGCAATCTTGGAGACAGCCAGATTGACAGGATAGTTGAATGGGGGAATGGCTAAAACGACACCAAGTGGGATCTGAAGTTCTCATGTTCAACAGTAAAGCATAAACCACATCAAAAACAATTTTGATTCAGTATACACTATACAAAATAAAGAAAGAAAACCTTCTAGTGATTATGCCATAAATAACGAAATTCTTTCTCGCAAGTCCTATAACGTGTCGGGTACTACAACAAGATTCAAACAAGACTTTCTTCAAGTCACTGTGCGTTAACTGACGTACAATGTCTGGCAAGTAGAAAGACGACCTCATTCCTTTTGAGTTGCTGAAGTAATGGAAACTAAAGAAAAAACTACACTTTACAGGTCATTTGATGAGTAAGGTAACCATCAACTATGCAACTAAACTTTACCAACGGTTCACAGATTACAACACTAAACACTGATATCTGCCTCAAAACAGAAACAAGGCACAGTAAGCTAATTCTATCAAGTAATTAGCTTCAGCTTCAGCATTGAAATATCAGGGCCATTCTACAGTATCAGCATGGTACCAGTACTGGGGTGACCCCACCCTTGGATCACCCCACATCGGGCCCACAGGACACAAGGGGGATCCAAGGATGGGGACGCCCGCAGTCCCGGAACCAGGCCGGTATGTAGAACTTTCCTGAAATATCAAGTCCATTAGATTTCTTTTTACTACCATTTTACGGAGCCTTGAACAAGTGCTAGATTAAAATCCCCTAAATAAGACATGGGGAGAGTAAAGCCTTCCATAAGTAAACCACATTTATTGAGCTCCTTATCTTCATGGGAATCTATGGACTACGATTGGATGTGCTGAAAAATTGACCAAGAAAGTGAGGGAATAGTAAAGTCAAATAAAGAGAACAAAGACAAGCTAAACAAGTATGGCGGAGCAAAACGTAAAAGAAATATATGTCAAATCTAATATTTGCTTCTAGCATATATAAAACACTGAAGTCTCCACAACTGAGAATAAAAAAAGATGAGCACTTCGGCAAGACATCACATATCTTATCTCCATGTCACATAACCAGTGAATGCCTTTAACGCTAACCATACCAGGAAGCATAACAAACAGTACTGGATAATTGCAGGCAACCAACACCATAGATCATCTATCTAAAATATCTACATTGGGCTCCACATCATTTAAAACTACTGATTTCGATTTCTTACTGTTTTTTTCCTCAGAAGCGATTTTTAAGTATTACTAAACACATAAATGAAGGTCTAGTAAATTCACCACAGATTCAAACAAATTTGAGATCTTTACCTTTGAAGTAAGGCAGTACTTTGTCCTTTCATTTCCTGGAAAACTGTCAGACACCAAGAACTTCCCTTCTCCCAAAATTCTCACTCCCTCTTCAGCACAGTATGAAACAAGATCTCCAGACCTTACAACCTTCATGAATTACAATGGCAGTTCAATATCAACCACCCTTTGAATCAACCCAGAAAGCAGATGAAAAAAAGAGAGAGAGAGAGAGAGAGAGAGAGAGAGAGAGAGAGAGCCTCAGTAACAGCATCTTTGGCAGGTTTTGCAATTTCTTTGACCAAACACTGAGCAATTTGGGCTTTGTGGTCTTTGAGAATAGCAGCAGCCTTGTGAAGAAGCTCAGCACGCTTCCACAGTGGAGTCTTTGCCCATGATTTCTGTGCAATTTTTGCTGTTTCCATTACCTTGTTCACCTCTTCTTGTGTACATGCTGTTGAAATGCCACAGCAAAGTTCACAACATAATAATCAGCCAACAATTAGCAATTTTATTTCTAAATGATACTCTCTCTTCACATTTCCCTGTTTAGTAACCAAGACAATTTTCAAGGTGAGAGAAAAATGAATGATTAATAACTGATTTACTGTTTATAGTTTACAACAAAGACAACAAACTTCGATCTTTTCATCTTTTCCCTTGTAGAGTGAGATTTTAGTACATCAGTTAATTTGACTGGTAAAATTGTGTATATGAGATTTTAGTTTATCACCGTCGTCAAGATTCATGACATGCTCTGTTGTAACAAAAATGTTACCTACTGTATTAATGCTTACTCAGGTAGTCAGACCTCAGCTGACACGTGTTTCATGTGAGAGATTGAACGTGTTTCATGGGTGAAATTTTATTTATGTCAAAATCGACGGGAAAAAAATATTAAATGAAGCTGGCTCCTTAAAACTGTCAAATTTTGCTTATTTATTTGAGAAATGTAATATAATACCATCCTTGACAAAAATAAAAAAGGAAATATAATACCATGTTTCTGTTATTAAAAATCTGTTTTTCTCTAATTTATTAATTTTACTATGTACACCACAAACACAGTCAATTTATTGTGGAATTGAGCACGAAGCGAAGCATTATATTTTATTTTAGCCAAATTATGGAGAGGAACACAACACAAGCAAGCGAGAACCTATCTCTAAGTTCGGCGAGGATTGTATCAACAGATTAGCAAACAAAATTCAGAATGATTATTAATTTTCGTTCATGGATGACACCAGAAACGTAAAGCCCCAACTAATTGAAGCATCTAAAAGAAATTAAACAGCTAATTAAAAACCGAAGCATCATCATCATCATCATCATCATCATCATCATCGTGAGAGAGAGAGAGAGAAGTGAGAAATTGAAGAAGAAGGAATCACCTTGAACCTTGTACTGAGTCTTCCGGGTAGTAGGATTGATAATGGAAACGCTTTTGCCAGAAGAAGAATTCTTCCATTCTCCTTCGGAATAGTACTTGTACACTTCTCCTTCTACTAGCTCTGCAAACACTTCATTCCCACCCATTATATTTTTTCCTCTTACTACACTACACCACTGTAGAGAGAGAAATTATAGAAAGAAAGATGAATGTTGTGTGGTTTGACTTAGTTATTGGAGGAACCGATTCGGTGATTTATATAACAAGAACTAAGAAGGTGAGCCACGCTTTCCCCATCACCCCTCAACCCCAAATCAACTCAACGAAATGAAAATCACGAGCGGTCAGCTTCGGCGGTTAGGTGGTCTACATACTGCCAACTCAGCCTTTTCTTTTTCTTTTTTCTTTTTTTTTCCTTTTTCATAGAAATTTTTCTTACAGTGTTATTTATACATGTTAATTTTGTTTTGTCCTTTTTGGAATTTTGGACACTTGGTGATGTACATTTACAAAATGACCACTCCATGAAAATAAAAAACAAATTTATTTACTGATGACATTTACGAACTTGTTAAGCCTCGTTTTCTCCGGCAGATTATCGGTCAAGCAAACAAGCGATGATATCAGAAAATTATTACTTTTTTAAATCAGAAATTAATTGATGTTGAATTATACAGATAATCTTAACTCATAGTAAAAAGAATTTAATCTTTTATTATTAAAAGTGTTCACAGTTCAATTCGATTGACATGATAGAATATTTTATTTTTCTTTCAGATAAAATCTAATTTTAATATTAAAAATTGCAAGATATTGGATTTGGGTTATAATTGCCTAATTTTGAGTAAGTTTTTTAATGATAATAATAACAATGAAAAGAGTGATTTATTTGTTTGCTTGAAGGCTTGAACCAACCCCACATTAACTGAAAGAAGTGCGTTGACCACTCCCATTAATATATAATTTTTCTATTTATAGCATAAAGCGACTTAATTAGTTTTTTTCTTAATCAACTTTCAAATTTAGTTGACAAAAAAACATTTTAACTTTCAACTTTATTATATAGACAACTGAAACATCGGACAGAAAATATTTTCATAATAACGTATGACTAGTTGCTGATCTTTCATTGTTTCTCAACGGTTTTCAGATCAATTAATTTTCTTAATTATTTCTGCAAAGTAGATTATGTGTATCGTACTACTAATTAATCCATAAATTTAAATATATGTTCTCATAATAACGTATATAAGAAATTAATCTTTCAACTAGCTTTTGAAAAACCATTGTATTCTCATACCTGAATTCTTGTTGCATGACCAAATTGGCCGCATTATTCTATTCTTCTTCGTTAAAGAAAGAGATACTCCAACCGCCTAAAAATTACATAATAACATCAATGTTATGATCATAAATTTTTGAGAATTTGTAAATTCATCTCATTAGTTTATTTAAATGATATAAACATCTTTTGAAAAATGACGTTCATTATTTTTTTTTAAAATGTGTGAGTTCGAGTGTGAAAATATAAGATTATCCATACCCAATAATTTTTCTAATATAAAACATAAACTGGCCCGACTTTATTTTAAGTTCGGGTGAATCAAAACTTAACATAAAAAGAATTCTGAATCATTTTTCAAACTATGAATTGTCCATGTTCTTTAAACAATCTATAGAGAATGTGAGTAATTTTTCCTAAAATGTTCATTCCGTTTTCCACCCCTTCCTTCCTTGTGGTCTCCTTGAATTTCTCAACAAAAAGTTAGAATTTCAAGTCTTTTTCTCCCATAATCTTAATCTTAATCTCGTAAAATCAATGCATTTATTTGTTTCGTGATCATATAACAAAAAAAATTAGAAAATTACGGCTAATAAATACGAGATTAAAACCAAATAGAATATATGCATGCAATGCAATTAACATTTTGATAAAAAAAAAAGTAGCAAAAAAGGAGATAAATGAAAAGGAAATTTAGAAAATAAATAGAACCTGAAAATGGAAGAGATGGGCCATTTCCTTCTCTTCACTTGTGTCAGTGTTCTTATGAAAGTATACAGCTTGGAGAGCATATTTATTTTTTTTCAAACAAATAAAAATTAGAAAAATTGCATAGAAATTATCGACTGGTCATTCTAGCAAACACCGTAGGGGCGTGTTTGGTGGTAATAACTGGATAGTAAAACCTGCATTTAAGTTGGTTTTGTGTGTTAGCTTTCTACAGCTACTTCATATTTCTAAAGTTGTCTTCCCTTTTTTTCTTCTCTTTTATCTTTAATTAATCGTCCTTCTTCCAAAATTAAGAAGATTATACCAATGAAAATATTTGCTCCATCCGTAGGGTAACAAAATTACCTAGATAATTACTCTTCCATGGGCTTATAATAATTAGTTCTAATAATGTGCATGACATGTGTTTACATTTAACTAAAAGTAATACAAGCAAAAATTAAAATAACAAAAGATCAAGTTTCCAAACACATCGTACTTCCGCTCAAGTTGAGACCGCCACTTGGCCGTAAGATTCGCTCCTGACTATGTGTCCTTTGAACCCTCAGCCCGCTATTGATGTAAATTTAAGTAATATGCTTGAATTTGAGTCTATCAATCATCGTATGTATTATGATATTCTTAACTTTTAACTATTAAATGTATTGACAAAGTGTTTTTAATTAGTTAATTTTAATTTGAATGTTGTTTAGGAATTATAAATATAATAATGACAAGGAGAAAGAAGAGAAGAAAGAAGTAAAGAATCACCAGTCATATTCTTCGATGCACCCGAAGAAAGTAAGCAGCCCCTCATGCGGGGTCAAGCTTGAAAGGAATGGGCCGTATAGGCTTAAGTGAACGTAGACCAATTATAGATATGAGATCAATTACTTAAAAGACAGATATCGAGAGAAACTGTAAGACTTCTATATTACGTTGTGAAGAGAGATCGAAGACGAAGATTAATTTTCTAACGTAGCGTGAACATTAGATGGAAAAGACATAGAAGAGAATCACCAAGATAGAACACTTCATAAAAATATACCCCTAGGTCTATTTTATATACACCATAGATAAAGATTTTACACTTTTTTAAACAAAATCATTACCATTCAATGTTAATAGTACCTACTAGTCTTTCAAATAAAATAAACATTTTATGAACCTATATATAGTTTGTCATCTCATTAATTATCAATCAGATCGCATAACTCATTATTCTTAAATTAAATTCTCCCATTAACATTAATTACTTTTTTACCCAAATCACATACACGTGACTTGCTTGTACTAAAAGATGTTACATAAAAAACAAGAGACATCCATAGTGGACCACGTGCACATTATAGGATATTAATAATTACTTAATATTTGGGATTATAACTACTAATAATCTCTAAGTTTAGGAAGTATATTGACAAATTTTAACTTAGACATCAAATTGCACAGTAAAACATAAACTATATGGCCCTAAAATATATCATTAACTCATATAAATTTTATTAATTATAACACATGATGAGAGGCCAACGTATAGTTGACATTAATCTCGGACGAGGGTGGGTAGTCTCATAAAAAATAACATAATAGATAGTAATTAAGTAGGATTTGACCAAGCTTTTATTAGTTTATTGTCCTATAGTTTTGGAGATCGGATTCGTGGCTATCGTATATATAATTAGGAATTGTTTAAGCTTACATCCCTAGTGGTGCCACATAGTAATTATACCAACAGGTCTTGTCATTTAATGTCACATTAATTGTTGTGCGTAAATATACACTAAATTAATGAAATTGTCACTTATTTAAAAACCTAAACTGTTAGATTAAAATGAATTTATATTAATATTCTCCATGTACGTGAAGGCTTGAATTTGTTTTTTAATAGGCTAATATGTGAACAATTAATTTTAATTTTATATGACGAAGAATATAGTACATGGTGATCCCAAAATTAAGTAGTTTGCTTAAGGTTGACCTGTATAAATAAATTAATGCTTAACACTCTCTCACGTTTAAGCCTATATTTTTTAATAGTTCTAACACGTGAGAATTTAGTTTAAGTTTCTAAATAGGGTGGAAGATTGTTGACGTAAATGTTTGAACTCAGGAACTCTGCTCTTATATCATGTTAAATTATCAGTTATCTCAAAAACTTAAACTGCATTCGTACAATCAAAATTCTCACATTACATATAGTAAGATCTAGATCGAAGACTCAATCAAAGAGAATATGGAACGAGAACCATATGATCAATTAGACGATTATGAAGAAGAGACCAATCAGATGAAAGTGCACGGCGTGCCAAAGTAGCAATCCAAAAAAATCAAATAAGGCTATTAGATCAACCAGAGGGTTGTGAAGGGGAGCATCAGATAGAATATTTCCTGGAGATATCTATCAATCCCCAAAAACTTGCAATAGAATCGAGAGATTTATTATTATTTAATTATAACTTTCATAATAGAGGCATATGTAATAAGATACAGACCTACAAAATTTGAGACCGATACAACGATGTACAATTTAAAATACAAGTGAATATCAATAGTCTTCTCGTAGTTTTTCTTCTCTTCAAAGGTTTTTCACTTAAAATATTTTGTATTTTACTCTCTTACTCCCTCTCTAAATAATAGTCTTTATTTTTCGTTCGCAGAGGGTTTTCATACCAAAAAAATCATTTACATTTTTGTATTTTTATTGAGAGTGAGAGAAAAACTTGACAAATCCCTTCCAAAATGCTCAAAATCAAATCAAAGGCCACCTCAACAATGAAAGTTGAAGTAGAAATGAAAGCGGAAGTGAAAACAGAAATGGCAACGAGTACGGCAACCAAATACAGAAATTGAAAAATAGGTACGGCATCGAGTACGAAAATCACAACAGGTACAGAACTAGAAACGGAATAAAAATGATAAACTTGTTCCTTGCATATTCGATTGACTTATTTTTTACGTCATTATTTGTTTCTAAAAAAGAGGAATAGATCCAACAAAGATGCACGAAAGAATTTTTTTTATTTGTGAGAAACAAAATTTTGAATTTTAAATTCTAATTTGATTTAAATACTAAATCATATTTTAAATTTTAAAATATCTTATCTGAAACTTGTTATGATGAGATTATTTTAAATCTTAAATTAAACAAAATTTGGAACCTAATTTAAATTTTGAATTTAAGCTTATCTCAAGTTAAAAACAAAAAGATAAAAAAGAAAGAAAGAGAAAAATTCACGCTTAGTTAAAAAAACATAAAATTCTCTTCGGCATATTTTTGAGGATTTTTCTCTTCTTTTTTTCTGTGTAAAAGTGCAAAAAAAATAAGGGAAGAACAAACAACAATAATGGAAACGTCATGACGATGGGGAATGAAATTGTCTTGAAGACGAGAATAGAATTGTCTTGACGACGAAAATAGAATTGTATTGATGATCGGAACGAAATTGTCTTGACGACAGGAACAGAAAGGAAACGGAGACGAAAAAGTGGGACACAAAATTACATGGAGAAACATATAATTACAAAAATATGAAAATCTGTTTCATGGAGAATTTTACGGAATTCAATTTAGAGCTTCCGATCAAAAGTTATGGTGGTTTTCGTCCAGGAAAATAAACTCATTCACATCTTTCAAATTTAAATATTGACTGGTAGCCAACTACATAATGAATCTTATATCAACGGAAATATACAGAAATCTACTTCATGAAAAATTTTACGAAAATTAATTTGAAGCTCCCGATCAAAAGTTATGATAGGTTACGTTAGTGTTGTTCAGGAAAGTAAACATATGAACGCTTTTCAAATTTAATTTTGAACTGTATCAATTAAATAATATTACATAGCAAATAATATATCATTGAAAGATATGAATTTCTATTTCTCAAAGAATTTTGCAGAACTCGATTTGCATTCTCAAGCAAAAGTAATGACAATTTTCATTAAGGCAGTTCAGGAAAGCATATTATGCATAATAGTCAAATTTTTTAATTAAACTGTAAAGACTGCATGGCAAACTATATATCATCGGAAAGATACGGAGGTCTAATTATTGAAGAATTTTACGGAATTCAATTTGGAGCTCTCAATCAAAAGTTGCGATAATTTTCATACATATTATTCAGAAAAGTAAGGCTATGCACATCTTCCACATTGAATCCTTAAACTATATCGATTTAGATAGTATTACATGACGACTTACATATTATTAAAAAGATATAGATGTCTACTTTTAGAACTCAATTTGGAGTTATGGATCAATAGTTATGGTAATTTTTGTGAAAGCTGTTCAGGAATGGAGATTATATAGAATGATAAATTCTCAGAAATTGTACTGCATCAATTGAAAGCCAATTACATGGTGATTCGTATATTTTAACCAAGATATATAAGTCAGCCTCCTAAAGAATTTTACAGAGCGAAATTTTAAGCGTCCAACAGAAAGTCATGGCATGATGCGTGAAGACTGCTTAAAAGTAAAGTTGACCCAAACTTACAAGACAAATATTTGGTGTCAACTCTCTTCCTCTCTCTTCTCTGGTGCAACAAACAAGGTCGGCGGTCTTGTGACCTAAACTCTTGAGAGCGGGAAAAATAATCTCTAAAATGTGAAAATCAAAGGTTGGCGGTTTTGTGACCTAAGCCCTTGAGAGGGGGGAATCTTCTCTTTAAAATGTGAAAATTAAAGCTTTTGAGAGTGGGAAAAACTCTATCTCTAAAATGTGGAAATTAAAGGTCGGCGATCTTATGGCCTAAAAAATTGGTTAGCTAAAAAATTTTAAATGAATGATTTGGGAGAAGCAAGCTATATTCTAGGCATCCAAATCATAAGGGATAGAAAGAGCAACATCTTGACACTTTCTTAGGCATCTTATATTGATAAGGTGATGGAGAGATTCTCTATGGAGAATTCTAAGAAATGTCAATTACCGACCAGACATGGAATTATCCTCTCCAAGAAGCAATGTCCTAAGACAATTCAGGGGGAAGAGGATATGAGAAAGGTTCCTTACGGTTCAGCTGTTGATAGTTTCATGTATGTCATGTTGTGCACGAGACCAGACATCTGTTATGCGGTGGGAATTGTCATTTGTTATCAATCAAATCCTGGTTTAGAACATTGGATTGCAATAAAGTACATTCTCAAGTATCTTAAGAGAACGAGAAACTATATGCTTGTTTATTCAGGTGGATCTCTGAACCCCATTGAATATACTGACTCTGATTTTCAATCAGACAGAGATAGTCGAAAGTCGACGTCTGGATCAGTATTCACTCTAGGTGGAGGAGCTGTAGTCTGGAGAAGTATCAAACAATCCTACAAATAGAATATTTTCATGAAAATGTCTATCAATCCCCCAAAACTTGCAATAGAATAGGTAGATTTATTATTATTTAATTATCATCTTCATATATGAATAGAGGCATATGTAATAAGACACAAAGCTACAAAACACTGAGATCGATACAACGATATACGATCTAAAATATAAGTGAATATCAATAGTCTTCCCGTGATTTTTCTTTCCTTTAAGGTTTTTGCGTAAAATATTGTGTATTTACTCTCTCACTCACTCTCTAAATAATAGTCTTCATTATTCGTTCGTAGAGGATATTCCATTAAAAAAATCCTTTACAACATTAATTCCTTAACAAATTCTGGTTGTTTGTTCATAATAAAAAATGAGATTGAAAATAATAACAAAAAATGGAACTCTTTAAAAAGTGAAAATTAGTATTAAAAACATGTTTATAAATAATATTCAAGCAGAATTTTTTGAAACTTTAATATATGTTTTGTAATCTTGTGTCTTTTTCTTTTCTTTTCTTTTTTAATAAATTTGCGTCTTTTTATAAGTTTTCTTAGCTACATCAAAAGATTGATGTAATCACTTTGAAAATTTGACTTTATTTTTGTAAACTTAAATTATTGATCTATTTTGATCTTTTAATAGTTGGTATATAAACATTATTCAAGAAAATTTTAGTGACTATACTTAATAGTTGGTATATAAACATTCTTCATTTTATTGTAAAGTCACTTTTAACTATATCTAAAAGTCGAAATAAAAAATTCGATTATTCAAGAAACTTAATTTCGACTTTTAGATATAGTCAAAACTGATTTTACAATCAAATGAATGATGATTTTCTTAAAGACTTAATTGAATGGCAATCGGCAGCATAGATTATATAAAAATAATAATTTTCGACGTTGGAAAAAAATAATTAATCTGATGCTTATATATGTCGGAGTAAAAGTGGTTCAAAATTATGTGTTTCTTTCTTTCATTTTTGCTAATAAATTAATATATTACAGAGTTAAAATTGAAGTTCTTTTTATATTTAGATAACACTGGTTTTATTTCTAGTATTAAAAGTCATGAAGTATATTGTTAATAATTGTATTTTTTTTGTTTTAAATTCCGGCTGGCACCTCTTTAGAAAAAATATTGGTTCCATACCAGAAAATAATGTATTCTTACAATGCAAAATATGTCAAAATTTAAGTTAGGAAATATTGATTTAAATTCCTCAAATGACTCATTTTCTTTTTGGACCAATTTTCAATTGTACATACATTGATAGTGAGCATACTATATGTTTATAATACTAACATCTTTAACGACATATTCCTACATTCTATTGTATCGAAAGCGCTTTAAGTAATAAAAAAAAGTCAACTATAAATAGGTGAATATATAAGAGCTCGTAGTAATGATTTTCGGGCTTTCGCGGGCACACATCGGATTGACCAACAATCTTGCACGTCACATATATGATCGTGAGTCAGATAATCATTTGTTTGTTTCAACCGAATTCATTACATCTTGGATCATGAGTCAATTAACGGTGGACTTGTTTCACCCAGTTTACTAAATATCAAGTTATGAATCAGATAATTATCAACTCATTTCACCCGAATTCATCAAATATCGGGTTGTGAGTCAGAGAACCAAAATTCACTTCACTTGGATTGAGCTGTAAACTTGTTAATAAACGTGGACATGACTCCGGTACCAGTATTCGATGTTATTGACATTTTTAATTCTAAAAACTAGCTTGAGAGTATATATTTTGTTTCACACTTATCACTGACATATTAATATTTTCTACGACGGATGTGAAATAAGGTTAAGAGTGTCTAAGTAACCTTAATTGTCAATATTGGTTCCAACAAGTTGGGTTCACGTTTAGAAATGGGGATTGAACCAAAACCCCACGTGTGTTCTAACATTAAGTCAGACCAACCCAGATTGGTACTAGTCAACAAAGCATTGAAGCACATAGGGTCGGTTGTGACCTGCCAAATGAAAATTAGTTATTGATCAAAGTTTATTTGTGGTTGGATGAAACGGCACAGTTTTGCTCAAATTCTTTCATGCTTTTCTCAAAGTAATATTAAACTCTTATGCATGCTTTTAAAGTTTTGTATATTTTCAAATAGTTGGATCAACCTGATTTAAAGTAATTAGATGACCTCTTTTGTCAGGCACACACAAGAGTTAAGGTGAAGCATGTATAATCAATACAAAAAAGGCAATGTCAAATAACAATTAAGATAAAATATGGTCAGAAACAAGGAATATATTTATGATAAACATATTCATTTTATAAGTTTGTTATTACGGATAGTTCCTACAAATGATCGGACTAATGGCAGTATACAATATTTGAATTCTCGATATAGATGTTACATAGTTGGTTCTCATCTTTCAGAGACTACGAATGTAACAGGAGCATCCATCGACAAAAGATTACCCAACTAAACATGGTTATCTCAAAAACTTTTCATATAATTTTACCACTAAAATTTTCCTTGCAACTTAACTTTTTCAGTATTCTTATTTAACCCATACCAAACGGCCCCTAAGATAATCATCACATTACTATTGAAAATGAATCAAATCATATTGTTTTATTTCTCAATCTTTATGACTTGCTCCGACGGAACCAATGTCGAAAAGATTGAGAAAAAACAATCATTCACAATCATTTCTCGAAAAGTTAAGGATTAGTAATCATTTTTTAAAGATTGAATCAATTCGGTCATATACATACACGAGAGGAATATAATAAAAAAAGGAAAGAAAATAATGTGAGACACAAATTTAAATGTTATCTTAAATAAATAATATATTTTATTTATTGAAGAGTGGAAATCAAAGTCATGGTAGGCGTAAGCCATGAGATTCATGAAATAGTGGCAATGTGGTCCATCAATATCTAATTAATACTGCTTTTAACAACGGGATGGTGGTCCTCTTTCAGTCATGTAAAAAGACTCATTACCCATCTGGTAGGAAAAGTTGTGCCCCCCAACATCGAGCCTATCACTCTTCAGTATCTTACGTATGAAATATGAATCTTTGCGGTCTTATATATCTACTATTTTTTTTCTAAATTTCATTAATATCCCCTATATTTGTTAGGTTTTGCACATAGACTCTTTTAGAGATTTTTTTAGCATATTTAAACCTACTCTTTCTCACCGGATGCAGTTAGACCCCTTTCCCCATTTTTCTTAACTTCCGTTAATGTTTAAGCATGTGAAATTACTTTCATCTTTACATGTGTCCAGTTACTATAAAATATGACATAGAGAAATATTTACTCAAGTTGTATAGTATAATCTTTTTTCTCGTTCTTCTTCCCCTTCCCTCTGCTTCATCTACAATGAATTTCATGTAATATTCTCATTTTAAAATTTTAAATTATCTCATTCACTCTCACTGAAGCCCCCTCCCTAGTTCACCGATCTCTCACCTCTAGTAAGATATTGTCCACTTTGGGATAACTAAACCTAATTTAGATGTCTTTGCTCATGATTTTTTGTCTCTTGACTTTTAAGCATAGAACAAGTCTTACTTGTTTAAGGGAAGTCACTCCTTATAAACTACCATCATCACACATTTTTAGTGGCAACACGTGTCAGGCTCAACTCAACATCACCACACTTCTAGTTGAGATTGACTCTGATACAAATTTGTAATGAACAGCTCACTAAAAAATATTATCAATTTTGGGTCAACCCAGCATAATCTAGATATCTCCCCTCATGGTTTTGCTTTGGACTTGCCCAAACGCGTAAAGGGCGGTCACTCATTATAAACTACTATCAACTCTCACTCGCAAGCAATGCGGGATGAGTGCTCTTGTCATAGATCTCATAATCTACCTATATGTAATGACCCGTTCATTTGTAAGATATTGTCCATTTTGAGGCAGCCCAACTTTTGGACTTTTAAGCCCAAACACATTTTACTAGAGAGGTCATCCCTTATAAACTATCATCACCACTCCTTCCCAAGCAATATAAGACGAGTGCTCTTGCTATGGACCACACATTTCAGCTTTGAAATTATTTACGAGTGTGGATGAGTTTGTTTCAAATTTCTTTGTTTTTATTGGTTTGATTCTGAATTTTAGGCTGGATTTGTTGCTTGAAAATATTGATCGACGAGAAAACTATAAAGAGATAGAAGAAACAAACTCTAGGGATGTCCGTGCCCTAGTCTAAAAGTGCAAGGGTAGTTAGTATAATTTAATCTTTTTTTTATAATTCTAAGATTTTGCTTTTTCATCAAAGTTATAAAAGAAGACAAATTAATACACGTGAGACTAAAACAAACTATATGTGAGACCTCAATCTCTTCTTTTCCATTTTTTGTGTGTTGATAAATTCTTTTGTTAAGTCAATGTCATTTTCATCATAACATGTGATGTAAAAGATGAATATTGTATATCCAAATAGAATTATTTACATCAATCTTTTAATTACTTAAAATACCACCAACTTTATACCAAAATTTCAAACTCATAAGTCCGAACGTCTACACAAAGGCCATTATCGCATATAAGACAAGTAGACTAGTTTTTGGATGAGAGCCCAATAGCCATTGTTTGCTCACCCATCCTTTCTACTTGATAGCTATGTTGTATGGTGAATCAAAATGTTTATGAGGTCTCATGGGCTCCATGTAGAAAATACTATGAGACACAAAACCAAGTTTTCTCCCACTCATACAAATCCACCTAGTCAACACTAATTAGAATGATAAAATCATAGCAAACGTGTTTCTTATGGTATGTTTGGCAGTGCTTTTGCCTAGAAATGCTTTTGTCTAGACTGCTCTCATGCATTGAAATAATACTAAGTTAATTACATTTATTATTTATTGAAGCACTTGGTACATGCAAAAACATATTTCTTTTCTATTTGAAAGCTCTTAATGAAACACCTAAACATGTATTTCATGCATATATGTTTCTAAATACTAAAAAGTAATAAATATAAAAGCATTTACTAAGTGCTCTCAAACTCATCGTTACTATATATATATATATGTATGTTGTAGAGAATATTATTTTGTTGAGATGAGTAAGAAGCGAGTGCATCATTTTATAATTACATCGCATGAGTTTGAGTTTGATGTTCTGTATTTGTTGGTAGAGTTTCTACTATTTCCTTATTTTCTTTTTCCTTCTCTTGTTTCGTATTTTCCCTTTGTACTTATGCTTCGATCAATATGAATTACTTTATTTGTGTAATTTTTCTTCTATTGAACTCCCTTTTGTTGTACTCCATTCAAAGACTTAGCAAATTTTGGGATCAAAATCCTGTACTGTGCCGACTTCAAGTTTTCAACGAAATCCGTTCTTAAATACTCAAAAAACTTTTGGCCTAGTTCTCTTGAGAATAACTATGTTCTTTTGTAAAATCTGTTCCTGAGGATAAACTTTAACTTTCTTATGATATACATGTTTCCTCAAGGACTTAGGTTCAAATAAAGAACCATGGCCCCGTCTTTATTCTCAGAGAAGGAATTACGAATTGTCATTTTCTTTTGAGAGTAGAACTTAGGTTCAAATAAAGAACAACGGCCTCATTTTTATTTCCTTCTTAGAACGACGTCCGTAGACATTCCCAAGGACTTGGGCTCATTCCGTGGAACCATGGCCCCATTTTGATTTTATTCTGAGAACGATGTTCGTAAACGCACCCAAAAACTTAGGCTCATTCTGTGAAACCATGACCCCATTTTGATTTACTACCAATTCACTGATAGAGTTTTTCCTGTTTCCTCCGCTTTGCAGCTTTTTATTTCGTATTTCTCCACCTCTCCTTTTCGGTTTCCTTTTCTGTTTTAACTTTTTTTTTCCTTCTTTTTCCTTTACTCCCGGCCCTCCCGTTCTAAAACATTGAAGTTGCGACCTTCTTTTGCTTGGCCTTCCTTTACTTGGCTTTACTTGGCCTTTCTTCACTCAGCTCGGCCTTTCTTTTCACTTTTCTTTACTCGGCTTTTCTTTACTTAGCCCTGAAATTCGTTCCTCAACTCTTTTTCTTTTCTGCTCCTCAGTTATTTTCTCAACTTCTTTTCTTTTCTACTCTAAAGACATTTCTTTTTCCGTTCTTTAGACTTTCTCATCCTAAAGATCTTTCCTTTTCTATTCTGAAGACATTTATTTTCCCATTTTGAAGACATTTCCTTTTTCCGTTCTGAAGATGTTTCCTTTTCCATTCCGAAGACATTTCTTTTTCCGTTCTCCAAACTTTCCCGTCCTGAAGACTTTTTCTTTTTCGTTCTGAAGACATTTCTTTTCCCACCTTGAAGACATTTTCTTTTCCGTTCTGAAGACATTTCTTTTTATGTTCTCTAGACTTTCCCACCCTGAAGACGTTTCTTTTTCCGTTCTAAAGACATATCCATCCTGAAGGCATTTCTTTTTTCATTTTTCAGACTTTTCTTTTTCCGTTCTTGAGACTTTCCTGTTCTGAAGACATTTCTTTTTTTTGTTCTGAAGCCTAAGGATATTTCATTTTTCCATTCTTTCAGACTTTCCCCTTCGGAGAACGGCGTCCGTAGACGCTCCTAAGGACTTAGGCTCCTTAAGTGGAACCATAACTCTGTTTTGATTTTCTTCTGAGAATAAGACTTATGAACTACCTGTTTTCAAGGACTTAGGGTTCAAATAGGGTTCAAATAAAGAATCATGGCTTCGTCTTCATTCTGAGGGTATGACTTATGAATTTCCCCTCCCAAGAACTAACGCCCCTAGTTCTTTCTGAGAGTATGACTTATGAACTTCCCGTTTTCAAGGACTTAGGTTCAAATAAAGAACCACGGCTTCGTTTACATTTTTCGCATTCTAGGAGAATGTCTCACGAACTGTCCGCTCCCAAGGGCTTAGGCTCAAATAAAGAACCATGGCCCGATCATCATTTTGAGAGTAGGACTTATGAATTGTCCCTCCCAAGGACTTACGCCCGTAGTTCTTTCTGAGAGTAGGATTTATGAACTGCCCCTCCCAATGTCTTATGCCCTCAGTTCCTTCTAAGAGTATGACTTATAAATTCCCCCTCCAAAGATTTACGCTTTTAGTTCTTTCTGAGAGTAGAACTTATGAATTGCCTCTCCCAATGACTTACACCTTTAGTTCCTTCTGAGAGTAGGACTTATGAACTGCCTCTCCCAAGGACTTACGCCCTTAGTTCCCTCTGAGAGTAGGACTTATGAATTTCCCCTACCAAGGACTTACACCCTTAGTTCTTTCTGAGAGTATGACTTATGAACTGTCCCTCCTAAGGACTTACGCCCTTAGTTCCCTCTAAGAGTAGGATTTATGAATTGCCCCTACCAAGGACTTACCCCCTTAGTTCCTTTATAGAACAAGACTTATGAACTGCCTACTCTCAAGGACTCATGCCCTAATTTCCATTGTTGTTGAAGAAAAGAGGAAGTTGACGCCAAGTATTTGTCTTGTAAGCAGTCGTAACTTTTGATCGAAATCTCCAAATTGAATTTCATAAAATTCTCCAATAAGTAAGCTTTTTTATCTTTCCAATGATGTGGGATTCACCATGTGGTTGGCTTCCAGTAGATGCAGTTTAATTTTCAAATTTGATCTTTTCGCATAATCTACTTTCCTGAGCAACCTCCATGAGAATTGTCATAACTTTTTCTCATTAGCTCCAAATCAACTTCTGTAAAATTCTTCAAGCAGTAGACATCTACGTATTTCTAACGATATATTTTTTCTATGTAATATTATCAAAATTGATACATCTAAAAATTAAATTTAAAAAGTATTCATATATTTACTTTCCTGAATAGCACCAACGAAAGGTACCATCACTTTTGATCCAGAGCTTCAAATTAATTTCTGTAAATTCTTCACAAAGTAGATTTCTGTATCTTTCTATTGATAAAATATTTTCCATGGAGTTGGCCCCCAATCAATGCAGTTTAATTTTTGAATTTAAGGTTCTATATAATCCACTTTACTGAGTAGCCTCCATGAGAATCGTTATAACTTTTTTATGAGCTCCAAATCAAGTTCTGAAAAATTCTTCAAATAGTAGCCACATACATCTTTCGCATGATCTATTATATGCTATGTAAGTCTACATAATTCAATTAAAAAATTAAATTTGAAAGACGTAATTAAATTTACTTTCCTGTATGAAGACTACCATACTTTTGATCTGGAGCCCAACTTGAATTCTGTAAAATTCTCCATGAAGCAGACTCTCATATCTTTATAATTATGTGACTCACCATGTAATTCTTCTTCCTGCTTTTTACGTTCCAGTTTCCATTTCCTCTCTCGTTATCGCTTCTGTTATTAAGACATTTCATTTCAGTTTGACTTCAGCTTTTCTGTTCTAAAGCTCTGACTTCAGCTTTTCTGTTCTGAAGTTCTGAATTCGACTTTTCTGATCTGAGCTTTCTGAGCTCTTCTGATATGCGCTTTCTGAGCTCTTCTGGTTTGAATTTTATGAGATTTTCTTATCTGAGCTTTCTGAACTCTTCTGATATGCACTTTCTAAGCTCTTCTGGTATGAACTTTATGAGTTTTTCTGACCTAAGCTTTATGCATTTTTCTGAACTTTCTGGGCTCTCTGAGCTTTTTTAGCTTTATGAGCTCTTCTGGTCTGAGCTTTATGAGATTTTTTATCCGAACTTTCTAAGCTTTTCTGGTCTGGGCTCTCTAAGCTCTTCTAAGCTTTTTTGAACTTTCTGAGTTCTTCTTATATGAGCTTTATGAGCTTTTCTGGTCTGAGCTTTATGATTTTTTCTAAACTTTCTAACCTCTTCTGGTCTAAGCTTTATGAGCTCAACTTTTCTTATCCGCTCTATTTTTTTAACTCATCCTTCCTTCGAATGAATTTCTTTTCTGATCTCTTTCCTCTCTTTTTTTTGCTTCAGTTGCTATTGGCCTAGCTGTCGTAGGTGAAGCTTCGATCGTCTGGTAGTCTGTGAGTGGCAGTTAGTGGGTTTCATCGGCTCCTCGTGGTGGTTGTTGAATTTGCATAATTCAATTCCAGGAGTTATGCTAATAATAATTTTTTTAAATAATAGTTGTACAAAATAGATAAATCAAATCGAATACGAATAAGTGAATTTGCCGTTCTTCTCTCTGTTTTCAGTTTCGTAGTCATTTCCGTTACTACTTCTGCATCCGTATCTTCTTCTGCTTCTATTGTTGGAAGTGGATTTGATTCTGTTTTGAGCATTTAAGGGAGAGATTTCTTGAGTTTTTTTATCTCTCAATGAAAGCACCAAATGTTAAAGAAAAAATTCACGGTCTTTGATAATTGATCGTGAATTCCCTACATCATTATGCAAAAATATACAGAATAATTAAGAGAAAGAATGATAGAATAACAACACCATGATTTTCGTGGAAAACCCTTAAAGGCAAAAAAAAACCACGGGGATATTTTGATAGTGTTTCACAATGAAGAAAGGGTTTACAAGGTTAACGCAAGCTATATATTCAGCTTATTTCTTAAGTGTGTTGAAAGTTGTTGTCATTTTTTAGAGTTACATTTTGCATTTATTTATAGGTATTCAATCAGTTACATATAATCTGATACAACTTATCTAATTCTATCTAAAAATAGGATCAACAGAATATTTCCTGAGATCTAGCTTATCAATACTAACAACTTAGTAAATCTTTACCATATCATCAATCCATGTACTTTCGTTTGTTTGATCTGTTTTTCATAACCGCCTAATTGATCTTACAGCTCTCGCTCTATCTTCTTTTCGATTGAGTCTTCGATCTAGATCTTGTCACGTGTCATGTGAAATTTTACATGTACAGTAATGTTTTCATGTACTCTTAATTGAGGTATGAAATTAGACTCGGGGACCCATTTGTTGATTATTAGACCCATTATGTTCTTTTGGCTATTTCAAGACCTTGACCATTGTCATAATATTGCAATACCCAAACTAATTATAACGTCTCCCTACCCTTTGCCTTCACCTTCCTCTCCCTACCTCCCTAAACTCCTTTCTCTCTCTCTATTATTTGAAGCCTGCTCTCTCTTAATATTTCTCATGAAACTCTCCCTTTCTTGGTTGTGGATGAAGGGTTTTGAATATAGAGTGGGGGTAAAATATTGAACCTTTCATGGAGAAGGGAAGGAGGTTGATCTGGTTGATTCCTTGCGGCTCACAAATGCATGTCAGGTGTCTACTCTCGTCCACCAGACTACAATGATCTGACCTGATCATACTTAGATCGAGACATCCCAGAGATGATCTTTTCCACTATTAAGAGATCTAACTTAGAATTTTCTCAGGTTAAAGCTTTAGGATGCCACATTATCACCATCATTATGCCACAGGAAATCTTCCACATGGCTTGTCGAGAGTGATTCTTGGAAAGTAAATGTCACCTATCATGATTGCCCTAACAACATCGTAAGCTTTACATCTAGCCGACCTTGGCACATTTAATGCAGTTACCAACCGGCACTTTGCATTAAATGTTATTTGAAACTAATCGTCAATGTCAATTTCTCTCATATTAGTACATGTTATCTAGTATTGCAATTCTCTCGTAAACCTTTTGTAATTATTCGGAGTAATATTTAAATTAGGCAGCAATCCTAGTTTATAGGTAATTTTAATTAACTTACCTCCTAATGAGACAATTGAATTACCTCCAACACATGAGGCAATATAGGCTTACCAAGGCAAAACAATCCTGAGGAGTCAATAGAATTACCTCCAAAGTTATTTCTACACACATTTACCATGAAATTATACTTGTAACCTACATAATAATCCTAACTTATCAACAATTATTTTATAGATTGTCACGCACAACAAAATATATCAATCATATTTTATCACCAATTTAATTATCACAAATCTAATTTTCACCAAATTAATTACATACTATGTGTTGGAAAACATGGCGCACGCGCAGTGGAGGCGTTTAAATTTCTTTTAATAGAAATGAATCTTTCTCAATAAAATAAAAACAAGCGTGACGCAACAATTTCTAAAAATAAATTTTTTTTCATTTTCAATCAGTCAGGATCTATTATATATTTATACATTAAATTTATAACATACAAGGTAAAAAATCATATACCTCCTGTACTCTATATCAAGCGTCCTTGCAAAATTGATCGATCCTCCATCCCATAAAACCGTTCCAATAATCAATAGACTCCAAGATTCACACAAAGATCTTCTAAGTCAATCCTCAATGCACTAAGACATGTGTAAGCACGTAAAATATTACAAGACATTTTTTCTGTCTCTAGATGTACTCAACACATAAGATCTAGAGATTTATTGAGAAGAACTTTAGTGAGACGATTCTCTAAAAGAACACGATGATTAATCCTTTAGAGATTTGATTAACTTTTAATCGTGGAGAAAAATTACTCTGACACTAACTGTGTTCCCCATTTGATTTGATGAACCGATGAACTTCTTCATCAACTTAGGCCATTAGAATAATATATGTATCTTTTCTAGATGATGGCGTATCAAATATTTAGAGATAATTAAAATTAATATTTAATTTTAAATTACCCAATACAGCGGGACCCATTGTATAATGGTGCACAACGGCGTAAACCATCATGGTGCCTCACGGCATTGTGTATTACGCCACACTGTAGTGGCACTGTTGTAGTACCACGTGGAACTACAGCAGCCCATGGTGATTTATGATTCTTAATCATTGATTGACACGTGACAATTACTACAAATTAAATATTTATTTTAATCAGATAAATATTTAAATATCAGTTAATTTAAATTAACATATATGATTATCCATATCAGCTAAATTATCTGTTATTTAACAAATAACAAGTTTAGTTGATTCAAATTATTATCTAATAATAATTTGATTATCTAATTTCATAAAATAGGTATTCTGTCTAACTTATCGATAATTAAAAAAAATAATCGATAATTATTTATATATATTAATTACGAAAATTATATATATAATTTAATTAATCAATCAATCACACATAATCATCTCATAATTATGTATTTATCCTAGAATAAAAATTTCATTGCAAGTCAGTCCTTTTCACATGTCTTGATATATTCATAGACTGTGCAGTATAGGGGTGACTTGAGGACCATGGACCTATAATCTTAAGCTCTAATAAATCATATTATTAATTAAACTTTTTAATTAAATAATTTTATTTATTAATTCTATCATTACTCCGGTATAAATGAAATTGAACTCTTCGTGAGTATAGAATGTATTTACGGAGTATTCTCATGAAGTCTACTAATATAATTATTTCACGTAGTTTTGTCCTCCAATAATTGGTTCGTAAATTATAACTGGTCAAAATTATCATTTTACCCTTCTAATTACCTCTTGATCCTTAAGTACCATTAATTCACTAATAAATGGTTAATTTATAATCATATTATAAATTTTAGTTCAATAACCATTCAGCTCTAGAATTAACACTTAAGAGAACTAATATACATTTTATTAGAAAAGCTTGGATTCCAAATATTGTAAGATCATGTTCTCAGCCATCCACATCACTGGATTTTCAAAACAAAAGTCATTAACATATTTTACAAACAAACCTTAACGAGTGAATAAAAAGACCTAGTTGACATGTATAGGAGTTCATGACTACTCACGATTTCAGAGTGATCTGCATATGATCTTTAAATTGATGTGTATTAAATCTTTATGATAAACGGCACGTTGATAAAGATATTAATTCACATCGGTCCTGTCATATATAATCTCATTGTATAAAGTACATTCACTAAGATGTCTATATACATCAATAATCCAGATCTAGATCATATGCATTCATAATGCTTAGTGAACCTTACTAGCAATCATTCATTAAAGATTTCATACTTTAATATGCTGCTTACAATTTTATTCATTATCTATGATCTTAATCCTCTCGTACTAATANAGATATATATATATATATATATATATATATATATATAAATTATTCAACAATAATTTAAAAGAATAATTATAAGAAAAACGTAATCCTCATTAAATTTCATATCAAAATATCAATACACATGTTTTGAGAGCATAACCCTAAAAAATATCCCACCTTCCCAGAAGCAAATGTGGCATTTCTCACAATCACATGTTACGCATGTGACCCTCAAATGATTTCGCAGGAAGTGTCTTTGTAAAAGGATCATTGAGGTTCTGTTCTGAAGCTATCTTCATAACAGTCACATCCTCTCGATGCAGGATCTCTCTTACAAGATGAAATTTTCCTCTCTATGTGCTTGTCCCTCTTATGACTCCTCAATTTCTTGGAATTCGCTATCACCCCATTGTTGCCACAATACATGATTAGTGGCTTGTCCATATCTAGAACTACTTCTATATCAGTATAGAACTTTTTGAGCCACACCACTTCTTCGCAGTTTTACAAGCCGCTATATATTCGACTTCTATAGTGGAATCTATAATGGTGGATTGTTTAATATTTCTCCATACTACAGGTCCTCCATCTAGGGTGAATACTAATCTAGATGCCAACTTTTAACTTTTTCTATCTAATGAAAATCAGAATCAATATATCCAGTGGGGTTCATGTCTCCACATGAATAAACAAGTATATAGTTTCTCGTTCTCCTAAGATACTTGAGAATGTGCTTTACTGTAATTTAGTGTTCCAAACCTGAATTCAATTGATAACGGCTGATAATTCCTACTGCATAACGAATTTTTAGTCTCATACACAACATGGCATACATGAGACTTCCAACTGCTGAAGTATAAGGAATATTTCTCATATCCTCTTCCTCCTGAGGTGTCTTCAGACATTGTTCCTTCGAGAGGACAATTTCATGTCTGGTCAGTGACATTTCTTGAAATTCTCCATAGAGAATCTCATCAGCACCTTATCAATATAAGATGCCAGAGAAAGTGTCGTTATCTCTATCTCTTAGGATTTGGATGTCAAGAATATAGCTCGCTTCTCCCAAATCTTTCATTTGAAATTTCTCAGCTAACCACTTCTTTACTTTTGACAGAGTTTCTATATCATTCCCAATGAATAGAATATCATCAACATAAAGAACTACAAAAACCACTATCTTATCTTTGATGTATTTATAAACACAGGCTTTGTCAACTTTTGCTCAAAGCCATAAGACTTCATTAGCTCATCAAAGGTAAGATTCCAAGATCTAGATACTTGCTTTAATCCATAAATAGATTTAAGTAACTTGCATATTTTCTGATCTTGGCTTTTTTTTATGAACCCTTTTAGTTGTATCATATATATGCTTTCTTCAGGAGAGTCATTCAGAAAAGCTATCTTGACGTCCATTTTTCATATCTCATAGTCAAAATTAGCGGCTATGGAAAAAAAATGCGAATGGATTTTAGCATGGTCATAGAGGAGAATGTCTCTTCATAATCGACTCCCCCCTTTGTGTATATCCCTTGGCCATTAACCATGCCTTGAAAGTCTCTACTTTCCCATCTGCATCTCTTTTCTTCTTGAAGATCCAATGAGTGGCATCTTCAGGTGGATCTACAAGTTTTCAGATGGAATTGGAATACATTGATTTCATTTCATGGTTCATAACATCTTATCATTTCTCCTTTTCAGGATCATTCATTCATTCTTCATAAGATAATGGATCATCTTTATTAGTGTCTAACGCTAAGACGTGTGCCTCTAATTCTTAGCATACTACTTGTCTCAGAACCCTCTCACTACGACGTTGCATCAGGGTTTCCTTTGCAGAAACTGTGGTTTCTCTGGTTTGTTGTTTATCAGTAAAAATTGAAAGTGGTCTGATCTCATCAGTCGCTAATTTTTTGAGAATTACTTTGCTATGAGGTTTGTAGTTTTCCATATATCATGCTCAATGAAGGTTGCATTTGTCAATACAAACATATTTTGATCGTTATGACTATAAAAGTACCCACCTCTACTCTTTGGAGCATATCCTACGAATATGCATACTTCAGACATTGATTCTAACTTTCAAGTCTTGGGTCTAAGAACGTGAGCTGGACACCCTCATATACGGAAATGACGCAAACTAGGTTTGGAGCCATTTCATAACTCTAAAGGCGTCTTGCTGACAGACTTAAAGGGCACTATATTCAAAATGTATGTCCCCATGAGTAAAGAATATCCCCAAAATGTAAATGCAAGAGATAAGTAGCTTAACATCGACCTAACCATATCCAATAAGGTTCGGTTTCTCCTTTCTGCAACACCATTTTACTATGGTATTCCAGGTGCTGTGAGTTGGGATAGGATTCCACTCTCCAGCAAATAATCTTTGAATTCTAAGTATTCACCACATCGATCAGATCGAAGGGTTTTCAATGATTTACCTAATTGTTTTTCAACTTCAGCCTTGAAGTCTTTAAACTTTCCAAAAAAGTTTTCGAATTTATATGCATTAGGTAACTATAATCATATCTTGAGTAGTCGTCAATGAATAACCACATCTAGCTTGTACATTGATCAGTCCACAGACATCGCTATGTATTAGTATAAATGGTTCATTGGCTCTTTGGCCATTTCCTGTGAAATGTCTCATGGTCATTTTACCATCTAGACAGGATTCACAAAAAGGAAGAGTTCCAACTTTTAGTTCTCTCAAAGCACCATGCTTTGTTGACATGTTTAACCTATCAGAATTATTTAACGCGCATTCAGTAGGTTTAAGTATGTACAGTCCGTTTATAATTTTAGCATGACAGATATCGAATCTATTCTTAGAAAAAATAAACTTATTTATTAAAAAAATAAACTTTGGATAACTGTTCTTGCAAAAAAGAAAGAGATTAAATTTTTCAAAAACCCAAGAATATAGTAAACATCATTCAAAATTAAATAATTATATAAAAAAGCAAACGAACTAACTCTAATGCTTTAGCTGACACGAGTACACCACTGCCAACTCTCAAAATGACCTCGTCATCAGCCAGCTCCCTTGACGAATTAAGCATCTGCAAAGAAGAACATACATGTTTAGTGGCTCCTGAATCCAGTATCCAGGATGACAAATCATATACCACTAAATAAACTTCAAGAACAAGTAAATCATATTTACCTTTCTTTTTCAGCTCAGAGAAATACTTGTTACAGTTTCTCTTCCATGAACCTTTAACCTCACAATGGAATCATTTTCCTGCGAGTTCGTTGTCAATATTGTTCTTCTCACCTTCAGCTACCTTTTGGCCTTCTCTAGATTATTATTCTTGCTTTTGTCCTTACCATTCTTCTTCTTCCTTTTGTTACTACTAACAACAGAAGGAGAAGGGTTTTTCTCGGTAACATTTACCTCGCCCCCAATGGTAGCCCCTGTGACAATAATTCAAGTATTGACTGCAAGCCTATCAGGACTTTCTTCAGCAAGAATGAATTCATTATGCTCATAAACAAGCAACATGTTCAAGTTGGATTTCCATCTTATGGAATTATCACCATTCAATTTCTCAAGAGCGAATAAAACAGTAACAGGGTTACCCATGATAGACATAATAATGATTACTGAAATTTAAAATATATAAGATGTAATATAATTGATAAATATCTAGAATTCAAAAAGTAAATGTGATGCATAAATGTAACATAATAAACACACAAATTCAACATCGATTAATGTGCTGTCTTAGAATCAGTCAGATTAACCTCAAACTGCCTATGAGAAATTCAAAATCTTTATCAATTAAAACTTAAAATATCTCATATTTTCTCTTTCAACAATAAGGTATCGCTTGTTCGGTCAAGTCACAACTATCCACATGAAACCTTAATTGTGACTTTGTGAGTGTAACCCATCATTTCAGATTCTATGACTTCATTTAGAATATGTCGCCTTAAGGTCGATCAAAACTAAACTACATCAATTCATCTGATCTTCTTAAGAAGTCCAACCTTGGTATTGGTATAGTTCGAAACCTTCTTTAGGGGGATGAAAACAAAGTCATCTCAAGGACCTTACTGCACCTCACGGTGTTATACTAATGATGGAGACCATAGATTACATTGACATGCCAACATTCTCTTACTCACTATTTTAGAATTATATGTTTCCATTTTAACTAATCAATTAATTCTAAATTAATCACTGGTTAAAATAAAACTATATGAATATTTAATAATCAATTATGTCAATCTTATTGGTCTAAAATCATTTAATTAGAATTAATTAATAAAAATATTTTACTAAAGTCGGTTATCCTAAAGGTTATTAGAACCCATAGTGTGGTATGATTACCAAGTTTTAACTAATTAAAATCTAGTAATTTGCATGCTATTTATTTCATAAAACAATACATATAAACTTATTAGGACAATCTTAATAAATCATGTTTCTACTGATGAGATGTATGATCAAATAAAACTGTGTGAGATTTTCTTATATGTCATGTGATCGACTAATTAAATAAAATATTAATGGGCCGAGAGACTATTGGGTATTTCTAAAATACAACTCTTGAAATAAAATAAATAAATTACAAAGCAGATTTCAAAAATACATATTTCTCAAATATTACATTCTCCTCCTGATGTCCATCTTCATAATCTTCTAGTTTTGAATAAGATCCTATTTAATTAGGAAAAACTAATTTTCTTAATTAAAATTAGTTTTTATAATTATCACTTTGAAAAAAGTTGGCTTTGACTTAGTCAAACAAACACTTTGTTTGATTTGGTCAAAATTGGGTCAAACTCAATCAACCTATTAATTTCTAATTTTTATAAAATTAAAAATTAATTATTAATTTTAAAATTATATTAATTTAAAAATATAAAAGGATAATAGATAGAGATGGAGTTATCATCAAATTTTACAGTGATAAGGTTGGTTAGTATCAGGGTTTGTGCAGAACTTCTTTAAATGTGACAACAATTGCCACCAGCGATAGGACTCTCCACCGCCGCCCATCGCCGCCGCCAACCACCACCACCGACCGCCACCAACCGTCGTCGGCGCCTACTTTTCAGCCACGTCGCCGGAACTGTAAATTCTGGTGACATTACCGGTAATCATTAATCGGAAGCACCAGCACCGGGAATCTAATTTCTGGTGCTAGCATCGGAATTCTAAAAGAATTCTTATTTCTTTTCTTTTTCCTCCGTTATTCGTCTCATGCGTTCTTCGTCTTCTCATGATCAAAATAATTATAATAAATATTCAAAATAAAATAATAAAAATTCCTATGCCCCAAAACGGCTTACACAAGATCTAAGAAAATTTAAAGGACAGAGTCTAACACAATAATCACCATACAATTAACAAGCTATTATTTTTCATATTTTCAAAAAATATAGCCATCCATTCACGCATACATATCTCATATTATATGAATAATGCAAGAAAACTCACACAGCATTTCAGATATAAATATATAAAGCCCGTTTTAATACCAATTATTGAAAAATGTGACGCATGCGCAGCGGAGACGTTTGAAAAAATTAATAAAAAACAATTTTTTTTATAAAAAAACAAGCATGGGGCAATGATTTCCAAAAATAAAAACTTTTTATTGAAAACTCATTTTCAATCAGTCAGAATTCATTCTATATTTATACGCTAAATTTGTAACATACAAGGTTATGGATCATATACCTCTTGTAATCTATATCAAGCGTATTTGTAAAACTGATCGATCATCCGTCCCACAAAATCGGTTCAGCGATCAATAGACTCTGAGATTCACACCAAAATCTTCCAAGTCAATTCTCAACGCACTAGGGCGTGTGTGAGCACGTAGAATATTACAAGACACTTTTTCTGTCTCTAGATGTACTCAACACATGAGATCTAGATATTTATTAAGAAAGACTTTAGTGAGATAATTCTTTAAAAGAACGTGATGGTTATTCTTTTAAGATTTGATTAACTTTTAATCGCAGAGAAAAATTACTGACACTAATTGTGTTCTCCATTCGATTTTATAAACTGACGAACTCCTTCGTCAAATGAGACCATTAGAGTAATATATGTAACTTTTATAGATGATGACGTATCAGATATTTAGGGATAACTAAAAATTAATATTTAATTTTAAATTACCCGATACGGTGGGATCCACTGTATAATGGTGAACAACTGCAATGACACACGGCACTACAGTGTTACACGTCTACTGTTGTACTGCCACGTGGCACTACAACAGTTCATGGTGGTCTATGATTCTCATTCATTGATCTACATGTGGCAATCACTGTAAACTAAATATTTATTTTAATCAGATAAATATCTAGATATCAGTTAACTCAAAATTAACATAACTGATTATCCCTATCAACTAAATTATCTAATATATCACAAATAACAGATTCAGTTGATTCAAATTATTATCTAATAATAATTTAATTATTTCATTTCATAAATTAGGTATTTTGTCTCACTTAATGATAATTAAAAAATAATTGATAATTATTTATATATAATTTTTAAAAATTATATTTTTATATATAAATAATTTAATTAATTAATTCTCTAATTAATTAATCACACATAATTATCTCATAATTATGTAGTTACCCAGAATAAAAATTTCATTGCACGTCAGTCATTTTCTCATGTCCTGAAATATTCACACTCTAGACTGCGTAGTCTAGAGATGACTTGGAGACCGTGGACATATAATCCTAAGTTTCAATAAATCATATTATTAATTAAACTCTTTAATTAAATAATCTTATTTATTAATTCCATTATTATTCTATTATAAATATAAATTTAACCCTTAGTGATTATAGAATGTATTTACAGAGTATTCCCATGCAGTCCACTGATATAATCATTTCATATAATTATGTCCCAATTATTGGTTCGTAAATTAGAACTGGTCAAAATTACCGTTTTACCCTTTTAATTACCTCTTTATCATTAAGTATCATTAATTCACTAGTGAATGGCTAAGTTGTAATCATATTATAAATCTGAGCTCAATAAACATTCAGTTTCAGAATTAACACTTAGGAGAACTAATATACGATCATGTAGGAAAGCTTGGATTCCAAATCTTGTAAGATCATGTTCTCAACCATCCATATTACTGAATTTTCAAAATAAAAGTCACTAGCCTATTTTACAAATAAACTTAACGAGTGAATGAAAAAATTCAGTAGACATGTATAGGAGTTCATGACTACTCAGGATTAAAATTGGTCTACATATAATCATCAAATTGATGTGTATTAAATCTTTATGATAAACGACATGTCAATAAAGATTTTAATTCACATCGGTCATTTCATATATAATATCATTATTATAAAGTACATTCACTAAGATGTCTATACATATCAATGATCTGAATCTAGATCGCATGCATTCATAATGCTTAGTGAACTGTATTAGCAACCATTCATTAAAGATTTCATACTTTAATATGTTGCTGACAATTTTATTCATTATCTATTATTTTAATTCTTTCGTATTAATACAAGATCACAGTCTCATTAATGAATATGAAATTTTCAGATATTTATATTAATTATTCAACAATAATTTAAAAGAATAATTATAAAAAAATACAATCCTCATTAAATTTAATATCAAAATGTCAATACATATACTTTGAGAACATAACCCCTAACACTATAGTTATTCTAGATTTTGTATACCAAACATTCATATAGTATTATAGGAAGAACAGGAGAAGAAAAAAGAGGTGGAATGCATCCATAAAGCCAATTATACAGGAAAAGCAAGTCTTTTTCCTGTACTAAAACAAAGCATGGGAAAATTACCAAAAACAAGTTTTCAATGGATGATTTAAAATAACTAGCAAAATGCTACATGCGCGCACGCAGTTAAATATATCATAGTTTAAATATATAGTATATAATATAGTAATTTGATTAAAGTTTATGAAATATTTTTACAAAAAGACAATTAGGTAAGAAAGTACGTAGCTTGTAATTCAAAAAAAAAAGATCAGATCATTGAAGAAAAAAAAATTTAGTACCTACAATCATAAAAGCATATGAATATTTATGCATAATCCTATATAGTAGGACTTAAAATTGTTAAAAAAATATATAGCTAATATAAAAATATGTGCCTTTAAATCCTCCAATATAAGCCTAACTGATTGTAATTTATACTCCATGTAAAAGGAATCAAGTTCGATTCCAGATACATGTTATTTTTTTACATATGATATGCTGCGTGTAGCCGAATTCGCAACTATAGACTCCAAGTTACTATTAGCTATAGTGACTTACATGAAGCCTTATAGTCAAATTATGAGGTGTAAAATGGTATACTTGAGATCAAGTCCCCATATAATTAAGAATGTAGTCTTCTAACGTATATCAGCTAAATCACAAAAAATAATCATAATAATCCAAGTTCACCATTAGGAATTCTTTATTAACTAGTTAACTATACGTGTTGTGCACTTGATATGTACAATTATTATTTTGATTACATTACTTGTTTTTGTAAATAATTTTTTTTAAATAAGATACATTTATTAGTAAATTTTAATGATTATAACTTTTATGTTTTTCATGAGTCTTACTTATCAAAATATTTTTAATTAATTTAGTTATACTAGAAGAACATTCTCTATATATTTTTTAGTTTGATTCTTTTTGTATATTATTTCTTTAATCTCTATGAGCTAAAAATATGTTTTATTCTTTTATTTATTTTTTCTAATATATATCTTAACGAAAAAATACCTTAATATATTTTCATGTCTAAAAATAAATTTCAATTTAAAAACGATAAAAATAAGTTTTCTGAAGAGATGCATTACTTTGTGAAATAAGAAAATAAGAAAATTACAATTACTTATGCATCATTATTAGACTCAAGGGTAATTTTTAAATTATAAAATAAGAAGTAGACAAAATGGTCCAAAAATATTTCTCACTATCATCCCATTTTTAATATACTAGTTTTCCAACACGTGTGTGGTTTTGAGTATAAAGTTTTATAAATATTGTTAACATATGTCAACTTACTTATCCTTATTAATATAAGTGTTTTTATTGTCATGCAATTCAAAAAATAAAATAATGAAGTTAACATAGTCATTCATTTTCATCACATTCTATTATCTAAAAATAGAAAGTAAAATGATCAAAATTAAAAAGATAGACGATGTTTTTGCGAGGTACTTGAATGAAAATTGAATTACATTATTTATTTAGTTTGACATTGTTAAAATTTAAGATAATAGATCATTTTTAAGGCCTCTAAAAATTTAAATTCATTTAACTTATTAATTAGTCTTTAAATTATTTTTTCCAAATATCATGAGACTTTTAATAATCCTGGTTGTTAGTAAAATTATAAAGTATATTAACTTGATAATATATGTGTCACAGTATTTTCTGTAAAATAATATTATGCTTAATAACATAATACTCTCTTAATTAGAATTAGATACAAATAACTTCATCATGTTCATTCAATTTTATCACACATACAAATTAATATGTTATTCATATTTTAACTGTGAATTAATTTTTTCTTATATAATTTTTTTTAAATATACCATTAATGTCATCTGATATATGTCAAATGAGATTATAAATTATATTGTTACAACATATCATAATTACTATTGTAAATATAATTTATATCAAAATTGTTTAAAATATATTATTAATGTCATCTAATATATGTCAAATCAAATTATAAATTATATTATTACAACAAATCACAATAACTATTATGAATGTAATTTATAAATAATCATTAATTGTATAACTTAAAGAGTGAATTAATTATTTAATTAAATAACATCATTACTTTATCGTGCCATTTAATTTTAAATTGAAAGATAATTTAGTGATTTAAGAAATAATGAGAATAAGTTTGTCTGAAAATGATATGATTAAAGATAAGATCCCAACTATATTTATACTTTTCTTACAATAATATAGTCCACTTTCCTAAAAAAATTTAATGAATTTTGTATACCATTTTCCTTGCAGAGGAACTTTTTAATCATATTATTAGTTATCATGCCAAAATCACACTAAAAATGTTATTATTGAAAATAAGGGAGAATGAAATATTATCACAACAACAAAACACACATGTATTCAATGATATTTTGTCTTTCGTCTTTCTTCAAGGATAAAAACACCTAATAAAAAGTACAAAAACTTAAAGCGAAATCAGGATACAGATAAAATCGAAAACAAAAATAATTAGAAGGTTGAAAAGTTATAACTAATATATCATTTTTCTCTTACCAACATGCATTGCCAATTCTTGTGCGGCAATTGGAATGCTGAAAAACTAATCGTAGGGAAAGACTTTAACCTGAACAATAACAAAACATAGAATAAGAAGAAGAGAATAATGGACGTAAAATTTTAAAAAGATAACATATAACTCTGTTAGATATGTTTCAATTATGTGGAATTTAGACATGTATGAGTGTCCCGAGCTAGGCTAATTGAGTGAGAGATTGAATATAAGTTTGATGTTGTTGATTGTTGTCATTTTAACTTTAAAGTTATATAAAGAAGAGATGAAGATGAAGGAATCTATATAATTTCTAAAGTACTCGCGTCGCGTACCTTTTAAATGTAATTTTGTTTTTTTAAAACTATAATTTTAAATATTCACAACTATTGTTAAAATCTATGATCATATTTATTACATTGAATGCGTGTCAAGTTCCAACTTCAATTACTACTAAAAAAATATCCAACTTCTAACATATATGTGCCATTTATTGATATTTTAGATTTAGTTTTTTAGATATATGTATGTGTAATCTAGAAGTTGTAATGTTGTAGCTGATAGGCTTGCAAACTCTCTCATGCTCTTCGTTCTTCCAAGATCTGGGTTGAGGTCCCCCAATTATTATAGATTTAGTCGTTCGTTCCATTTAATGATATATTATCAAGTTTTAAAAAAAAGTAGTATTTGTGTGTATATATCCTTACAGATTAAAGATCGTATTAATTTTCATAAAATACAACCACTAAATATTATATTAAAGTTAATGATAAATACAAAACGCTACAATAATATACAATCTAAAACTAAATAAAGAATTACAGATTTATAATAATATAATACAACCTAAAAGAAAGTGGTAAAGTTTAAAGAAAAAGAAAAAATTAAAGGTAAAATGAGATTTCAAAAATTTCTCCACCTCAAGGTTCTTTTTAAGATATAGATTATAAATGATAGATAAATTTGTGGGAGACACAAAAATTTATAAAAAATGTTAGAGTAACTAAGTTACATAAACATAAGTTTAACTAATTTATATAAATGAATGAGTTACACATATTAATATACACGAAAATTCACCATCAGTGTATCATTTAGTTTATGAATAAGAAGATCTGTCATGCTCCGTGTCAAATCAGACAACTCAATTTTGGTTGAAGAAGATCGCGTTGTTCTTCTCCTTCATCTCTGTTAAGGTGATTTTTGTCCAGAAAAAATCCATCCATCTACTGTTAAATTAAAAAAGAAGAGTACATATATATCGAAAATTGAATATTCTGGATCTACTCTTGGGCTTCTCTCTATCTCAGCCAAATATTTACTGATGAGGTTAGTTACAAGAAGTTATTGTTAGAAAATTTGGTATTTTGTACATCAATTGCATAGATCAATTGTGGACAAACTTTTAGGTAGGCTCACTACATAAAAATGTAAGATCTTTGGATATTTGAGTTATCTTCCGCGAGTACATCAAAATGGACTATTAATTTGTCAAAATTGACTTTGAGGCGAATGAGAAATTATATCTCAAAATGAGCTAAATGAGAATTAAAAAATATGAGGGAATTGTAGAATCTCACATTGAAAAATGAGGAAAGATTGGAGTGTTATATATTGAGATACTAGTATCACGGATGGTGACTTAATAGATCTAGATGTTCTCTCCAATGGGCCATCTCTAAATGGATCACATCTAAATAGGCCAATGAGTTGTGTTTTACTTCAGATTTATTTTTCGTCCTCATAAAAAACTCAAAAGTCATGGAATATAGAATATTTTTGTAAATTAAGGCTGAAAACGTTTTATATTTTTGTAAATTAAATAAAAAATATTTTGGACTTAATTTTTTGATTAGATTGCCTTTTAATGGGTTAAATGCCATTTATTACACACCTCCCCCGTGAGTAGTATAAAAATAGGTATTCCCCTCCTCATTTTACACAAAATAAATTTTCAAGTTTTCTTTTACTCTCAATATTTGTTCTCCACGTTTTTGCTTATTTTTCATCAAGATTGTTTGGTTCCATTTTTAGTTCGGTCCGGTTCGGTTTCCATTCAGTCCGGTTTGGTTTATTTATGATTTCATCGACGATTTCATTTTTCAGTTCAAGTCTTGGTTTTGCATCGTTATTCTGGTAGTAGCATTTTGACAAGTTAGTTCGATCAAGGTGGTGAAGTCGGGTGCTCTTCAGCTGCCTCAAACCGTTTTATCTTGAAAATAGACGTCGTTATCAACTTTAGTATCACAAGTGAGAGAGCGTAACTGTTTTAAGAAAACTACGCAAACATGACTCAATTTTATTTCTTATTATTTCGTTACTCAATCGTATTGTTTTAACGTTAGTAAATAATTTATTCACAGTATGTGACCATCCGATTATATTACTTTCCGCGATCAAATTATTTACCAGTTGTAACTACAGTATTTACAGAATATGTATTATTATCATCATTTTCATTTAATCTATAATGCAATAAAATATTTCTAACATTTATGAGTAAAAACATTCACCGAGTTTATGACTAACTCTACCCAACTCAATTCACATTTGATCCTAAATTAAATAACAATTGAGATGAAACTTTCAAAAATTCTAAACTGAACTAAATTGATAAAAACCAATCAACTATAAAAGGAGAAGACAGCCAAGAAGAAGATGACACAAGATGATTTATATTGGTTTGGCCATAACTAGTGTACACCCGACCCTTTGTAAAGGAGCATTTTCGTAAAACTGATTTTAAAGATAATATGATTTTAAAATTTAATTTTTAAAAAGAGATTAATTGTAATTTTTTGTAACGCTAGTTTAATTAAATCATATAATTTTTAAATTTTATTTCCTTAATTTTTAAAAGGGGTTTTATTATATAAATTTTAAAAACACACTCACACCATTATGCACACACACCCTTTTATTGAGATACTAGTATCAGATATAGTAACTTAATAGCGTTAGATGTTCTCTCCAATGGGTCATCTCTAAATGGGCAAACGAGTTGTGTTTTACTCCATATTTATTTTTCCTCCTCATAAGAAACCCAAAGATCATGGAATATGAGTTATTCTGTAAATTAATGCTCAAAACGTTTTTATTTTTCCAAATTAAATCAAAAATGTTTTGGACTTAATTTTTTGATTAGATGGTCTTTTAATGGGTTAAATGCCATTTATTACACACCTCTCCCATGAGTAGTATAAAAGGAGGTCTTCCCCTCCTCATTTTACACATCAAATAAGATTTTAAGATCTCTTTTACTCTCAATATTTATTCTCCGTGTTTTTGCTTATTTTTCATCAAATTTTCTTAGTTCCATTTTTTGTTCGGTTCCGGTTAAGTCTAGTTTGGTTTATTTCCGATTTCATCGACGATTTCTTTTTCCGTTTCAAGTCTTAGTTTTGTGACATTACTTTGGTGGTAGAATTTTGACAAGTTAGTTCAATCAAGGTGGTGAAGTCGGGTGCTCTTCACCTGCCTCAAACCATTTTATCTTAAAAAATGGATGTCGTTATCAACCTTAGTACTACAAGTGAGGGGGCGTAATTGTTTTAAGAAAACTGTGTAAACAGGACTCGGTTTGATTTCTTATTATTTCGTTACTATGTCTTATTGTTTTAACATTAGTAAAATTCTATCTACAGTCCGTAATTATTATATTCAAATTACTTTCCATAATCACATTATTTACGTGTTGTAATCAATATGTTTACATAATTATTGTATTATTATTATTTTCATTTAATCTATAATGCAATACATTATTTCTAACATTTATGAGTAAAAAAATTTGTTGAGTTTATAACTAACTCAACCCGGCTTAATTCACATTTGATCTCAAATTAAACAACAATTGAGATGAAACTTTCAAAAATGCTAAAATGAACTAAATTGTTAAAACCAATAAACTAAAAAAGAAAGGGAGAAGACAGCCAAGAAGAAGATGACACAAGATGATTTATATTGGTTTGATCATAACTAGAGTATATCCCGACTATTCGTAAAAGAGTATTTTTGTAAAACTGATTTAAAAGATAATATAATTTTAATTTTTAATTTTTTAAAAATAGATTAATTGTAATTTTTGTAACGCTAGTTTAACTAGATCACATAATTTTTAAGTTTGATGTCCTTAAATTTTAAAAAGGTTTTATTATATAAATTTTAAAAACACACTCACACCATCGTACACATACACCCTAAACCTATTTTTGATTTTCTTACCGCAATTCTCTCCCTTTTCTTTTCTCTAACTTGCTCACACCTTTGCTTTTGCATTCACCATAAACTAACCCTGAGTTAACATTGTAAATACCCCAAATCTCCGGCTATTCATCTCCCTCACGAATTCCCCCTTCCCCCACTCACACCTTAAAAATACTACACCTTAGCCTAACTGCCAACTAATGTATTTTATCCCTCATTCTCCATCTCTCTGGCAATTTCCCCTCTCAATAACCGCTGTTCTTCTTCTCCATATCCCTCACGCAGCCATCATATTTCTCACAAAATTCCTAGCAAACTCTTTGGTAAGGTAAACTATTTCATCTTTGTTTCGTCTTCCATTTGCTTCGTCGTCAATTTAAGGTAAACTATTTCATCTCTATTCTTTCCACGTCTTTCTTCCATGCTTCCTCTATATCTCAATTTGTCTATGGTTAAATTTCTCTACGGCTCTCTTAATCTTCCTGTACTTATTTTCTTCTAGATTTCATTTAGCAACTATCTTAATTGTTTGTCTCATTGAAGACCACCATTTACAGTCTCTGTTTTTCTGCCGCCAGCAAGCCTCGACTTGGTAAGCTCCCTGTACTTCTCTCTCTCTCTCTCTCTCTCTCTCTCTCATGGTCTTTCCCTCTATCCCATTCTTTCACTCCCCAATTTATTTCTCTACCATGTTCTATTCTCTCCCCCATATTTCTCTGTTGATGTTTGACTTCCTATTGATTTTAGCCAGCCGAGCAAATGGGTGTTTTAAGACCACTCTGTATTAATCGTTTTGATTAATGATTTCAAGTAAATTGTTTTGACTGATTTTTCAATTGAAATTTGTTCAGTCAGTGCCAACTTTATATTTATCTCAAACTTTAGTTTCGTTAAGATTACGTTAATATCTGAAATGATTTCAATGCTCCTTAGATTTGTATAGTGTTTCTAACAATTTTGTGATTTATCCATTTGGTTACTATGTATTTATTTCCACTTAGAGTAGGTTAATTGAATCTGTTAAACCTGATTCAAATTGATCCATACTAGCTTTGACCCAATCCGTCGAACATAACCAAATCATACGAAATCGGTTCATGCTGACCAGACCTAATTGAATCGATCTAAACCGCTCGATCAGACATCACTCAGTGTATTCTTCATCGTTTTGTCACTGTTCTCTTCTAGTTAATTAAATAATTATAATATATATATGAATATTTTGTGATATGGGATATTTAGATTTCAGGTCATTAGTTGCTGAATTTAATTCGTAGCAATCCAAGTAAGTGAATTTATATCGTCATGTGACTCATGTGTGATAAATGCAAGATATGTTATTCTCATCGATTTTAATTGTTTATAAGCATGTTATGTTCATGTATATGTTTTGTGTAAGTGAACTTATATTGTAATATAACCCTTGTGTGATAAATATATATGTTTTGTGTAAGTGAATTTACATCGTAATGTGATCCATGTGTGATAAATGTAAGATATGTTATTCTCATCAGGTTTAATTGTCTGTAAACATATTATGTTCATATATATGTTTTGTGTAAATGAGCTTACATAATATTATAATTGTATCATGTATTTACATTTATTATCTGTTAACCCGTTTTTCAATAATGTTTATATTTCGTTAACACTTTGGTCATTGTTTACTGTTCACTTATTAATTTGATTATCATGAAATAAATATTTGGGTTTACGTTAGTGTGTTATCATCTTTGATTCTGTTACATGTATCAGAATACATTATATGTTTACTTGAACCATACCATCATGTCTACGTTTATGGTTTTGTCGTAATCATGAATGGGATATTAAGAACCATGGAGTTAAAATATGTAAGTGATAATTTAATGTTCGTATGGTTTTGGTAACCTTAAGTAATAATGTAATGCTCTTAGGGTTTTGGTAAACCTTAAGTAATAAATCAATGTTCTTGAGTTTTTAGTAACCTTAAGTAATAATTCAGTATTGAGATTTCGGTAACCTTAAGTAATAATTCAGTGGTCATGGGGTTTGGCTAACTTAAAGTAATAATTATGTGTTCTTGAGGTTTTGGTAACCTTAAGTAATGATTCAGTATACATGGGGTTTCGCTAACCTTGAGTAAACAATTTGGTCTTCTTGGGGTTTCAGTAACCTTAAGTAACAATTCAGTATTCTTAGGATTTTGGTAACCTTAAGTAATAATTCAGTGTTCTTGGGGTTTCAGTAACCTTAAGTAACAATTTAGTGTTCGTGGGTTTTCGGTAACCTTAAGTGGCAACGGTTACAATATCATTCAATTCGTCATGTTACGTTTCAGTTCACATGTGAACAGTGCTGGTTACGTTTTTAACTAGGGAGTATGCTATGGCAATATATGATTAAGATTGTTATATGATTCTGTTTGAGTCATGTGTTATTTACGTGCTATGTTGAGCCAAGTCATGATCAAGTACGTTACATTATTTCATTTATGATATATGTCAATATCAGTTATGTTATGTCATGATTACATTTATGACATGTGGATGCATGTTATTATGTGAGTTTGCTTACTGAGTATTTTAAAATACCCATCCCCCCATAGTTGTTTATGATGCAGATTATGATAGAGATCAGCATGAGTGAGAGACTGCCATAACCAATTGGATCATAAGAATTTATGATTTTCAGTTTTATGATTTGCTTTAAGGCTTGGAGAATCGTTTTCTATTAAAGTCAGTTATTCAAGTAATTTATTTTACGCTATGTTCATCTGCAAATTAGGATGGTGAAAACTTCATGATTACGAATTTCATGTTTTGACTTTATTTTAGAGATTAATTCAAACTTATCGAGGTTTTATTAACTATGCTTTTGAGACATTTTATCGCTTCCACTATTTAATAATAAAGATTTCGATCATGGATAAATTTAGTGCTTCTGCTATTCAAGGTCAAGATTTTTCTATCATGGACAGATTTTCAATTTTCAATTCTCTCAAATATTAGGGTTTGTTTTGAATTGGGCATTCTGAAATTGTGAAATTACACATATATTTAATCCTCAGGAATATGGGCGTTACAAATAGCCTATATCCAGTGTAGAGTTCAAAAACAAGAACTCTTAATGCACTAATCATATCACATGTTACAAAGAATTACACAAATCTAGCAAATAACATTTTCCTTCATCACACCCTTACAGTCTCTCAAAGAAACAACTTCACGGCACTCAAACCCAAAAAGACAAGAAGCTATTCTTTCATGCTTTCAGAATATCCTCAGCTCTGAGTCTTAAAGGACTGCTAGATTAATCTGTGTGTAGGTGGGGAACTTATTGATTCCCACGAGAAGAAGTAGCATGTAATGTCTGTAACAACTTCTTCTTCTTCCATGTTGAATCAAATCTGTCCATGTGGCAGAGTTAGTTTTGGATTAGTGATTTACCTTGCATCTATTGTAGAACTAACAATGTAATAACCTTTGAAACACCCTGCATTACTCGAGCTAGTGTGATCAATCTTTACAATCTCCACATTGATCATAATAGCTCAACAGAAAAAACTATCTTCGAGTGCATCTAGATCATGTACTTGAAACTTCACCTCCTTCTCTATCATCCAGTGTCTATTCTAAGAAGTTTTATACAATGTTTAAACTTCTTAAAAATCACAACCTTGGTTCGCATGTATGCAGGATTATCATCAGTGCAGACTTTCTCCAAGCGTACCTTCCCTCTTTTTAGAACATATCTAACAAAATGGTACTTGATCTCAACATGTTTTGTTCTTTCATGAAAGACGGGATTCTTACTTAGTTGTATGGATGATTGACTATCAGAGAAGATGGTTACTGTGTTATGCAACACTTTAATTTCTTTTAGCAAACCTTGAAGCCAAAGAGCTTCCTTGACTGCTTCTGTGGTTATTATATTGCATTTGTGGTTGAAAAATCCATTTTGCTTTGAAGTTGTGTTTTTCAGCTAACACAATTCCCATTTAAAGTAAACACATACGATGTAGTAGACCTGCTTCTGTATCTGTCACCTGCAAAGTCAGAGTTTACCAAGCCAGTTAAGTTTACTTTATCTCCTTCTCTCTTGTATATCAACCCTACATCACAAGTACCAGTGATGTATCTTAGTAACCACTTCATTGCTTTCCAGTGCCATTCTCCAGGATTACTCATATACATGCTTAGCACACTGATTGGATGTGCTAGATCTGGTCTAGTGCTGACCATGTTATACATTATTGATCCCACAGCTATTGAGTAAGGCACATTGTCCATTAATTCCATTCCAGCCTCACTCTTTGGACATAATTGAGCTGAAAGTTGAAAATGTGCTGTTAAAGGGACTGAGACAGGTTTGGCTTGCTCCATGTTGAATCTTTTGACAAGTGTCTGCAAATAACTTAACTGTGAAAACTTGAAAAGTCATTTCTTTTTGTCCATGTTAATGTCTATTCCCATTATCTTTCTAGCCTCACATAGATCTTTCGTGTCAAACTCTCCAATTAGGAGATCTTTCACTCTTCTTATGTTTTCCTTGCTGTGACAAGCCAAACGCATGTCATCAACATATATAAGAAGATAGAATGCCATTTTTCCATTCTTTGCTTTATCAAAATATAAGCAATCGTCATAACGGCTTTCTCTCAAAATTAATCCTATCTATGAAGCTGTCAAACCATTTATACAATTACCTTGGTGACTGCTTTAAACCGTAGATTGATTTCTTCAACTGACAAACCATTTACCTTAAAATGCTCTGGTTGTTTCATGTAAATGGTCTCCTCAAGCTCTCCATGAAAGAGTGTTGTCTTCACATCCATTTGTTCCAGCTCCCAATTATATCGAGTTACTAGGGCTAAAATAATTCTAATTATCTTGTACGCAGCCACTGGTGAGAAAATCCATTGTAGTCAATTTCTTCTCTTTGTGTGAAGCTTTTTGCTAGAACCCTTGCCCTTATACTTTACTGAGTTTGAATATGTGTTTCTTTCCTTTGGCTTGAATATCCCTTTACAATCTATATTTTTCTATGATTTTGGTTTTGGAACAAGGATCAACGTTTGAATCTGGTGCAAAGATCTTATCTCATCTTCCGTTGCACTATACCACTCATTTGCATGTTTACTATTTAAAACCTCCTCTTCAGAGGCAGGTTCCTTGTTCTCCACCATTTACATGCATTTAAGGCAAAAGCAATCAAGTCTGCATGGGAATACTTGATTTGGTTTTACCTGCCTCATCTCTCTATCCCTTGCTAGTTGATAATCCCTTAGTGGATTTTTGGTCTATTAACTTCAGATGTTGATCCCTTTGTTTCAATTTTTTTAAGTTGGTTCTGATCTTCAGGTAAGACTCTATTCTGAACTTCATTTATTTAGCTTGAGGTAAATGACTCCACCTCAAGCTTAATTCCCTTTTCTTTCTGAGTTCCCTTGGTTTTAGAACCTATAGAACTCAATTCTTTCTTATAACATGGAATATCAATTTCACTGCTCTGGGTTCAAGTTTACCTTCCTTTTGGTGTGCAAAAACTACACAATCAAACACTCTTATGTGGTCAAGTTTTGGAGACTTCATTGTCCATCTTCTACTGGTATTTTAAACTCAATTGCACTAGAGGGACTTCTATTAATCAGATAGGTTGCAGTGGTGACAAATTCTCCCCAGAACTTTTTACTTAGACCTGAGCTGACAAGCATGCATTTCACCTTGTCTAAGATAATCCTATTCATTCTTTCAGTTACTCAATTTTTTTGTGGAGTATGCTTAACAGTTATGCGACTTATTTATACCTTCTTCAATGCAGAACTTATTGAAGATATAATTACATAACTCTAATCATTGTCATTCCTAAGAGTTTTTAGTTTCTTATTTGACTGATTTTCAATCAAGACTTTCCACTATTGTTGAAAGCATCGTCTTTCATTTTTAATAGAAAAGTCCAAACTCTCATAGAGTAATCTTCAACTAGAGAGAGAAAATTCTTGTTATCTCCATGAGTTGGAATTGGAGTTGGTCCTCATAGGTCTGCATGTATGTATTCTAGTATTCCTAATGAATGCTGACTTGAGGTGATGAATTTGAGTTTGTGATGTTTTTCCAAGATGCAATGCTCACAGAAGTCAATGCTAGGTAGACTGTTCTTTTCTTGCTTGTTCAAAATTTGAATGCCTTTATCACTCATGTGACCCAGTCACCTATGCAACAGTTCAACCTCACTAGACTCTGCCTCACTTGCAACTGATGCACCACCTACTACAGTGCTCCCAAGCATTACATAAAGACCCTTTAGCTTTACACCCTTAATGTATACTGAAGATCCTTTTGTGACTTTTAGTATATTATTCTCTGACCTATGTAAGAATCGAGCTTCATCTAAAACCCTAGTGAAACTAGGTTCCTTTTAAGATCTGGTACATACATCACCTCCTCCAAGGTCTTTGTGATCCCATAATACATCTTAACTGAGATAGAACTTATCACACAAACACATGCCCGCTCATTTCCCATAAGTACCTTGCCACCATTAGTTTTTTCAAAACTTGTAAACCAATCTCTCCTGGGTGTCATGTGATATGTGCAACTTGAATTCAAAATCCATTCTATGTCACTTCTCCATCACTGAAGTTTTCAGTGATTGCAGCTAGGTACTCAACTCCATTTATGTTTTCTTTTTACTTATTTTTTCACTTATAGCAAGATTTCTTGAAGTGGCCTTCTTTCCCACAGAATAAACATTTCTTATTTGTCTTTTTTTCCCTTTGACTGTGATCTTCCCTTGCTACTTCCTCTACTATTTCCCTTCCCTTTTGGATTATTGGATATTTGTACACTTATTCCTCTAGAGTAGAAATTCTCACCCAAATCCTTCTTTTTATTTATGAGTTTCAAATCATTGAATCTCAGAGCTAAAACACATGCTTCCAGGGACAAAGACGTTCTACCATATTTAATTATTGCTTTAACATATTTGAAAGAGTCTGGTAGAGAGTTTAACAAGATAATTGCTTCATTCTCATCACTCAATTTTTCATTTGCTTCTGAATTGGCCAATTTAATTGTCATACGTTTGAAATCATCAAGATTTTGCACAAATGACTTGGTTGTGTCCATCTTGAATCCAAATAATCTCTCCTTCAAGTAAATCTTGTTGGTGAATGACTTCTTCATGTATAGAGACTCTAGTTTGTCCCGTATTTTGGCTGTTGTGTCTTCTTCAATAACCTTTCTCAGCTCATTATTTGCCAGATTCAGTATAATGGTACCCAATGTTGTTCCGAGCATTTCTTACTTTTGATTTGCAGTTAGTGTTTCGGATAATTTGGTGGGATCCTCTAGAGCTTTAAGGACTCTTTGTTGTGCCAAGAGTTCTTTAAATTTCCTCATCCAGATCCCAAAGTCCCTTGTTCCATCAAATTTATCTACCTCAAATCGAGTAGACCCAATGATATTCACTGTGTACAAGCTTGTATCTTCTTTCTGACAAGTTTGCTTTACAGATCTCTTTGTGCCCAATTCTTTGGATTCTAGTGAGCTATTACCTTCCTCTTCTTGATCAACCATTTTTGTCACATTTGACTCTTGCTCAATATCAATTTATTGTTCCTCCAAGCTTTCTTCTGAGGAATCTTTGTCACTCAAAGATTCCTCAATCAAGATTTCCTCATTTGTTTTATCTGTGACTTAGTTTGGTATTAAACCTCCTGAATTAAGTCCCTTAGATTTCCAACCTAAGCGTTGATACCACTGTTGAGTTTGTGATTAACTCAACCAAGCTCAATTCACATTTGATCCCAAATTAAACATAATTGAGAGTAAACTTTCAAGAATGCGAACTGAACTAAATTGATAAAACCAGTAAACTAGAAAAGGGAGAAGAAAACTAAGAAGAAGATGACATAAGATGATTTATACTGGTTCGGTCATAACTAGCCTACATCCAGTATAGAGCTCCAAAACAAGAACTCTCGATGCACTAATCAGATCACATGTTACAAAGAATTACACACATCCATCAAATAACACTTTCCTTTATCACACCCTTACAATCTCTCAAATAAATAATTCCAGAGCACTCAAACCTGAAAAGACCAAAAGAGCTCTTCTTTCACACTTTCAGAATATCCTCAGCTCTGAATCTTGAAGGACTGCTAGATTAGTTTATGTGTATGTGGGAAAACTTATTCAGTCCCACGAGCAGAATGAGCTTGTAATGTATGTAACAACTTCTTCTTCCATGCTGTATCATATCTGTCCATGTGGCAGAGTTAGTTCTGGATTAGTGATTTTCCCTTGCATCTAAACGACGTCGTAGAACTAACAGTGTAATAACCTTTGAAACACCCTGCATTACTCGAGCTAGTGTGATCAATCTTTCAACATTAAATGTGTCACCCTAAATATCAAAACCCTGGATCCCTAAATATCAAAACATTGAAATTTCAAAAAATATTCATGAAATAAGGGTGTCTCTAGCATTTTTAATCCAAAAAATTGTATTACGTGTTTGTTTGCAAATATTAACTCTCTATAGAGGATTCTAAAACTCCACTTTCTTCATGGGTTAGTAGAGCTCGAATGCGAATTCTTAGGAATTAAATTGTCCAGAAAATTTATTTCAATATTTGAGAATGGAGTATGCCGGTGGAAGTGAGTCTTCTTTATTCTATATATTTTTTCTTCAAATATTATTCAACTAGTGATTTGGGTAGAATTGATATGATCAGAGCTGGAGAACATAATATGCAACTAAAGGGAGAGAGAGAAGCCGAAGAGAGAGAGGCTAAAGAGATACTGAAGCATTGAAATGGGGTAGGGAGATAATGGAAGGCTTTGAAAGTGGAAAGAGCAAGGTGTTTTTATGTTGATTAAGCATTTTTTGAGTCCCACATTCGCATATGTGCCACAAGTGCCCTTAACACACTGTGCCACTGAAATCCTCAAAGTTTATAAATGAAGATTCACAAAAGGAGGAATTGAAACATTGAATAAAGTAAGATGACCAAATTAATATTTAAAAAATATGATGGTTAAATTAAAAATTGGGGTACTACTATCATGAAATTAGTAGTTTTACTTAAGAGTAATTCTACGACAATCAAGTAATTGATTAAATTTTAAGTGATCAAGTGACGTGACAAACATTTATAGGTTATTTTATCAAATCATTATAATGAGTCGTCAAACAGAAACATATAAATGATTGTCACATCACTTAGTCACTTAAAATTTGATCAATTATTTGGTCACTCTAAAATTATTCTTTACTTAAATATAGTTTGGGGTCTAAAAATCGGTGATCAAATTTGCAGGGGTCTACTTTGAGGAATTTCTCATATAATAAGTAGACCCATTATCCAAATTACTCTCCTTCAACCTAATATACCTCAAAGTCGGTGTACGACCCCAAATCTCAAACGTCCCCAATTCTTCGAAACCCCTTTTGATTCAATTTCAATTACGAAAACCCTAAAATTCTCAGCGAACAAGAATGCATCCCAAATCGCAGCACCAATTTCAGATCTTCGTCCAATTTCCGGATATTCAAATCCCTAGTCAATCATTAACCTTAACCTCAGCTTCTACCCAAACCCTTCACGATCTTAAGCTCTCTCTCTTCCCTAAATACTTTTCATCCTTCTACTTCACTGTCAATGGTCAACCTCTGAGGGATTCCACCACCGTTTCTAGTTCCGAAATTGCCCCCTTTTCGACCTTAGTTTTGCGAAGCAGGCTCTGTGGCGGTGGTGGCGATGGCGGCGCAACTGGTGCAGAATCGCGTGACTGCTATCTCAACATGTACGCGGAGAAGAAGCCCGATAAGGTTGACCCTAATGAGCAGAGGCTGTCGAAGTGGTTGAATTGCGCACTCTCATACGAGCCATTGAGGGACCCATGCGTGATTGATTGCCTTGGAAACATTTTCAATAAGGAGTCGCTGGTGGAGGCGTTGCTGGGGAAGAAGTTGCCTAAGGAGTTTGGGCATATTAAGGGTCTGAAGGATATGATCAAAATTCAGCTGTCAATGATTCCTGGGGCGGAATCTGATCGTGATAAAAGTACTGGAGCAAAGTTTCAATGCCCTATTAGCGGGCTTGAATTCAATGGGAAGTACAAGTTTTTTGCTTTGAAAACTTGTGGGCATGTTTTGAGTGCAAAGGCTTTGAAGGAGGTTAAATCCTCCTCATGTCTTGTCTGTCACGTAGAATATAAAGAAACTGATAAGATTGCGATCAATGGAAGTGAGGAGGAAGTGGATGTATTGAGGGAGAGAATGGAAGAAGATAAAGCAAAAGTGAGGGAGAAAAGGATGAAGAAAGTGAAGAATGGGATAGCTGGAGTGAATGGGGACGATGCTGTGGGTTCCGAAATATCGCGGTTGAGTGGTACAAAGCATGGTATTGACGTTAAGGCTGTGGAGAAAGTTTCTTCTATGATCGAGAGAATTGGGAAAGCTGCAAATGGAGGGATACCTGTAAAAGGTGCCGAAGATGGTGGTACCAAGCGATTCAAGGCGACCGATATAGCTCCTCGGAATGCTACGAAGGAAGTTTATGCTTCCATATTCACATCATCCAGAAAGTCGGATTTTAAGGAGACATACTCTTGTAGATCACTTCCGCTTGGTCGAAACTAATTGAAGGTATGATTTGTCTATGTGTAACCATAACTATATTGTAATGTGAAGTTTATGGATAAAAGAAGAAAACTAAAATGTTCAGACTGGTTTTGAATTGCCTTCATATCTCTTTTGTGCTTAAGATGTTATGAGGTGAGGTGTGAGTTTATATTTAAGTCGCCTATTGTTTTAAACTGCTTCCTAAGTGTTGTTTAATGGTTCTATTTTGCATAAATAATAACCCATAGAGTGTTATTTAGCAACAAGATAACTCTTATGCGTTGTCGCTAAGAATGCAAACTAACGAGGAAGTAAGATTTTCAATTATGACGTGAATGTATTAGGGACTATTATGCATTGTCGCTAAGAATGCAAACTAACAAGGAAGTTAGATTTTTAATTATGACGTGAATGTATCACACTAAGTACGCTGCTACATTATAGTCTTGTAGTGTAGCATTGGCATTCTAAGTACGCTGCTACATTATAGTCTAGTAATGCAGCATTGTCAGTCGGTCATCATACAGTCATGGTGTGAAACTAACTGGTTCACTAGAGGTAATGTGTATATAGAGCCTCTGATTTTATTACGAATCACATGGAGTTCATTTGGTTCAATTTGAAGAATAATACGTCTATCAAAACGTGAACTTGGCATCATTAGGCCTTAATCGACAAGGTGAGTTATGACATTAGTATGCACAATCTTTCACGTGTTACATGTGCTAGACATAGATTTGCACTATCCTATTAAGCTTTTCAAGCTCATCTCCTCAACTGTTTAGAGGGAGCTCTGTTTTGGCATTATTTTCTTTTTTGTTCTGTACAAATTTTGGGGTTTCTTTGAGATTTGAGGGTGAGTTTAACCACAAACTCATGAGTTTAAAGGTATGAAGATTAATCTCGTATCAAATATCAATCTCATGATGTTGGAAGTGGAAAACATTCAAAATTACATGGGGCTCATTGTGTTTCTACCCAAAGAGCCTAGAATTTTCATCTTCAGGGATTTTCCCCTTGTTGAATTTAAAACCCACATAAAATCCTTCCTAACACTTTTTCCTTACAATTTTTAGTCAAAGAAGATAATGGGTTTTTTTTATGGGCGTAGAGAATAGATCCAATTTCTATATTAGTTCCTTTGACAAAGGAGTAGTCTTAGTTCTCTTTCATCCTAAAGTTGAAAATTGCAGCAAAGCACAGGCCTGAAAAACTTGATTTTGAAGAATCAAGTGCATAATAGAAACAGACATGACAAATTGTCTTTAAAAGGATAGATGTACTTTTTCAAAACGTGAAGGTTGACTCATAATACTGATGTACGCTAAAGGACCTTTACAAAAACAAGTTGCATAATGCATCATACTATCTAGAGTGGCTACTTTTGTTATAACATATAAAACATTCGCGGATGGGGTTCTTCTGTGGTTGCTGTCCAATCTTAGATGGGAAGTCGCATCACAACCATCCAAAGAGATCTGGATGGTTGTGATGTAATGTTAAAAAAAATATTTTTATTTTTTATTGTTTCCCGAATAAAATTCATTTGATTTGGATCATCCAGATCTTGAACGGTTCAAATTCACTCAATTCCGTCTCTACCATTAGAACCTAACAACAGATAATCGTGATCCAACGGTCACTACAAAATGATGGAGATCCACAACATGGTGGGTCATAAAACAGACAGGAACTTCATTAGAGTAAAGTTGATAATTGAAAAGGTACTTACTACCTAAATTTGTATACTTATAATTTCTTATGTTCCTTTCATTTACCAACAGCTGCTAGTTTTATGTGCACTAATGTCATAACTGAATAGAATTGATCATTTTCTCAGAAAACCATAAATATGGTTCTTCTTTAAGATGAACATTTATTATGCAGAGTCCAATAAGAGCTTCTGATGATAGAGATTAACATTTATTATGCAGAGTTAAAATAACACAAGAAGGTCCAGAACCTGCTCTTCTATATTTACACTTAAATCTAAGAATACCATCAATTAATTAGTGTTCTGTTTTGAGACCAAGACAAGTATGACAGAACAAGATGCGCCTACATTCTTTAGTGGAAGAAAGCGGTTTTAGACAATCTACAAGCTATACGTCTATGGCATAGTTTTTCTCTTCTCATCATCCTGAATTGTCTGGAAAGAAACGAGGCAAATCAATGCCGCATCTAGGAGTCTCGAGAGGACGAAATCTATTGAGACTAACAAAACAACAATAGTGAAGTACAAATATAACCCATGCTATCCATAACTGGTCGGCTGACCCTCTGCTACCAAGAAGCAAGAGTGTTGCAGTAAAATTCAATTATTAAAGATCGAAAATGAACAAAGAAACAAAGAGATAAAATAAAAGATCAGAATTTCCTTTCATTTCTCAGAAAATGTCATCAATAACCAGCAAATCAAATCAAATTATAGTAACACCATGTATAACGACTAATTAATCCAGGAAACCGAATAAGATCCCAAATAAATCCAGCATATTAAATTGAACAGCTCATCAACAACTTCAATAGAGTGCGACAACGGTTTAAGAAAATTGAAATATGAGATTCATAATCGTTTTGCCCTGTTCATACACCAGTTCTCCAATTTCATAGGCAAGCTAATAGTACAGAAAAAGCTAATTCGATATCAGAAGTTAAATTGACATATACGAACTATACGAAGTCCACAGGGAAGAGGGGAAGTAAAAGGAAAAAGAGAAAACAGCCAACGTCATATGACATATAATCGAGAAAGCACCGACTCGTTGTAGGGAAAGCCAAATCGGAAAGACGATATTACGGCACTCAAACAGATCAGACAGGGCTGAGAAGCTGATAGAGATGAGGTTTTGGCTCAGAGTTCATGCCGATGATGATGACCAAAGGAATGAAGCCGTAGTGGGTAATGACCTTGGCCTTCTTAACGGCCCAGGTACTCCATTCCTTTAGACACTGAGCTGTTGATCCCTCCTTTGAGGACTTGGAAGAGTTCTTGCCTTTCTTGCCCTTGCTCTTCAGAGAAATCCTCGACGCCATCGGATCCGAAATTCTTCTCACGGTCTCTCTCTCAGTCTAAAACCTCTAAAGAACCCTAGTTCAAGCTTACGTGGTTGAGCACTCACACGTGTATTTATGATTATGCCAATATATACGAATAAGTCTACACAATACGTATACGTNAGCACCTTGGAAAAAATCTATGGGTCACCGGTTCCCACATTCGTGATAGTGATTAGTTTCTCCGCATCATTTTTTCCTTTTTATTAAATAAATTCATGTAGGAAATTCTTTACCTATAGAGATTATTAGAATGTTAAGATGATTGAAACTAGATTACTGAAAAATGTGAATGGGAAAATACATAAAGAGTAAGTTATCACATTTTATTGTAAAATATAAACATATGGCAAGTTAAATTACTTTGTTTGTTTGATGTGTGAAACTTATTTATTTTTTAAAAAGGGTATGTGAAACTTGTTGGTGAGAAAATTGTCTATTTAAAATTTTCATAAATATTAACTTATATAAATATAAGTAATTATTAAAAATATCTTTAATATACAAGTTCTATTTTCATACAAAAAACATAAATAAAATAATAGACGTTAAAAACTTTTTTCTCTTTACACTTTTGACTGAAAGTAAAATAGAGATAAAATAAGAATGACATATATCTAAATATGATTGGAATTTGATGCACCTAAATTTTGTGAATAATTATTGGAGGTGCCTGTCACATTGTGGTCTAAGCTACACCTATGAGTTCTATTTACTAAGATATATATTCATCTCTAAATTAATATCTTCATTTAATTTTAAATACATCAAACTTAATTTTTCTTAAAAATGTATTCATCTAAAATCACATTTGGATATTGTACTCATGAATTGTTTTATTGTTTCCGTCTAAATATTTCAAGGAATTGTTTTAGAAATCATACTCTAAAAGCATATAAAACATATTTACTAAATTCATTTAGACGCACATTGATCTTACAAACAAATTAATATAAAGTCCGTGTTCTGCACGTAATTACGGTATAACTAAATCTGTATATTTTAAATATTATAGATTATTGGTAAAGTAATTAAAATTAACTTTACATGTATAAGGATTATAAAATGATATACCATTTCTATGTTAAATTCCACTCATGCTAATTTGATGAATAATTTCCACATGAAAAAGTAATAAGCGGAAAGCTTTGATATGTTTTATTATAGAACCAATGGCTTTTGAAAAACAATAATAATCTGCATGGCAAAATATACTAATGAATAAACATTAAATTGTGCATATACTTTCAATGTTTGTGAACAAATTTTCCTACCATTTTTTTGACAAGAATTTCCCTCATAATGTTGACTTAAAATTACACGAATAAATCAGAACAAAAGGTTTTTTTTTTTTTTTTGCAGACATTTAGCAATGTTATTTGCCTACATGTAAAGAAATATACAACAATTCAACAAAAATATAAATAGTGGAAACAATATTTTTAACCAATAGAGATAAGATAAAATTACACATTTTTAACCTATTACTCTCATTTTCTCTATCACACAACCTAATTGACCCATCTCATTTACAGTTTGAACTTTGATTTGACTTCTTTATATAATCAAATAATTGAAAATTGGAAGTAATCTATAACATATATAAAAGCGTTAAAATTGGATAAGTTTTTTAGATTATTTTGTCTATATGATTTTATTGTTAATCCCTAGTTGTCATTCTTAATGACATTGTAGTGTGAAATTAATTGATTATTCATGTATTTTTATATATTTACTCAATTCCATATTCTCTTTTTAAAATCTGCGGCATTAAATTTATTAATGAAAATATATAAATATATAAAATATTTATTTTGACAAATCAATCTAACTATTATTCTTCTATTTAAAAAAAGATAAGAAAATACAATTGACATAGTAACCTGCGAAAATATAATGTATATGAATATTTATTTTGTATATGTTAAAAGACATTCATTATGCTTATCCATGTCCATGCATTCTGTTGATTAATTATATCAATGTATGAATATACATATCTACGTAATTGACAAAAACAATATTGATTTGACCTCTAAGAATTTAAATCACGCTACCTACACACTAAGGCGCATTTTTTTGTAAGATTAGAAATATCACTACAAAACATGGTAAAGATAATAGTTGAATTTTATATGAGCAGTCACGTACATGTAGTTGCGTGATTGTGATCGTTCAACTTGTAATCTTTAACTCAATTTTTCAATAAGGAGAAATAACCTTTATTTTCTTTCTTAAAATAACAGCTAAGAATCATTATCTTATCTGAAACTATAACGGTTTATCCGATTACAATTATGTTCAATAAATTTACTTTTTCATAATGAACCACTATAATTCATAAATAACAATTATTATTTTTTGAGAAATTTTAATATATTTAACTAATATAAATAACCTAGAACATATCATCATCAATATTTCTCTTATTTATAATTTATTTCAAAATTTTATCACAAGTGGGCGTGTAATTAAACTATACCAACTTCTTATATCTACATTTACATTCTTTCATAATTTTAACTCTAATTAAGAAAAACTCCATAATAGTTGATACTCGAATAGTTAGTTAAATCATGATTCTTAACGATTTAGTAAGAAAATATCAGGTAGGGATTTAGTAATAGAAATTTCAAATAACAGTAAAATGTAACGTTGTATATTCATCACTTTTTAAAGTTTATATTATTTCGATTACAGATTTACATATATATAATTTATTAGAGTACAAAATTTTATCAAACAATCATTGTATAAGTTTTGGTTTATTATTTGTTAAATATTAGTTGTATTTAAAATATATTTAATATAATATTATGCATATTTAATAATTTTAAGCTCAAATATATTCTTAAAATATTATTACATACGCGCAATGCACGTGATTACGACTAGTATATAAAAGAGTTTAAAAACTGAGAAACGAATTACTGGATTTGAAAAATTAATTGTACGGTAAATGAGACAATTACGGTTTTAGGGTAACTAAAGAGATACGAAGAAGAGAGAAGAGTCTTGGGTGTATAGAAAGAATAATTCTTTATTGATTTTTTGCCTCAAACCATAGAAAGTGAAATTGAAATCGTATGAATGAATGAAGAATTAGATTGACTCAAATCCAATGAAGATAGATGAAATCTTTGTTTGAATCTTAATAAATAATAAATAATAATTATATCTGGTGCAACGAAGTACTTAAAGTCTTAAACATTGCAAAAACAACAGTTGTAATTATGAAGCAATTAAATGGAATAAAAAAAATTAGAGAAAACCTTTATTTGGTAATTCTCAAAGCGTTCTCATCTCAAGACTTTCATCACACCCATTTGTTCTTCTCTCTTATCTAGGAGCACTCGAGAGAGGGACAGCGAGAGAGTTCATCTGTTTGAGCTTCGTATGCAATATCGACTGAACGATCTGCTCATCATCGCGTAGAGACGGCTTCGATTCTCCTCTGCACATCGTCTTCCCTGGTTCGGATCTCTCTGATTCTCATTTTTGTAAAAATTTCGTTCCTTTCTCATTCCCCTGCTACTAATATTGATCCTGTCTGCATAGAGTCTTGGTGGATCTCGTTTTGAGGTATGTATTGCTTGTGGGTTGGTTTTGATTCCGTGATCTGTTAATTGCATTAGATTTTATGGTTCCGTTTAGTTGCTGAGAAATGTCGGAAGAAGATTAAGAAAAATTGACGAAAAGACGATAAACGATTATGCTTTTGGTGTACTATTTTTTTTTAATTTGTTTCAGTTACTGAGTTGATATTGATAATGGTCGTGATTATTGGGTGGTTGTTTCTCTTTCTTATTGTCACAGTGCGATTCATTAAAAACGCCTAGCTTTAATGTTTTACTCTTATTTCCCCTCAATACCTGAATCTGATTTATTCTTTATTTTAGAAATTGCAGAGCTTGAATATAGAGTGATTCTCTTCTTCCATGGATTGCGTGTAATATTTTTTTTCTTTTATTACTAGGTACGAACTGTTTAGCTGTTAGACAAAGTGCTTTTTCTTTTCTTCCTCTCATTCATGAGAAAAGTTTGGCTAGAGGATCTTTACTTATAGTATGAGTTTTTGCTGATCACCTAGACTAACAAAGGTGTATATCTGATTCAAATGTTTACACCAGAAAAAGCTTGCAAGCTATGATATTGACTATGTATTTCTCTTTTCTGAATCAGGTTTTTGGGATTGATTCAGATGTGGACACATCTTGGGGAAATTCCCGTTAAAGTTAAAGAAGATCAAAATGAATTGAAGGGTTTAAATTTGGCAGGTCAAAACGAAAGCACTTTTAAAGATCCTATAGAGATTTCTTCTCCTTCTGTTTCTACTTCTTCTTCATCCTCCTCAGAGGGCGAGTCACCTCAGAATGAGGATGGAGCTAACAAATATAACAAAAACACATCTCGAGAATTGGTACTTTACGATCCCACAGCTAATATTAGTACTTCAGGTGCAATTGAACCTGTACCTGAGTCTTTATCGTTTCCAAGGGGCACAACTTTGGATCTTTCTTCTAGAGTTCTACCATCCATAGGGGCTTTCACTGTCCAGTGCGCCGACTGCTTTAAATGGAGGATCATACCGACAAAGGAAAAATATGAGGAAATAAGGGAACATATTCTCGAACGGCCTTTTTTCTGTGAAACTGCTCGGGAGTGGAGGCCTGATATTTCTTGTGATGATCCGGCTGACATTACTCAAGATGGCAGTAGACTTTGGGCGATTGATAAGCCTAGCATTGCTCAGCCTCCTCCTGGGTGGCAACGGCTCCTTCGGATTAGAGGTGAAGGAAGCACCAAGTTTGCAGACGTGTATGTGACTCAATCGTTGCTTTAATTTTTTTACGAGGATGTGTCATAAACATTAATTCTAGACTGATCTAGTTATAAACCAAGTTTTAAGGGAGAACTACAAAAATGACCAAAAATGAGGTATAGTTTGCAAAAAATGGTCGGAATAACTAATTTAGTTATGTATATAATATAAATGTAACAAAACTAGTCACTTTTGTTTTTCTCGACCATTTTCTTAACTCACCCCATGAAACCTATCTTCTTCTTTCATTTATACTTTTATTGATCAATGATGTCTCAGTCATTCATAAGTTGTTATTCATATGAATGATTGGCACACCAACTAATACTTGGTCGGTAGAGAATTACTCGTGTCATAGCCAACAGTAGGAATATCCATGTCGTGCTTAACCCTCTTCTCTTTATTCATTACACGATCAAATATTATCTTTTGATCTAAGCGGTCAACAGTCCGACATGATACTGAAGATTTCATTACTTTTGGTTTTGCAATACTTTAAGCATGTAACTTCATCGCCTGTGTTCTTTGCATTCATTAATTGGCCTATGATGTTCTGTCTTTTATATCACACTTCTCTATACAATTTGATGCCATATTTCTTAGATGATGTACACAAATTGCTTTTCATTGCACCTTTCAGTTTTCTAGACCTACCTGCAGAGATTCAGTTTAATTATCAAGTATTCAAACTCATCTTGAGTTGGGCCTTGTATTATTTTCTTTCAGATATTACGTAGCACCATCAGGAAAGAGGCTTCGCTCAATGGTGGAGATCCAGAAGTATGGGGCTTCAATCAATATTACGAACTCTCGATTCATTGTTATTTTTCATTTTATGTCCAACATGTATATGCATAACCTGTTGGTCGATTACTCGAGTAGTGGGGATTAATTGTTTTTTCATTCTCTTTTTTATTTTGCAGATATTTGGTGGAACATCCAGAATACATGACAGAGGAGGTATCTCTAGCACGGTTTTCGTTCCAAATCCCAAAGCCATTGCAGGAAAATTATGTAAGAAAGCGTCCTGCACGTTTGACATCTTCGTGCAATGGCACTAGATCACTTGAATCTGGCGAAGGTAGATCATGGGATTTCTTATATACACTGATAAAACAGAAAAAGAGAAAAGAAAAGAATAGATGACCTCCCTCTTTGACTTTGTACTTCATTTTATATATTTTAAGGCGATTATCACTGTATAAAGGGTAATTAGTAATAGTCTTTCTTTTGTGCAGTGAATCCATTAGCATGGGCAAGTCCAGAGGACTTTACAGCGCTGAAGCTTGGTAGGCCAGCTCTACCACCTCCTCCAAGCTTTAACGTTCCTTTCAGTGATTATTATGAAGGTCAACCTTCTAACAAACGGGCAAAGGGAACGCCACCGAAACAGATGCATTACAGTAATCCTCCAAACTTTGATCACCCAAATTTGAAGGTAGAGAGCCCTGGTCAATCATGAATTATTTGTGTGATCTCTATTGCTTAGTCCACCTGGGTTGCTCTTCTGAACAGACCGTTCCTTGTGTTTTACTCTGTTTTTCCTTTTTTTATCACATTTAACATATTTTTGTAGAGAAGAAATGGATTTGCATGAAATCTTGGAAGAAGAAGAAGAAGAAGAAAAGGACTAAACAGAAAATCTTGTTGTTTGTAATGTCCCGGAAAATCTAGATTATACAAGTTTCTATATTAAGATGTAGGATGATTTAATCACAAATATATATGTACATGCCAGATTCAGCGGAACCCTGCCTCGGATATGTATTCTGGTGATCAAATGAAGTAGCTGTAGATGCTCAAAATTAGTAGAGAGCTCACTTCCTACTTCTGTTGATCTAATCTGGAAAGATGCAACAAAGATGTAAATGCCCCAGCTCTTCCAAATGCCTAACTTTAGCATCCAAGACGCTTTGACAATGATCAAACCTCAGGTTATTCGTGTTAATGAGTTCCTTGTCTGTTGCATCTTTACGGATCAGATCAATAGAAATATGATGTGAGGTCTTTACCAAATCTAATTTGAGTACCTACAGTAGTGATTTTTTTTATGTATATATTTAGTCTTCAATATATATTTTATCTGTTTATAGATTTTTCTTTTTGTGAAATACTTCAACGAAAGTTTCAGATAGAGGGTAAAAAGATTGTAAGCGTAGATATACACCACAATTTTCGTTCATTTAATCAAAGTCAGTGCAATTTCTCATCTAAGTTCTTAAAGCAATAAACACAACACTAATCACAAAGAAGCAAACCTCTTAAATCCTTCCATTTTCTTTCACTAATTCTGAACTCATTTTGCAATTTTTATGCAAATTTCTGTATATTTATATCAATGAACCTGTGATTTTTATTTTAAATAAGGTAATTTCTTCAATTAATTGTTTTACGTAACGAGAAAACATATAATTTTAAAATTTTCTCCGAGTTTTGCTTGTGGCGGAAAAATATAGGAAGAAAAATAAAACCTCGCCTGACTGTTATTTTTTGTCACGTCTTTTAAAGAAGCTCAATGAATAAAAGATACTTAGATGCTAATTAAACCGTCAATAACTTATTCCATAATCTTTTGAAACAAATCGTTTCTATATAAATGATGAGTTAGCTTTATTTAAAAGCAATTTAATGAATTACAATTTTTATTTAAATCATAATTATTTGACAAATATTTTTTAATCACATACAAAAAACCTATCCAAACATGTTTTTTATTCATGTTTGCAGTAATACTCAAGCATGTTGTGAAATATTGCTCTGTATTTGAAAATTAAAATTATTATTTCAACGTATAAAAGTATTTTTTTTAAATTTATTTATCATGCAACAAACGATAGTACATATAAATATACAATCCCGCTCGTCATCATGCAACAAACGATAGTATATATAAATACACAATCCAGCTCGTCGAATTACTTCAACGACGAAGATGATTAGATTAATGTGCAATAGGTATGCATCTTCCAATTTCAATTCACTCACGATGTGTGTCATGCTTGAATAATTGAGTGTAAGTTCAATGACTCAAACTCAAAATCTCTCGGATGAACCTCTTAAGAATTTAAATCTAGAAACTCACTCAATTATCTTACATCGATGTGAAATGTAATCAAATAATATGTCACACACCACGCAAAGAGAGATTTTTTGGATTTCCTAACTAGCCAGAAGTTAGTATATCTATACCATCATGTTTGCGTAGATGATGAAAATATGCCCTCAATGCAAAAAAAAAAAAATTAAATTTCTCTTCTTTTTTTATTTTCACTTGGTATAATCTTATCGGCAAGCTCCGATCAAATTACACCAACTGCCCTCTTCATTTCCAAGATGGATGCCATCGAGTCTCTTTCTAGGTTTTTCTATTACTCTTAGGAGTCATTTGGTTTTGAGTAAGTTAGGGAGAGAATGAAAGATGAATGAGAATATTTTTTATTCATGTGTTTATTTAAGAATATTTAAGAGGATGTTTGATGCTCGGAGGGATCAAATTCTCCCTCTTTTAGAGGAAACCTGATAGCTCCTCAAGAGAGTATGTATTAAGCATACTCTCTCTTCATTCACCGTCTCTTTTCCACTTATCATCTCTCTCATCTCACATTGCTTTTTATGCTTAGTTAAATAATCTCAAGAATATGCATATATATTTATATTAGAAATTTCGTGGATATATTAATAGCAAATCTCACTTCCTAGGTAGCTTTTTTGACCCAATTTTATTTGGACATTGGGTCTTTTTTACCTAGAGGTAATGTGTTTTTTGAATGAATTTTTGGCGAGGTTGTTTTAAAATTATTGGGCTTTTTGACCCAAAATCTAATGGGGGGTTTTAAACCCAATTTGTAATGTTATTTTTAAAATCTGATTTTTTAATTTAAATTTTTTGTGAATGTTAAATTTTTCGATAACTCCCTCTAAATTTGTACATTTAAATTTTTGTAATCTATTTTTTTATGAATATTAGGTTTTCTATAATTTTCAAAATTATATTTAATTAAATATAATTAGCTCTTGAGAATATTAGAAGGAAAAACTATAAAACTATAATTTCATATATATATATAGAGAGAGAGAGACACAAACAAATACATCCTACAATTAAAATTATTATTATTATATAAATAAAATACAGTAATCTTATATTCTCATTAATCTATTACAATATTCTAATGCATTACCAAACATAGTAATCATATATTCTCACCAATATAATTCTCATTAATCACATTCCCACTACTCACATGACTACAAGTAATTTTAGAAACCCCGAACCAAACGGCCTTTTATATTATCATATGACTACCATATTATATAGATTGCTGAGATGTGTCAATAATTTCATCTTCTGGTCACTGTTTGAATGTAATGTGACATGACAATATAATTTTGACGAGCAACTAATTTTGATTTGAAATTGTATGAAAATTGACATAAATGAAATTTTAGGGATCAATATGACAATAATGTAAAATTTAAGTATATTCACACTAGAAAGAACGAATATATTTCATGCTAACAGTTGTGGTCAAACAGGTCAAGACTCAGGAGTGAATGGGTTAGGGTGGTTTGATTATGGTTTATTCTGTTCGAGTTAAGTTGAAACGACATCGTTTTAAAGTGTAATAAAACGATGTCGTTTGCCAAAATTGACGGAATTTGGTTCAAAGTATAAAATGTTATTTTTATTCAGTTTAAATTTTATAGTGCAGCGTTTTAAAATTCAGGATTTCAAACTAGGGATGATAATGGATGGGTTTGGATTGGGTATGAGTATACCCTGCTCATACCCATGTTAAATTAAATGGGTGAGGTATGAGTAATACTCATTAAGACATAAGTACTCTAATAGGTACCCAATGAGTACTTTGTATATTGATGTTAACACTAAATTAATATAGTATGTACAAATTACACAATGTTAATTTTCTAAATTTTTCTCTTACATGAGTAGACTCGGTCTAGTTGTATATATTCATAATCACTAGGGGTGTGCACGGGACAAGACGAGCCGGGTTCGGGTCGAGCACGAGGTAAGGAGGTCAGGTCGAGGAGTCGGGGTTGGGTGCGACATAAGGGCATGAGGTCAGGTCTGGGAGCCGGAGTCGATTCGAGACACTGTCGGGGAGTCGTGTCGGTTTTCTGAAAGGTAACACCAGAATACTGAAAATATCTGAAATGTTCTACTTTTAAAAAAAAAAATTGAAATGACCATGAAACGAAAATGACTAATATGGTCGGGGTCGGACCGGGCATTGTGGGTCTGGGCCGGGGTCGTAGGTATTATACGCAACACGAGTAATCGAAAGATATTAAATGAGTACCCAATACCTATTAGGTATTACCCATACTCTACTCATTTATAATGGATAAAAAAATACTCACCCAATAAATAGACATACCCATTTATCATAAAGAAATTGCAGTAAATAATAACTCTTAGACCCTTGCTTTAATTTTTGTCAAGGTTTCTATTTTTTTTTAGAATTTGATAAAATTTATAAATTTATTTCATGGGACATATTTACCCTTGCTTTAATTTGAACATAAATTGCGGGTTTTTCTTTTTACTTTTTTTTCTGTGTTTTTTCAGAAGATTCAAATTTCGGATGCCTTAATTAAGGAATTTCAAAACAACTTAATCTGTAGTTATCAAATTATAATTTTAAGAATTTTTAGATCATTATATTTAAATCATTCATTCCTTCTTTTTATTTAGTGTATAATTATTATTTAACTAGATATATAAGGTAACTACCTACATAAATTTGAGCTCCAAGACATACTCTTGTGCATCTTCGGGTTGAATAATGAACCATTAATCTTTTGGATGCCTTTGATTAGACTAATGTTCTGTATGAGGATTATAAAAGTTAAAGTTTTAGTCATAATGGTATTTGTAAATGGCTTAGGATAAGTGAGTTGGTTTATTGACCTTAGTTAACTGACTCCTCTAGTCATATTAATTATTGTGTAAACTTTCAGCAAGCAATTAATGAAATATTTTTCTTTCTTTCCTTTCAATTCTTCCTTCTGCTTCTTGCTTCCTTCTACTTCTTGCTTGTTTCTTCTGCTCTCTGTTTCAATCTATTATTCCTCATGGTATCAGAGCTATCAGTGTCTCACGTCCATGGCTGAAGACTCTACTGTTACATCTCAACCTAAGTCTCGTGATCCTTCTTCCGCTCGCGCCTCTCCTTCTCAACAAAATCCCACTCAAACCCAGCTTCACAACTAACCCATTCTTGTAATTTCCTCTGTTTCTAATGGAATCGATACACCGCTTTAATCTCCTATGTTTCTGCTATCAAACATCTGCAATCTTGTAGATTCGACTCATCAAATTTTACATTATGGAAATACCAGATCTCCTCCATCCTCAAGGCCCACTTTGTCTTCGACTTCATTAGTTTCTCATCGACGAAAATGGACAAACCATCGACAACTCAAGATCAGGCACTTATCACCTTGATCGACGCCACCCTCTCACCTGTTGCCCTCTCCCATGTCGTCAGATGCAGTACCTTTAAGGAAGTTTGGAGTTCCATTGAGAAAAGGTACTCTTCAGTTTCAAGAACCAACATTTCATAGTTAAATCCGACATTCAATCTGTTTCAAAGAAGGCGAATGCGTGTATTGATGCTTATATTCTGAGAATTAAGGAGATGAAGGATAAATTAGTTGTTATCTCTGTAAACCTATAAGATGAAGATGTTTTAATTTTCACCATCAATGGCCTCCCGAGTGAATACAATATCGTCTGAACCTCCATTAGAACTAGGGCTGAGCCTATGACCGTAGATGAGTTGCATGTCCTTCTGAAATCTAAAGAAAATTTTCGAAAGCCCAAAACAAAAATCTCTTTCAAAACACTGCCCTTGTTGCTACTCAGAACTCTAATCTAAATAGAGTAGGTAATCGTGGAAGACGGTTCAGACAATTTAGAGGAGGAAGATCTAATCCTGGTAGATACAACTCAGGAAGGGGAAGAAATTCATCAAATCAATTTACCATCTAATCGCCATCTATTCTTGGCACTCCACCTCACGCTGCACAATCTACCTTCAAAAATTTCAGTCCAGATTCAAATTTAGGATCAAGAATTCAGTGTTAAATTTGCCATAAACTAGGGCATTCAGCAGTTGATTCTTATCATAAGATGAACTACTCTTACCAAGGTAAAAATCCTCCATCAACTATTGCTGCTATGACCTTAGTGATCTTTCACAACACCAATCAAGATTCCCAAATCTGGCTCTCGAATACTGGCTACAACTCTCATCCAACTCCAGAGTTAAACATCTTAATGTCCCATTCTGAATATAATGGAGATCCATTCTGAATATAATGGAGAAGACAACGTGGCAATTGGGAATGGTAATACTTTGCTCATAACACACACTAGTTTAGGTACCCTAACTATTCCTTCTCATTCATTTTCCTTATCTAACCTGTTCTGTGTGCCCAATTTATCTGTTAAATCACTCTTTGTTTATAAATGTTGCAAAGATAATAATTGTACTTTCCTCTTTGATGAGTCTTATTTCTTAATTCAGGACAAGTCCATAGGTCAAATTCTTTACGGAAGACCCAGTAAAAATGGACTTTACCCAATCAGTTCTGCTCTGTTTGTTCTTCAAGAAAATGATAAACCGCCTGCTCTGTTGCTTTTCTAGGATCCAGAATTTATGACTTAGTGTTACACAATAGGTTTGGTCATGCCTCTAGTTCTATAATTAGAAGTATCTTGAATAAATCTGGAATGAAATGTACCTCTGATGTTTCTGCTGGCAATAAAAAATGGCAGTAAAATGTCATAGTTTCCATTTTCTTTATCTCAATCTCAATCATGCACTCCTTTGCACATCATACACAATGATGTTTGTGGGCCATCTCCAGTTTCTTCTATTAAGGGTTATAGATATTATGTGTGTTTTTGTTGATGATATGTCTAGGTATGCTTGGCTGCTTACCATGACTCTAAAATATGAAGTTTTCTCTATCTTTCAAAAATTTAAACCCTTTGTTGAGAATTTATTTTCTTTAAAAATTAAGAATTTTAGAACTGATAGAGGTGGTGAATTCACTAATCTTGCCTTTGAATCTTTTCTTACTAAGAATGGCATATTTCACAAAAAATATTGGTCATACACTCTTGAACAAAATTGTATAGTTGAAAGAAAACATAGGCGTCTGGTTGAAACTGCTTTGGCCTAACTTAATACTGCATCCTTACCTCTTTAGTTTTGGTTTAATGCATTTTCTACTAATGTTTTCTTAATAAACCGAATGCCTACACCTATTCTTGGTAATAAATCTCCCTTTGAAGTTCTTTTTAATAAGATCCATGACTATAATCATCTCAAGATTTTTGGATGTGCATGTTATCCATGCCTGAAACCTTATAATTCAAATAAATTTCAACCCAAACCATTGAATGTATTTTCTTGGTTATGCCTTAGAGTTCAAGAGATGTATATGTTATGATCCTATCACTAGAAAATCTTATACTCGTAGACATGTTATCTTTGATGAGAAAGTGTTTCCATACAAAAGGTTGCTTGAAAAGTCCACTTTCAATTCTGATACAACTAGTGCTTTGCCAAGATCTCAAGGTAACTCTTTGACTTTCCCTGTTACAAATGACGCTACTGTTCAGTTTACTGTTCATCCTGTTGCTAAGTCTGGTACAGATCAAATTCATGTTATCACTACTGCCTTTCCAGATAAAACATAACAATTGTGATATTGTCACTCTTAATCCAACCACATCTGATAAGCATGCTGCATTTGATGTTTCTGTTTCTGAATCTTCAAATCTGAATCTGTCTCTGCCATTAATTACCCTACTATTTCTGACAAATTAACTGGTGATGTTAATATTGAGCATGTTTCTTCTCCTTTACTGCCTGCTCACACTAGTAACACATAATCTTCCATAAATATGCACCCTATGCAGACTAGATCAAGGTCTGGAATCTTTAAGAGAAAAGCTTTAGTTGTTTCACATTTATCTAAGCCTATTGAACCCTATAGCTTTAGTTCAGCCTCTAAACATCATGCTTGGATTAAAGCCATGCAAGAAGAATTTACACCTTTGCAAAATCAAATGACTTGGTCTTTGGTTCCTTTACCTAGAAACAATAACTTAACTGGCTGCAAATGGGTGTATAGACTTAAATACAACCCTGATGGCGACATAGCTAAGCACAAGGCTAGACTTGTTGTCAAAGGTTTTCATCAAGAGGAAGGCTTAGATTACACTGAAACTTTTAATCCAGCCATTAAAAAGCCAAACTGTTAGGATCGTTCTCTCACTTGCTGCTCACTTTAACTGGTCTCTTAGATAACTAGATGTGAAAAATGCCTTCTTACATGGTCTTCTTATAGAGGAGGTTTATATGGAACAACCTCATGGATTTGTCAATTCTACCTATCATAATTATGTGTGAAGGTTACATAAGTCACTCTACGGGCTTAAACAGGCCCCTAGAGCCTGGTTCGATAGGTTTGCTTCTCATCTTCTTACCTTAGGCTTTGTTTCTTCCTAGGCCGACACATCTTTGTTTGTTAAAGCTGATTCTCATGCTATTACTTATTTACTCATTTATGTCAATGATATCATTCTCACTGGCACAAATAGCACTTATATTGATACTCTGATTCACACACTGGAATTAGAGTTTGACATGACAGATCTTTGTAGTCTTAGGTACTTTCTTGGTTTTGAAATTATTAGATCCTATGTTGGAATTTTCATTAATCAACATAAATATGCTCTTGATTTGCTTCTCAAATCTGGTATGACATATTCTAAACCGTGCGATTCTCCATGTTCCACCAATAGTCCTTTATATAAGCATGTTGGTTCTCCCTTATCTGATATCATCGAATATAGACAGATTGTTGGTTCTTTACAGTATTTAACTTTTACCAGGCCTGATATCAGTTTCGCTGTTAATCGTGTTTGTCAATTTATACATGCTATAACTTCTACACATTTTTCTGTTTTTAAACAAATTCTGAGATATGTTGCTGGCACTATTAACCGCATCATACTGTTTAAATATGGATCTCTTCAGAGGCTTTCAGTGATGCTGACTGGGCTGGGGATCCATATGATAGAAGATCCACCATAGTTTTATTATCCGTTTAAGATCTAATGCTATTTCTTGGTGTGCTAAAAAGGAACCAATTGTTGCTAGATCTTCAATTGAGGCTAAATATAAAGCCTTGGCAACACTAATGTTAAATTAAGTTGGCTTAGGCAACTTCTTTGTGATTTGCATCTTTATTTATCTTGTCCTCATGCTTTATTTTGTGACAATACTTCTGCTATAGCCTTAGCTTCCAATCCTATTTTTCATGCTAGGACTAAACATATTGAAATTGATTTTCACTTTGTTAGGGAGAAAGTGGTAAAAACTGATCTCCAAGTCCAGCATGTTGAGTCTCATTTTCAGTTGGCTGATCTCTTCACTAAACCTCTCTCAACACCTCATTTTCGTTTCTTGAAGAACAAACTGATGCCCTTCGTTCCCGGTATCAGTTTGAGGGGGAATGATAAGACTACTGTTCTGGATGAAGATTATAAAAAGTTAAAGTGTTAGTCATAATGGTATAATTGTAAATAGCTTAGGACAAGTGAGTTAGTTTATTTATCTTAGTTAGCTAACTCCTCTAATTATATTAATTACTGTGTAAACTTTCAGCAACCAATTGATGAAATATTTTTCTTTCTTTCCTTTCCATTATTCCTTCTACTATTCGCTTCCTTCTTGCTTGTTTCTTATGCTCTCTATTTTAATCTGTTCTTCTTCAGCCTTTGCATTTTACACTTCGAATATGTGCATAAAGTTAGTTTTATAATGGTGTAGGGCAATAAAGATGTCATAAGAATGTTTCCTAAAAATGCCTTGTTCTTCATCCATTTTTTACGTAGATATTTTACTTGTACTATTTTATATAAAAATAATAATTTTGGATCTATGTTTTCTCTTCTGGGAGATAAATCTTATATTAAAGTTCACAAGAAAAAGTGAGAGACAACATTGCTTTCGCAGTAAAATATATTTTCAGTAGAGGAGAGATATTTGAAGATCATTGTTAGGATTTTTGATGAATGATTGTTTTATTTAATGTAAATAAATATTTAAAGAATATTTAAGCTGATGTAAATAGTTATAGATCCTTTTCTTCTTGTACATGAGGCAAATATTCTAATTGGTTTTCTAACAACTTTTGAGTAAATATTTTTAATAACAGTGGTCTAGGAACGTCTTATTATTATGGCTATGTAAATATTTGGTTTTATACTATTGAATGTAAATATTTATTTATAGTATTGTTTATTCTAGAAATGTATATCACATATTATAAATAAATATTTTTAACAGTGTGATATTTTTATCTTTTGCAGATGGGAAAATATCCATTATTTTCTTGAATGCTAGGGAGATGAAATGATATGTACACTAATATTTGCTTTGATTATGCAAACACAAGAAATAACTTAACAAGTAAAAATATATCAACGTTTCTAAAACATGTGAAAAAAGAGATAATCAATAAATAAAAAATTAATTGTAATTAACATGAAAGAATTCGAGTGTCGATGTGTATTTCTTGTACTATGTTTAAATGCATATATTTTTTCTCTATGTAAATATATATTAATTATTAACATGAATATAAAGTTTTTAAGTATTAATTAACAATTCATATCATCATTGTCAATGTGTATTTATATTAAGAGTTAATATCACAGGACCCCCATGAACTTTGCCCCAAAATCAATTTATCCTCCTAAACTATTTTTTCTTCCGAATTTATACTTAAACTTTCTTCATCTATCACTTTACCCCTAACCGTTAAATCACTGTTAAATACTCACATGCACGACACATGTCTATTTTATTTTTCTAATTTTCCCTTTCTCCAACCTTATAAGGTATATATCTCTTGTGTTTTCTCATAAAAAACCATCCACAAATTGTATCTCTCTCTTCACTAATTTGTAAAAAAATTGAAAAGAATCAACTTAACTTAATGTTATCCAAAAACCTTGTGTATTATTTCACTGTTTTTGATGTATAAAATTATTTAAAATATGTAAATATTTGGATCAACAGAAAAATATTTATTTTTTAATTGTAAGAGCATTTCTCATGTAAGATCTATTATTATATGTTATTTTTAACGGATGTATAAAATAGTTACAATATTTAATAATAAACCAATATATCCTTCAACAAAATCAAAAGCCTATTTCATGGTAGGAACGATGTTATATACACCTAAATTTTGGTTAAACCTAAAATTTCGGGTTCAGGGGGTAAAGTGATGGATGAAGAAAGTTTAAGTACCAATTCAGAAGAAAAAATAGTTTAAGGGGTAAATTGATTTTGGGATAAAATTCAGGGTGGTCTTATGATATTAACCTAAAAAATTGGTAGGAATCATGTGCAATACACATGATCAATTTAACAACGTTAAACCCGAAATTTCGGTTCATGTGGGTAAAGTGATGGATGAAGAAAGTTTAAGTACCAGTTCCGAAGAAAAAATAATTTAAGGGGAAAAATTAATTTTGGGACAAAATTCAGGAGATCGTATGATATTAATCCTTATATTAATTATACTTTATTGAATGATATAAATTTTATATTTAAATAAATATCAATTAACATTAATGCAATGTTATTATGTTATGATATGGCATATTCTTGTGAATATCTATTAACATTGTAAAATTATATCACATTCGTGAAAATAAATCAGAAAAACTTGCATGAAAAGTTTTTCAATGCCATAATAAAGGAAAGAATTGAAAACTGTCAAAATAATTCAAAAACTAAAAAGCTGAAAAATGGGAAATAGATACTTACCTTAAATAATTTTTTTAATGATAATTAATCATTGATTAGATTAATTAGTTTAAACATTAATTAGACAATAATTAACATGAAATATTTTTTCTGTAGATGAAGATAGGTCTTTTGTTTGAAAATTGAATAACTTTCCGTATATGATTTTATTAGGACCGAGAAAATGATTTTGATTATATTTAATTAATGGGATGTAAATCCCTTATCTATTTTTTTTAAATTTATGAATTAAAATTTCCTATTTTATGATTATTAACATATTTCGAAGGATACTTACAGTAGATTAAGCTTACATAATTTGAAAATTTTAAATTTTGACAAAAATCTAATAGTTTAGAATCTTTGATATAAATTTAATTAAGTATTACTATATTGCTAGATACCTAAAAATTTATTTATGATATTTTAAATTTATCAATTAAATTAAATATCCGATCTCTAATTTAAATTATCTAACACCTATAATGTGAATGAGAAATGAATTTTTCCTAAAATCTAAATTCTAAAATTGTTTAGGAGAAAAAAATTTAAAGAAACTGCCATAATTATACTGCTACCGTTAGGGATACACACAGTCTATTTCTTTCCCACGCCTCCTCCTCTTCTCTGTTTTGTTTATTTTCCCGGTTTTTTATGCTCTAATAATCCGTCTTCTCCTCGGCAGCAAGTGAAGAAAAGCTCTCGGCAGCAAGAGAAGAACGCCTCGTTCCATGTTAACAGTTTATATCTTTCCTATTTAACTACTCCGTCCAACTCTGTCTTCAGGTCTCTGTGTACGTGACTCCTAGCTACAAACTCTACAAGTTTTAACAGGTGCTGAATTTAGGGCTTTAATATTTTTTTTTTGGTGTTTTCTGTTTAAGTCTATGTTCTGAACTCGGGCATTTGGTTTTGAACTTGATAGGTTTTTGTGAATTTCATGTTCGAAATCCCCTCCTCTTCCTCTCCCCCTTCGTCGCCGGCCAAAAGAAAACGGAACATTAGAATTTTAAGCTGTATTTATGCTAATAAGTATTTGGTAATTTGTGTAGCAAAAGAAGCTCTGGAGGATATGCATGACATTCTCGAGTTTAGCTTAAAGGAACTAAATTTAAGTTTGCAATAGAAGGGGATATATTATATAAGTCTTGGTCTTAATAATGGAAGGGTCTCCAACACTCGGTAAACGTAAAGAACCTGAAGAGGTAGAAGAGACTGAGAACCACATTCAAGAATCTGCTTCGAAGAGACCAAAAGAATCAGAGAATCCGGAGCTCAAGGAGAAATCAAGTCAGGAAACTGTCTCAAATCGTCACAATCTAACACGCACATGTGTTCATGAGGTCGCGGTCCCCAGTGGGTACAATTCCACTAAAGATGAATCAATCTACGGAACCCTTTCAAATCCTGAGTATAATGGGAAGATGGCCAAAACATACCCCTTCACACTTGACCCATTTCAGCAGGTATCCGTTTCATGCTTAGAACGGAATGAGTCAGTTTTGGTCTCTGCACATACTTCAGCTGGTAAAACTGCAGTTGCTGAATATGCAATAGCAATGGCTTTTAGAGATAAGCAAAGGGTCATATATACTTCTCCCTTAAAAGCTTTGAGCAATCAGAAGTATAGAGAGCTCAGTCAGGAGTTCAAAGACGTTGGATTGATGACAGGTGATGTGACTCTCTCACCTAGTGCTAGTTGTCTGGTCATGACAACGGAGATCCTTAGGGGAATGCTTTATAGGGGTTCAGAAGTTTTGAAGGAAGTTGCGTGGGTTATCTTTGATGAAATCCATTATATGAAGGATCGTGAAAGAGGTGTCGTTTGGGAAGAGAGTATAATATTTTTGCCACCGGCAATCAAAATGGTTTTCCTTTCAGCTACAATGTCAAATGCCACTGAATTCGCGGAGTGGATATGCAATTTGCACAAACAGCCCTGTCATGTGGTATACACAGATTTTCGACCAACCCCTTTGCAACATTATGTTTTTCCTGTGGGTGGGAATGGGTTATATCTTGTGGTTGATGAGAATGAGCAGTTTAGGGAGGACAATTTTGTGAAACTACAAGATACTTTTGCGAAGCGTAAACCGGGTGATGGGCATAAGAGTGCAAATGGAAAAACAAGTGGGAGAATCGCAAGAGGTGGTTCAGCTTCTGGAGGCTCAGATATATACAAAATTGTTAAGGTTTGTTGTTCAATATTTCTTTAGTTATGTCTTTAGTGCTATATTCTTTAATGATAATCTTCAGAGTGAGTTTTTTCTCTGTCAGTCTAAGGCTTACGCACTTTTATTTCTTGTTCTAGTTGTCGATCAGTATTTTCTTTATCATTCCCCCCTGATTTCTAACAGTATGTTTTAGTCCCTATAAGTCTAATATTACAAATTAAGTCCTCAAATAATTTAAAATGTTACAAGTAGGTCCTTCTGTCAAACGGATGTGCTATTACAATGCTTTTGCTTTTCTTTTCACATATATTCAGTGCCAGTTGTAGGAGTATTGTCTTGGGCTGGAAATATGCCATAATCCTGCACTTGTCTGATCAAAAGATAATCTACGCTTGTCTGTTTTCTAGTCTGGTTATCTCCAAACGTCTTATTATTATGGCTATGATTATCAATAAATGAACTTCTTAGTTTCTTAAAAGTGACAGTCACTTAACTTTTCGGTTTGTTGAGAAAAACATAGGAATTTTTATAGTTTTTGTGAATTCATGTCTAGATTTCACTTAATTTCTTAGTAGTTTTATTTTATATAAGATGAGGACTATTTGATAAGTAAGAAAATTGCAGATCAAACTTGGGATGGAGGGCCAATGGTCCTTTTGTCGCAATGAAACACAAACAAATGTACCCATTAGTTGGATTACCTGAAATCCTAGGACTGTTGCATGATATGGTTACTGTATGAGACCAGTGTTCTTGCTTGCTGATAGAAGAGTGAAGGAGATTCTATCATCCAAAGAGGTTTTATATGGAGCAGCTAGAAACTAGATAATGCTTATCTAGGATTTCGGTTGCTTATACTCTCCTTTATAATTTTGGCCTGATGTTCTTACTTTTTTCCAAAAAAGGGCCCTATTGTGTATCTAGTAGGAATTTAAATGTTGGACAAGCAGTTAATTTTGAGTACGGATTCTAGATTATCAATACCACTTTTCTTCTCTCAGTTTTTCTAAATTTGGATCATAGCTGTATTATCAGATATCACTTTCCAGTGTTTATAATGATTTGTTATCATGTGTCAGATGATAATGGAACGAAAATTCCAGCCGGTTATCATTTTCAGCTTCAGTAGAAGAGAGTGTGAACAACACGCAATGTCCATGTCCAAGCTCGACTTTAATACCGAGGAGGAAAAGGAAACAGTGGAACATGTTTTCCATAATGCAGTGCTCTGCTTGAACGAAGAAGACAGAGATCTACCTGCCATTGAGTTGATGTTGCCACTGCTCCAGCGAGGCATTGCTGTTCATCACTCTGGCCTTCTTCCAGTAATCAAGGAGTTGGTAGAGCTTCTTTTCCAAGAAGGCCTTGTAAAAGCACTTTTCGCAACCGAAACTGTGAGATCATTACTAAACACCAAACCTTTGCTTGATTTTTTTTTTCTACAAAATTTTCCAGCTTGCTTACAAGTGCCAGCTTTATTTTGCTTCAATCTTGATGTGGGGCGTTACGATATCTTTCCTCTGTGACAGTTTGCTATGGGATTGAACATGCCAGCAAAAACTGTTGTTTTCACCGCTGTTAAAAAGTGGGATGGCGATAGTCACCGTTATATTGGATCTGGTGAGTATATCCAGGTGAGTGACAGTTAGATTGCCTTTCTTTACTTTGTTCCATGTGCTTAAGACAGATAATGACTTAATTCCTGTTTAACTCTAGATGAGTGGAAGGGCCGGTCGTCGTGGCAAGGACGAGCGGGGTATTTGTATTATAATGATTGATGAACAGGTGATTCTGGTGCTAATCATGAAACTTGGTGTACATGGAATTTCTCTTTGCTTATCTTTGAGAGATTTAACTTCTACTCTGTCACCCTTTAGATCAACTATCTTGAAAGTGCTTTTAGTTTAGTAAGTTGTTCAGTTTAATCATGTGCAAAATTTTGTTTCTCAACTCAATGTCTACGAACTGAAACATCAAATGAATGAAAGACAAAGGCAAAATGATTTTCTTGTCAAACTTAAATAAATTATTAGGGAAAATGATTTTCTTGTCAAACTTAAATAAATTATTAGGGAAAATGATTTTTTTGTCAAACTTAAATGAATTATTGACTAGCAATAATGCTTAAAGTGCATTTTCGTTTCTGATTGTTAAATTCAAGTGAGGAACGATTTAGTATTTTTCTTCACACTTAACATTTTACAGATGGAGATGGGAACCCTTAGGGACATGGTTTTGGGTAAACCAGCTCCTTTGGTCAGTACTTTCAGGCTGAGCTACTACTCAATTTTGAATTTAATGAGTCGTGCAGAAGGCCAATTTACAGCTGAACACGTGATCCGGAATTCATTCCATCAATTTCAGTATGAGAAGGTCTCCACTGAGATTCTGCTTTTCTCACATTACAATTTTGTCATATTGATAAGCGCTTCAATATCTATTTGTATCTAATCAAAAGTTACTCTTATCCAGGCATTGCCTGATATTGGGAAAAAAGTTTCAAAGCTTGAGCAAGAAGCTGCCAGGCTTGATGCGTCAGAGGAGGTTACTTTTATATGCATTCTTCAATGTGTTTTCTAGTTATAGTATGGTATATATTCTTACTTTCTGTTTTGTCTTTCCTATATGTAGGCTGACGTTGCCGAATATCACAAGCTAAAACTTGACATAGCCCAACTTGAGAAGAAAATGATGTCAGAGATAACAAGGCCTGAAAGAGTCCTATATTTTCTTCTTCCTGGTCGGCTGGTAAGTGGCAGCTCTAATGATTAATTGCATTTGATGGTTATTGTACCTAGAAACTCATTAAAAGCGCACACTTCCATTTGTGATATCGCTATTGTACTTTTATTGCCCAGAGTTTCTATTTTGATTCAAAGTTCAGGGCTTTGTTTCTCGTTGAAGTGACTTGTGATGTAGACACAAATAGTTTCTGCTTTCTTTCTAAAAGGTAGTTTGTTGACGACTTTACCAGCACTTCTGATGCAACAAAAATTTTCATGTTTAGGAAGACTTCCTTGTTCATCGAGGGTCTTCTAAACTAGTTCATCGAGGGTCTTGTGGAGAACTGCTTTGTTCATCGAGGGTCTTCTAAACTAGTTCAACAGTAGCTTTAGCTGAGATCTCCTAAACTAGTTCATCGAGGGTCTTGTAGAATTTAAAAGACTGCCTTGTTAGATTGACACTGTAAAAAATGTTCATCCCTCTAAATAGGAGAAAACAAAAATACTCTGCACCTGTTGGTTGCCTTATTGAAAGTGCTCTTATGAATTGCAGGTCAAGGTAAGGGAAGGGGGGACAGATTGGGGTTGGGGGGTTGTGGTTAATGTTGTAAGGAGGCCCTCAGCAGGGTCAGGTCCTTCACGTGGTGGTGGTTATATAGTGGATACGTTACTTCATTGCTCACCCGGATCAAGTGAGAATAGTGCACGACCAAAACCTTGTCCACCCGGTCCTGGAGATAAGGGGGAAATGCATGTGGTGAGTTCACGTATTTGAAGCTAATCTAATATATTGAGTTTTTCTAGTCTAGTCTGATATAAGCACTGATCTCAGGTAATTGAGATATGTTTTCTGGAGTTACTAATCTCTGTATGCTCCAGGTTCCTGTTCAGCTCCCACTTATATCTGCTCTAAGCAAACTTAGAATATCTATTCCTTCCGATCTCCGACCCATGGAAGCTAGGCAAAATATTCTACTTGCCTTACAGGAACTGGGAACTCGTTTTCCACAAGGCTTTCCAAAGCTTAATCCTGTGAAGGTATGTATCAGTTTTTGTAGATTTATTAGTTCTTTTCATTTGTCATTTTTGGGATCATATTGATCACCCCCTCCTTCCAGACCAATGAAAAAAGTAGCAAGAGTGTTTAGCAAGTCAGGTAATGTGTAGAAAATATATGTACTTGGTTTAGATTATCAAACGCGTTTAATTGTTGTAGCTGGGTAAAAGAAATCTGGTTGTATTTTGTATCGGAAAAATATAAACCTGCTTATATCATGAATTACTGAATAAAATCACCAATCCATATAGTCAAATAGGTGGTTATATCATGATTTTTTGGCTTCCAGAAGGTTTAGATGTCAAAACATTACTGGTGAGCCCCTTTCATTTTTGATACTTTGCCGTTAGAGAGGTGTACAAATAAATATAACATCAACACACTATGGTTTCGTCTTTTGAGGATTTCCTCCTTCATACATTTGATAAGTCTAATGTTACGGTGCTTAGATTTTTATTTATTTTTATTTCAGGACATGGGCATTGAAGATGTAGAAATTGTCAAGTTGGTTAATCAGATTGAGGAACTTGAAAGAAAGTTGTATGCACATCCTTTACATAAGGTCTGTAGTAAAATCGACTTTTCAAGTTGTTGCAGTCAAGTTTTTGATGGCCGAGTAAGTGCTTAAAATACGACACTTAGAAGAACTGACATAGCTGCTACTAAATTTGTTGTGTACTGCAGTCCCATGAGGTGGATCAAATTAAATGTTTCCAGAGGAAAGCAGAAGTAAATCATGAAATCCAACAACTTAATTCAAAAATGCGCGAGTCACAGGTATTTGTCTTTATTGGATAATCTTGAGACATATTTGATTAAGCACTGAGCTCATTATGCACCAGTGAATTTGTGGGAATCAACCTTTTAATGCGCACAACTTACTCTCTTGTGTGACTCTAAAGTTTGTTGGATTGGGAATAGCTGCTTTCGTCCACTCTTCTTGTCCCTTTTTTGTTCTGTAAATATAAGCACCCAGTTAGCCAATAAATGACAGTATACTGGTGCTCGAACCACTGCTTTCCTAATAGTAGGAGTTGAACATTTGAACCAGGTACTGGTTGCATACTCATGACAGATAAGAAAAATGTAATTTCCTGAACTTTCAAATCGTGGTTGGATAAGCGTGTTACTTGTTGGAAGGCAGTTTCTAATTTTATCTTCCTTCCTCAAAACGAGCATAAAAATATTGGATTAAGAGAAACCAAAGAAAAATATTTCTTGACATGCTTATTATATTTACATTGTCCTCTTGGGTGAGAGGCAAATCCTAGTGACTAGAATTTGAACATCATACATGCTTAAATAGGCGGATTTAATACGCGAGAACCACAACTTTAATGTCTGATTAGTCATCTTAAAAATCACTTAGAGTTCATAAGAAGAAAACTTAACGAAAAGTTTCATCTTCCATATCATTTTTATAAGATGAAGTAGTTCTTTTGCTAACAATAATGATTTGAAAACAAAAGATTGATGTAATTAGTAAAGGATTTGGATATTGCATGTCCACTTTCCATTTGTTTACTGTTTTCATTTGTTCTTCCGTTGTTTTCTAGCTTCAAAAATTTCGGGATGAACTCAAGAACCGTTCGCGGGTCTTGAAAAAGCTTGGTCATATTGATTCTGATGGTGTTGTTCAGTTGAAGGGAAGGGCAGCCTGCTTGATAGACACAGGAGATGAGCTTCTTGTTACGGAACTGATGTTTAATGGTAAATTTGTGATTAGATTTGAGTTGAAGTTCTTCATATACTAACTGTTTGTTGTGTTACTATTCGAAGCTCTTCTAAGTTTGTTAGCTCTTTGATGCAGTTGTGTTTTTAATTATCATTATCAGGCACGTTCAATGACCTTGATCATCACCAAATTGCAGCTCTTGCAAGTTGTTTTATACCAGGAGACAAATCAAGTGAGCAGATACAGTTGAGAACAGAACTAGCTAGACCATTACAACAACTTCAAGACAGTGCAAGAAGAATAGCAGAGGTATGTGGTGGTCTAGATTCATTTTTTTTCTTATGTGCAATATTCTCGAGGCACTATAACATCTGATGGAGAATAAAAAATCAACAATATTCAAGAATATATCTGTATCTATGATTGTATTAGATTTTAGAGATTTTTATATTATTAAGTAATTAGATATTTTATTTAGTTTCAAATGCTAGTTAGATTTAGATTTGATTTGAAATCAGCATCTGGAGTTTAATTAGTTTAGGATTCTTGATTGCCTATAAATGTAGGCTTATGCTGTTGTATTATTGAGGCTTGGAATATGAATTAAGTTATTTTGGTTATATACTTTACGATAATGAGCCCGTATGTTTGTGTTCTCCTTCCCCCTCTCCTTCTTCCCATATGTCCTGCATTAACATCTTTATGTGTGGTTATAGGTACAACATGAATGCAAATTGGACGTACACGTGGATGAATATGTGGAATCAACAGTGAGACCATATTTGATGGATGTGATTTACTGCTGGTCGAAGGTTAGTTTTTCAATGCATTACAATATCGCAAGAACTGATTGGATATGCAAGTATTCATTTTGTATGATGTATGCAGAACAAGAACTTTCAATGTGCGCTTCTTATTCATTTATAGTAAACTTAGCTTCAATGTATATGATGATATTTTACCGATAAAAAAATGTATAGGATGATAGTTAAATTTTTTCATGAATGCTAAATCTTACTTTTTTTCCCGGTCTGCTCTGAAAATTTGTTCTTCACAATTTCATTGGGATTAAGAGAGTAGGTAGTACATTTTTTTTTATCTTCAAAATTATCATATTTGTTCATCTGTTGCGATTCATCACGCTCCATATCGGGTGTAGGTCTACACAGATCACAGTTGCTAAGGTAGCATCTATATTGTTGTGACCATTCAGTCCCTTAGTGATGGTTTTTAGAGATGTAGGTCTTGCCTCCATTTGATGTTGCATATAGGTAGATGTGAATTTTCTGCATATTTCAGAAAATGGTAAAAAAACAGAAAGAAGATGGGAAGTGGAAGTAGTTTGATCCATGTCATGCAGCCATGATCTTACTAAAGTATATGTTTGAATCTTTCAACAATTATATCAGCCATTGTCTGTCAATATAAAGCAATGGAATTCTTCATTTATATAGGAGGTCGCTCAAAACTAGAGAATCTCTGTCCTGTCTTCTGGAATGTTTAAGTTTGACGGCTTGGTTTTCCCTATATCTTCTTGCATGATTCAAATTTGTCTGTGTTTGATCCTATTATGTTCTTTTAGATGATCATGCAATTTGAGTTCTTCATTTAGCCTTTTCTTTTGCATTTTTGTTTCTCAGGGGGTAACTTTTGCAGAGGTGATACAAATGACAGATATCTTTGAGGGTAGTATTATTAGAAGTGCTAGAAGGCTTGATGAATTCTTGAATCAGGTACTTTAAATCGAATTTCAGAAATTCTCGCTCCTACTTTGAGGAACCTATTCAGGATACACCCCTCCCTCTCAATGTTATTTTTGCAACCTTACCTGGATAATATTTTTTTTAGCTTGGATGTAGAAAATTTGGTTATGCCTTTGGACATGGAATTAATAACACGATATTTAGCGTGTCAACTTCTGACTCAAAAGTCGGCCATTTCTTTTTTAAACTATCTACATTCATTAATCCTGCAGGTGGCGTCTCACAAATTTGATTATTTTCTATAACCATTATGAAATATATTTTATCCTTCATGTAACCATTATGAGACAACCCTAGAAGGGTTTGTTAGTTATCTTTGATAGATCTTTCTTAAGTTCATGTTTGAAGTTTCATGGAATTCCGAGTTGCATGAGAATTAAGAGACAAAAATGATTAATTTAGATCATTCTATAAACTCTTTGCTTGTTCTGTAACACAGTTACGTGCTGCTGCTCAGGCCGTGGGAGAGGTTGAATTGGAGAACAAATTCACGGCGGCAAGTGAAAGCCTTCGTCGAGGTATAATGTTTGCAAACTCCCTCTATCTGTAATCACAATCTTTACAGTTGCACATATCTAATTGCTGTCAGGGTTATGAGCTCTGAGAGTGGGATTTTGGTTAATAGAAAACACATTTACATAGGAGGTATTTATGTTTTCAGTGAATATTGGAAACTAAGGCATTAACTTTCTTATTCGAAAGAGTTCTTGACGTTACTCGGTAGATTTTCTTACTAAATTGTCACTGAATCATTTCCGGAAAGAATTTCACAGAATTCGGTCGAAAGATCTGTTTAATTATTGAGAGTTAACTGTCTGTTTATTTTACTACTTTTCCTTAATTTTGTGTTAGTTTCCTCCTCTCTCTTCAACAAGGACACTGTATAAGCACAAAGCAGAGAACAAATGAAATAGATTTGGCTATGATTTTTATAGCTGAAAGATTAACTACACTTCATTCAAGGTGTAATAAGAGAAGTACGAGTCATCAAAACCATCAATTAAATTTAATTAGAAATGAGACTGGTTTTTCTTGTTATATTTTTAGTGAAATGCATTTCACAGAGCAGAAATTGTAAAAGAAAAGGTTTAATGTCGAAGGATATCCCGGGACATTATCCAATCCTAAATGTGATGTCCCAAATGTTTTTTGGAATATCTTTTCTTGTCAAAGTTATATTATAAATTTTAAAAAGAAAAAAAAGAATATGATTTCAACTCATGATTTTTAAGTATTAAGTCATGGTTTTTAAGAACGGCCGTGAAGACTTAACTATCCGTCTCAGCTTGTTTAAGTACGGCCGTGAAGATTTAACTAGTTATCTCAGCTTGTCTGAGAAATCTCTGATTTGTCTGTTTTTTAAAAAAAACTGCCATTAACTAAATGATTGTAGTTTCTAATTAAAAATAAAGGACCATAAAAAACTATGGTACAATTCTTTTATTTTTAGCACTCAATAACAACAGCATTTCAATTTCCAATCATTGTGCATTTCCATTAACTATGGACCCATAATGGCACTCTCCAAAGCTCTTTATGGACCTCTTTAATATGTCGTATGACAATCTTGCTTTATTACTTTTCCTCCCTTTTCAACACCCCTCTGTTGATAGAACAAAACCACCCCTTGTGCAGTTTAAAAACAACAACCATGGTTGCTTTGACAAAAAAAAAAGCCCTTACAATAAATATTACTAGTCCTATGCTAGAAATATCAAATTTTGTCTTCATATTATTAAAATTCGAATAAAATTAAGCTATGTATGGATCTTAGGAATAAGAGAAATGAGGAAAAAAGTAAGTGAAATTAGAGAAAATTTGAATGAATTAACATAATAAAATATGTTAATTTTCGCTACATATTTCAACTACTCTAAACCGACGATCGCTCATATTTTCTTTCGTTTCTCTATTAATTTTTAAGATAAAACAAAATCATAATTCTTACCGTGTGAGAAAGGTAGGGAATGTAAAAACATTGTCACGAGAAGATTATATGAAGAACTATATTCATTAAATTAAAACTCGACCTTGTATATCAAGATTATTTAGAATTTCCTTCATTAATATTTCATATGGTACATATAATTTTTGGTGAAAAAATTACACCAATATTTCTTGTATTTTGTCTTAATATGCAAACCACTCTTCTAGTTCCAACTCCTTTATGGTTATTAACTTAATATGAAATGTCAAAATGTTCTTTTTCATTTGTTGATCAACTTTTTTTAAAAATAAAACTAGGAAATGATAAAGAATAATAGAGTATATGTATGAATTAATTACCAAAGAAGGGCATACGTGAGGTTTTTTGCGAAAAAATAAAATTGTACTACGGAATTATATGTGAGAGAAAATAAAACTACAAAGTGGATCTTTGTAGGTTTTAAAAATGAGAATATTTACAATACCGAGATTAAATTCTCGGTACTGATATTGAAGTAGTTCGATAAATGCATTCGAGTGTTCAACAAAAAAAACTCTCAATATCAATATTAAACGAAAAATTTGTCAATTTACTTATTCTTCTGAGGTATATTATCATCATCCAAGTCAAAGTAGGAGAGAAGGGTTGACGTATGTCTAGGAGTGAGAAAATAAAGCACATTGCTAAAAGCAAGTTGGACTAGATGAAATGTGAGAGAGGGAGAGATCAGAGCTGCTCTAAGTTGAAAGAATATCAGCTACCAACTAAACATTTGACCATTGCAAAATATTTGAATCTCCAAATTCCTACCCTGTTTTCTTCAATACAACAGCCCATTGATTCCCCCGATAGGCCAATACCATTTGACACCAACTCTTCCTACCCCACTTTCTCTCCTCCTATATATACTAATTTCCCCTTCCTTCCTTCTCTCAACTTATCCACATTCATCTCTCTCTCTCTCTCTCTCTCTCTCTCTCTCTCTCTCTCTCTCTCTCTCTCTCTCCCCCTCTCTCTCCCTAGACATTGATAAAACGGGAGAAATGGGACAACTCATTCTTTCAAAGCCATTCCTGTTAACTCTCTTCACAATCTCACTCATCTCATTCTTCACAAACTCTGTGTTCACAATATCCTTCTTTCTCTCCATCTTTCTCTCTCTTTCTATTTTCTACATTCTCTTCTATATTTCCAACTCTTCCTCAAACCTCCCACCAGGCCCTCTCTCTCTACCAATCTTTGGCAATTGGCTTCAAGTTGGAAATGACTTAAACCATCGCATGATGGCCTCCATGTCACGTAAGTTTGGCCCCGTTTTCCTCCTCAAACTTGGGTCGAAAAACCTAACTGTTGTGTCGAACCCCGAACTCGCAAACCATGTCCTTCATACCCAAGGCATCGAGTTTGGGTCCCGCCCACGAAACGTCGTGTTCGACATTTTCACGGGAAACGGTCAGGACATTTCACGGTATACGGAGATCACTGGCGTAAAATGCGCAGAATCATGACGCTCCCGTTTTTCACAAACAAAGTGGTGCACCAATACAGTGGAATGTGGGAGGAAGAGATGGAAAGAGTGGTGGATGATATTAGGAATGATGAGAGGGTGAAATCAGAGGGAATGGTAATAAGGAAGAGATTGCAATTGATGTTGTATAATGTTATGTATAGGATGATGTTTGATTCTAAGTTTGAATCACAAGAGGATCCATTGTTCATTGAAGCAACAAGGTTTAATGCTGAGAGAAGTAGATTGGCTCAGAGCTTTGAGTATAACTATGGAGATTTTATTCCTCTGCTTAGGCCATTTCTCAGAGGATACTTGAACAAATGCAGGGATTTGCAGTCTAGGCGTTTGGCATTTTTCAACAACTATTATGTTCAGAGAAGAAGGTATGACCCTTTATTCTTTATTCTTTCAACAATAAAACTCTGTTTCCAAGAAAATAAATAAACATTAAATAGGGTAAATAACATGTAAAAAATGAATTTTTAACTAGTGTTGCCAATAATAGATTTTCAGAGACAATTGAAGTGATATTTTTATATTTTGTTTTTGGGTTTTCCTTTCTTCTTAATAATTAAAAAATATCCCTTGAAAGCATTATATTTGCAGTACTTTCCCAATGGTTCAAATTTTGTTTTTTTAGTAGTAGTAGAGTAGTTACCAAGGGTCCTATAATATGCCTTGTCCTTTCTTTTATTTTATAACTGTTCATTTCAGTTACGAAGACACAAATTTATATGTGATGTTGATTTGTTTCATCATATTTTTACAGGAAAATAATGGCCGCCAATGGAGACAAGCACAAGATAAGCTGTGCAATAGATCACATAATAGATGCCCAAATGAAGGGAGAAATAAGTGAAGAAAATGTACTTTACATAGTAGAAAACATAAACGTTGCAGCAATAGAAACAACACTATGGTCCATGGAATGGGCAATAGCTGAGCTAGTCAATCATCCAACCGTCCAACAAAAAATCCGAGACGAAATCTCAGCCGTCCTAAAACACGAAAACCATATCACAGAAGCCAACCTGCATGAACTACCATATCTACAAGCCACAGTGAAAGAAACACTAAGGCTGCACACACCAATTCCATTACTAGTACCACACATGAACCTTGAAGAAGCAAAATTAGGAGAGTACACAATTCCTAAAGAGTCAAAGGTGGTGGTCAACGCATGGTGGTTGGCCAACAACCCTGAATGGTGGAAGGATCCGGAAGAGTTCAGGCCAGAAAGGTTTTTGGAAGAAGAAAGTAAGACGGAAGCAGTGGCGGGTGGGAAAGTGGATTTTAGATATTTACCATTTGGAGTGGGGAGGAGGAGTTGTCCTGGACTTATATTGGCTTTGCCTATTTTGGGAATAGTGATTGGTAAATTGGTATCAAACTTTGAAATGAAGGCTCCAATGGGAATGGAGAAGATTGATGTGAGTGAGAAAGGAGGACAGTTCAGTTTGCATATTGCTAACCATTCAACTGTGGTGTTTGAGCCCATCATTGCTTGAAGTCTCTACTAAACTGGGTTTTCTTTCTTTTCTTTGCTTTTCTTTGCATACATGATACTGTTTGCTTCATAAAGTGTCAGTGTGTTATAGGAATTCTTTAAATATTTGTTGAATGTTATTATGATCAATGAAAAGGATCTAATCTTTGTCAAGAAAAAATATTGAAAGAGTCACTTTTAATATTGTGGTAGTTGGGTGGGAAAGATCATTTCTATTGTATTCACTTAGCGTGCAAGAAAATTTTCTAACACCAAAAAGAGGATGAGTTTATCGTACTCATCCATGAAAAATTCAGTGTTAGAAAATTTAAAACCAGGGGCTGTAGTTTTTCCCTTATCCAAAACTATTTGTTTATTATCCGGTGTTCTTTTTTGCTTAAATATGTATGAAATGTTAGTTTCAATAACCTATATATATAGAGAATAATTCTATAATTGACTAAGTAATGACCTTTTTTTTTGAATGACTAAGTGATGCATCATTCATTTATAAGTTGATTTTTTAAAATGAGTGTGAAAATACCAATCTATAAACTATTGACACATCACTTGATCATTTAAAATTTAGTCAATTAATTAGTTGGTGTATAATTATTCATATACATATGTGTGTAGTATGTGTGAAGTGTTAGAGCCATCTAGTTATGGTACTGGGAATGATCTCACCTTTGATCACCCTACATATACATCACACAAGGCTTGATCCAAGGATGACATCACCTCGAATACTGGGCTACACCATAAGTTTTTCTAATGTTAGATATCGGTAAATGTGTTGTTATACCCTAATTCTCCCAAGGCAATAATTTTGCGGCATCCCAACCCTGGCCCATGGGAAGACACCCAAAATACTAGGTTCCCAGTATAAACAAAAACACCAAGTGAAGACACCAAATGAAGGGCCTGAGCACAAGTAAGATGCCTCAGCATGAGCATGTTCATGCCGAGGCTAGGAAAAAGAGACGTCGACATAAATGCTGAGGTTTCAGAGGCAATAAGCATCGGCTTAAAATTTGCCAACGCCCAGTGCATGCCTCGGCACAAACATGCCGAGGCATGAAGAAAGAGGCTTCAGGAAAAATTTAAGCGATACATGCTTAGTTTGAAACTGAGAGGTCCCGCTAGTAGAAGACTATCATAGTAAAATAATGGCTTCTTAGTATCGTAAGGCTACCAAAGCCAAAGCACGCCATAAAAGAACGCTTAAGTCCTCAAGAGACCATAAAAATAACGAAGTTTAAGGCCATATGAACTCTATCGTGGCAGTCGAGGATTGGTCGAGACGTGAATCTCGCCGCTGACACAGTGTGTCATTAACAATATTAATTACATCCCAACCAATCAGAAGTCGACACGAATAATATCGTACAAGACATATGAAATTATGTACTAATAGGCCTGACCATAACATAGCATTTAATATTAAGGAGCCAATAGTTAAACTCGAAGCCTCTATGCCCTAGTACAAGAACAAGGTGGACTAACCTATGACGTCATCCCCCATCCCAATTGTACCCTGATGCACCAATGAGCTGAGGCCATGATCTGAAAGCATTGTGGGGCAACACCCCATTAGAGAAATAGAATAAGTAAAATGTTATTGGATGATTGAGAATAAGTCGTACATATACCCCAAGCGCCAATTAACAAACCTATACTATAAATAAGTTGAGTTTCTATGGTGAAAGGTACGTGATCACTTCTTGATAATTAATTTAGTCACATAGTCGCCTTCCCCTTTATAGATCACAAATGGCTAAACCTAAGGACAAAATCTTCTACTTTTTTCTCCCAAACTTTCCTAACGTCATTTTTATTTTTATCTCACCTCCTTTCAGATTAATATTCTAGGAAAAATTAGGGAATTAGGCTACTTTAATTTTTAAGTTTATATTATATCTTTTAATTTTATGTTTTGTACATATGGTCGAATTCTCCCGTTAGTTTGTTAGTTAGTTATTATGATTTTATTTGGTTATTTACATTTTTACCCTGTTGTAAAATTAACAATATGTTTTTTAGGTTTTATTATTTTCTATTTTTTGGAGGTTACCGTTGCTCCATTTCTCTCTCCTTCCTCGTCTCTGACAGTTTTTGCCCTGCCATGAGTTTTCTCCAATTTCTCGTCCCTCAAACGTTGCCTTCCTCATAACTTCCTCCACCAAAACACCAACTTCCCTCCCTCACAAACCAGCCTTAATAACCATTAGAACCCCTTTTGTATCGACTCCACAATCCCTCATCCAAGACCTCCATTCTAATTTTCATGGCTGGACAATGATCTATCTCAACTCCATCGACTTCAATGTTTTCTCTCTCATTGAAAACACGACAAGAAATTCTTCTTTTGACAATAAAATTTTTAGCGACGAAACACATATTCGTCACTAAAAGTCTATTTTTAGCGACGGAAATAAAATTTAGCCGAAAAGCTTCCTATTGCGACAAAATGTTTTCTTCATCACCTAAATATTTTGTTGCGGTAAAAAACGTTCGTGGCAGGAAATATTTTTAAGGTTTTTACCGACGAATTATTAAATTTGCCGATAAAAGTTCACCCTTTACCGATGAATTCTTAAATTCGCCGGTAAAAGTTTACCTTTTGCCGACGAATTAAAAGTTTTGTCAGTAAAAAGTAATCCTTTACCGACGAAATTTTATATTCGTCGGTAAAAGGTAAAAGGTTTGACAAAAGGCCATAAACTCCCCTATCCCTAAATTATTGTTCCCTAAAATATTACTCTGATATTTTTCACCCCCCACAACATTTCACCTCCCTCCTCTCACCCGCAACATTTCACCGGAGACAAACGATATCTCTGTTCACTGTCCGTGTCCCTTGCCGTGGGTTTTCTCATTGTAGTCATTGTCGTGGGTCACCGTCGCTGTGGGCCTAAGTTGTTGTGGGCCTGAATTGCTGTGGGTGTACTCTGTTCATGCTATCCTTCTTAATTTTAATCACTTAGGTAGGGTTTCTTTACTCTCTATTTTTTGACTCGATGAATCAGAACATGCATTTTTGTTTACTCTTCATTCTTTGCTCTTATGAGGGTGACTGTAATTTTTCTATATTTTACGAAGAAGATGAACCCGAGTTCTCTCGTGTACTGCTTTACTCAGATAGAAGACAGAGAGTAAACAAAATTTATGCTCATTGTGAAAATAATTTCAGTCCTTCCTTTTTTTTTCTTTTCATTAGATACACCAATTCATGTCTCCCTAAAATTTCTGCTTGTTAAATTGGTGTCATATTGAGCTTCATTTATTTTTTAATTTATTTTTATATGTTTAGTTTTTCCTTTTTTATTTAGTTATATTGCTTTTGGTCATTTCAGTATGCGGAGGATCTGGAAAGTCGCTTCTCACGTAACATTGAATCCAAGTACAAAAAGATATATGAAGATGACATAAATCCTTTTGCTGCTTTTTTCGAAAAAGGTATATATTAAGCACATTTGGTCATGATTTTTTTATACCATTTACTTGTTCAGATGATGGTGATAATTGTATTATATACCTGCAACTTGTTGTTCCTTTCCAATCCAATGTTGTAATATTGTCTTGTGCTTTAGAAAACCATCCGTTACTTTTGTGTGTGCGCGCGCTCTTTACTATTTGCTCATTTTGCTTCTTTACTTTGTAATTAGGAAAGGGATCAAAGATATACAAGGAGTTGGATTTCAGAGATATAATCACACTCAGCAGCGAGTGATTTCTTCTTGGCAACAAGTATGATCTCTATGTTTTGTATTCTGTAAGTTTAGTGCAAACAACCTCTGTACATACAATTCACTAAAAAATATGATATTTGGCGACAAGATCATATAGTTGTAGAAGAATGAGTTTCTGAATCCAAATTCATTGTGACTAGCATGGTTCTCCTGTTAATGATTTACCACTTTGAGTATATGATATCTTGAGTTCTTATTAGTGTACCCTTCCGTATTCCTAATATTTTGAGCTCTTATTAGTGTTGATTCTTGCATAAGTAAATACGCTTTCTTTTAGGTTATGTTGGATCTTTATACACGTATGATTTCGCCTGCTTCTACTCTCTCTATCTCATCTTAATGTCATTGTAGAATTTATAAGTATGTAATGTGTGCTTAATGCAGATCTTCGAAAAAAAGTATGCCCATAGTTGTGCAGCCTCTCCATGGTCCATTCATTTTAATGTCATTGTAGTGGGATGCTATACTAACATGCTCCGAGACATTTAAATAGTTTATTCGAATAATTTTTCTAAAATAGTGTATAAATTTACAGTTACAAAAATGAACAAAAGTTGGATAAAAATCCTAATAGATTGTCCAAGGAGTATATTAATGGTATTTCACAATTTTATGAGCGTGGCTAGTACTTATGTCAACCAAGAGGGAAAAACTCATTGTCCATGTAGAAGTTGTTTTAATGCAAGATAATTATCTTTAAAAGAAGTTAAAATGTATATGTTCCAATATGGAATGTAAATAAGCTACCAGAATTGGGTGTTTCATGGTGAAGAGGTCATGCGAAGATCTCATTAAGAAGGTGATGGTGGTTGTGCTGATGGTGATGGTAATGGTGGTGAGCTGATGGCAGTGGTGGTGGTGGTGCTGCTGATGATGATGGTGAGATGATGGAAATATTAGGTAGCATGTTGGGTTTTGGTTGGATGGAAAGGAATGATGAACCAGTTGGAGATGATAATATTGGTGGAACAAATCTATATGAGGAGGGAATACATAATTTTGGTGATTTTTTAGTGAAGCTGAACAAGAATTGTATCCCGGCTATCAGAAGTTTTCTTCACTAACTTTTCTTGTGAAATTGATGCATGTCAAAGTGCTCAATCATTGAAGCAATAAGTCATTTGATCAATTGCTTGAAATTTTAAATGATTCTCATTCACATGGCGTGAAAATCCCAACATCATACTATGAAGCGAAAAAAATTGCAAGACCTAGGATTGGGATATGACACAATTCATAGTTGTAAATATGATTGTGTCCTATTCTGGAAAGAAAATGAAGGAAAATATAAATGTTCAGAATGTGGTAAACCAAGATTTGAAATAGATGATGGGAAGGGTAAGAAAGTTCCACAAAAAGTTTTACGTTTCTTTCCTACTATACCTAGAATCAAGCGATTGTTCAAGTCTAAATACACATCATCTGATATGAGATGGCACAAGGAGAAACATGTTAACGTCGAAGGTGTTTTGAGACATCATTCCGATTCAGAAGGATGAAATTTGATAAGCAATGTAGTTGGTTTGCAGAAGATGCTAGAAATGTGAGATTAGAGCTTGCCACAGATGGATTTAATCCTTTCAGAAATATGAGCAACTCATATAGCATGTGGCTTGTTATATTAGTACCTTATAACCTTCCCCTTTGGAAGTGTATGAAAGAACAACTCATATCGCATGATGTCGTTACTAATCTCTGGTCCAAAGTCGTCTGGTCAAGAAATTGATGTGTATTTACAATCATTGATACAACCATACCCAATTCTTCTTCTTCCTTACCAATTTCTTCGTCGGCTTTACTAATTTCTTCTTCACATGACTACCTTAATTTCTCTTCTCAGTTTTCTATTCCTACGCAGTCTGTAAATCCTCCCCCTTCCCTAATTTTTCTCCTCTCTAACATATGTAATCTCATCTCTATTCGCTTGGATTCCTCTAATTTCATACTTTGGAAACACCAAATATCTGTAATTCTTAAGGCTCATATGGTGTTCGGTTATATAGATGGTTCAATTCCTTGCCCTGTATAGTTTATCAAGAACGGAGCCATCACCGAACTCAATTCAAGATTCACACAGTGGGTTGCTCAAGACCAAACTTTGCTAACCCTTATCAATGTCACACTCTCGCCCATGGCTCTCTCATATGTTGTGGGTTGCAAGACTTCTAAAGAAGTCTGAGATTCAATTGAACGTCATTTTTCCTCAATATCCCGCACAAATATTTTGCAACTGAAATCTGATTTACAGTTAGTATCCAAGAAACCATCAGTGAACATTGATGCATATATTCAGCGCACCAAGGAAACAAAGGACAAGTTGACAGTAGTTTCGGTTCACATTGATGACGAAGATATCTTGATTTACACCATCAACGAGATTCCCTCTGAATTCATTACACTTCGAACATCTATCACGACTCGGGCCGAACCTTTCTCCCTCGAGGAACTTCATGTAATTCTTAAAGCCGAAGAGGTATTCATGGAGTCTCAATGCAAAACCAAATATGCTATTTTTCCCAACACTACTCTCCTAGCTTCATTTCCAAACAAAGGTCAGATAAGAGGTAAAGAGTTTTCATGGTTCTTGTGGTAGAAATAATTTTTTTTTTTGGGGGGGGGGGGGGGGTAACCGTGGCTCACAAAATTGGAACTTCAATCCAAATTCAAACCCTCCCTCAATTCTTGCTCCTTAACCCAATCAAAATTCACAATCTTTTAAACCCAACTCTGTTAACAGCATCAACTCATCTTTGATTTCCCACACCAAGAATTCAATGCCAAATACGTAAAAAAATGGGGCATACTGATGTTGATTGTTATCATCGGTTGAATCTCTCTTACCAAGGCCATAGACCACCTCAAAATCTAGTAATCATCACTACTTTTGCTCAAGGATCGAACAATTCAGACACATAGGTATGGTTGTCTGACACTGGATGCAATAATCACCTTTCTCCTTATTTGAATAACTTATTTTCTACATCTGAATACAATGGTGATGATGCTCTTTCTATTACAAATGGGCAGAATTTTCCTATTACTCATACAGGTTCTGCTATTATCTCCACTTCCTCTAAAAATTTTCCTCTTTCACAACTTTTATGTGTTCCTCACTTGTCTTCAAATCTCTTATCTCTGCTTAGAAAACAATTGTATATTTATATTTGATGCACCTTTCTTCTGCATTCAGGACAAAGCAACATCGGCAATCTTGTATAAGGGACTAAGTATTAATGGTCTTTATCTTATTCCTACTAGTTTGCCTAAACAATCTACTTCTTTTGTTGGCTAAAAAGCTCCCAATTTTCTTTGGCACAATAGCTTTGGACACCCAAATCTTGTTACTGTTAAATGAATCTTTCACAATGCTAATATCTCTTGTAATCTTCCTTCTACTACTACTTATATCTGTATTAGTTGTATCAAAAATAAAATGAATAAGCTTCCTTTCACTGTTTCTACATCTGTGTCTGATTCTCCTCTCCAATTTATACATAGTGATGTGTGGGGACCCAACCCCATAACATCTGTAGATGAACATAGGTATTATGTTATCTTTATTGATGATTTTCCCCGTATTCTTGGCTATTTCCTATTTGCATCAATCTGATGTCTTTAAAATGTTTCAAAGATTTAAACCTTTAGTTTATGACATGTTTTCAACTAAAATCAAGACTTTTAGGTCCGATGGAAGAGGCGAATATACTAGTCTCATTTTTTTCTGTAAGAACATGAAATATTTCATCAAAGAACTTGCCCTTATAAATCTTGTGTTGCTAAGCGTAAACATAGACATGTGGTTGAAACTAGCTTAACTTTACTTTCTCATGCTTTTATTCCCCATCTTTGGAATTACGCATTTACGACTGCTGTTAATCTCATTAATCATATGCCTAGTGAAGTTTGAATAATATATCTCCTTTTGAGAAACTTTTTGGTAAATTGACAGATTACACCCATTTAAGAGTTTTTGGTTGTGCTTGTTATGCAAGCCTTAAACCTTACATGAAAACTAAGTTTGAACCTAAAACTTCTCAACGTGTATTTATTGGTTATGCCTTGGATAAAAAAGATTATTTATGCTATGATATCTCTTACAAGAAATGCTACACTTCAAGGCATGTTATTTTTTATGAATATTACTTTCATATTGCTTCTTCCATCTCTAATTCTACAGATTCTTTTGGCAAGGCTACTTGTAGTTCTTCTTCAAACAGGTACCCTCCTCCCTTGCCTCTCATTTCTTCTTTTCTCCAACAAGGTAGTTCTCATAATTCTGACAATATTAAGTCTGCTTGTATGGATTCTGCTTCTGTACAAAATGAAAATGGTCATGGTACAACTGTTGTTTCTCCCATTTTGACTACTATACATGCTAGTGTTGATAATACTACATCTGTTATTCCCGTTTTACATAAGTATGTTGCTCCCATTTTGAGTTTACATGATTTTGCTACTGCCTGTCATGATCATTTATCTGTTTTACCTAGTTCTAAAACAATTTTGACTGATAATGTGCATGTTTTGTCTGTTAATAATGAAACTAATGTTCGTGTTTTTGCTATTCATGATTTTGAAATCAATATTAATTCTTCTGTTTTGCCAACTTATGGAATTTCTAATAAGAATGCTAGCTTTGTTTATGGAAATTCTTGTTATGGACATACTAATTTACCGTCTGTCATGCATAATTTACCCTTTCCCCCTTATGGTTCAGATTACTCTCATTCTAAAGATAATTCTTCTTCTATAAACATTGGTTTGGCTATGTGTTCTACTTCTTCTCAGCCCTGTGTGTCTAGCACTTCCACCTATCCTATGTAAACTAGGTCGAAGTCTGGGATTTCTGAGAAGAAAACTTTTCTTGCTTCTAGTCTTTCTGGTCAGGTTTTTAAAACTGAACCTTATTCTTTCTCTTCTTCAATCAAAAGTCCCGAATGGACTCAAGCTGTGGCTGATGAGTATCAAGCTATTCTTTTCCAAAAGACTTAGTCTTTTGATCCCCTCCCCCTAATAAGAATCATGTTGATTGTGAATGAGTTTACAAACTCAAATATCATCCTAATAGTACCATTGCTAGGCATAAAGTCCGTTTGGTCGCTAAAGGTTTTCACCAACAGGATGGTTTAGACTATAGTGAGTTTTTGTCCCGTTATAAAGAAACCAACTATTATGATCTTACTTTCCTTGGCTGCTAAAGATGGTTGGCCTTTGAGACAATGGGATGTTAAAAACTCTTTCTTACATGGTACTTTAACTGAGAAAGTTTACATGACACAACCACCCGGCTTTGTTAGTAAAGTCTTTATATGGATTAAAACAGGCTCCTAGAGTCTAGTTTGAGCAGTTTACATCTCATTTGTTATCCATCTGCTTTATTGGCTCTCATGCTGATACTTCATTGTTTGTTCATGCTACTTCTTCTCTCACCTACATTTTATTATATATTGACGATATTATCATTAGTGCGACATCTAATGCCTTTATTAATAAGATTGTGCATAATGTGAAAGATCATTTTGATATGAGGCCTTCAGATCTGTAGAACTTCTTCTAGTATATTTGTTAATCAACAAAAGTATGTTACTTGATTCTAAAAGCTGGTATGTTGAATGCTAAATCCTGTGCCTCCCCATGTTCTCCTAAATCTCCTTTATGTTTTATTTCTGGATCTCATTTGTCTGATGTCACCTTTTATAGGAGCATTGTTGGATCTCTTCAATATTTGACCTTTACTAGGCTTGATATTGCTTTTGCTGTTAATCGTGTTTGTCAGTTTATGCACTCACACACTTCCTCACACTTGACAAGATAAATTAGATTAATTAATTTTTTGATATAACAGTTGAGGACAGTTTTATACTTTTCCTCAACTTATCTTCCTTGTTTGAGCTTGGTACTTAGTCCTTCTCTGTACGCTATTCTGTTTATAGATAATAGAAAGTATTTGCCTTCTTCTTCCTCTTCTCTTCTTAATTCTATCCTCAATCTCCATCTCTCAACTTTCCTTAATCTTCTTCAGGGAGTACAGATCGATGGCTTGCTTAAAGTCATCCAAGAAAGCTTATTTGGGCTTATCTGCGAGTTCGCTCGCCATGTATGAGCCTCTCAAAAGTGAGTGGAACGGAGAAAGTGGATTGAAATGGAGAATTGCTTCCATGGGTGAAATAGAGGAGGAAGGTTAGGACTTAAGCGAAATTTTAAGTGGGACTTTGGTGGGTGCCTCGATGGACAAGCTCTAGGCAGTGGGCGGATCCAACGAAGCCCAACCCACAGTCACCACGACTAGTATTTCCATTTATGCCTTCACTTTCACTCAAGTACATTTTGGTTGTCTTCTTAAGAATCCCTAAAGATTATCGTTTTTACAAAAGACGATTTCAGCTTTTTCGAAATCATCTTTATAAAAGATGATTTTTGAGGTGGTGATTCCACGTGCACACGAAAGAAGAAGGGAGACAAGCATAGCTTATATCGGTTCGGTTCTCAAAATAAAACCTACGTCCAGTTGCTGGAGCAGTAATTCACTATACATGAAGTGCTGGTTGTCGCGGCGTGCGCGGTGGAAGCGTGGAGGTGCGTGGCCTTTTAAGAAAAAAATAAACTTTTAATAAAAATCAAATCTTTTAATAAAACAAAAATTTGCACAACGTCACGATAACCAAATAAAAACTTTTATTGAAAACTATTTTTCAATTAGTTTGGATCCATTATATATTGATAAGTTAAATCTACAACATATATTGTTAGGAATCATATACCTCTTATAGTCTATTTCAAGTATTCTTGTAAAAACCAATCGATCCTTAACGCACTAGGGCATGTTTGTGCACGTAGAATATTACAAGACATTTTTTTCTGTCTCTAGATGTTCTCAACACATGAGATTTAGAGATTTACTGAGAATGACTTTAGTGAGGCGGTTCTGTAAAAGAACGTGATGATTATTCTTTTAAAGATTTGATTCACGTTTAATCACAGAAGAAAATCTCTCTGACAACAATCGTGTTCTCAATTCAACTCTTGATTAACGAACTGATGATCTGATCAACTGTTTCTCTCCTTTTTTTTCAACCACCAAGGCTAGTAGAATAATATATGTCTAGATAATGGGGTATCAAAATTTTAAGGATAAATTGAAATAATATTTAATTATAAAATTACCAATTGTAGCGGAACCCACTGCAATTGTGCAAAGTTGCAGTGCCACATGGCACTGCAGTGTGCCGTGAGCCAGCATAGTGCCTCACGGCACCACAGTAGTTCATGTCAATTTTTGATACTCTATCAGTGATTGACACAAGACAATTACTGTAAATTAAATATTTATTTAATCAAATAATTGTCTAGATATCAGTTAATTCAAAATTAACATATATGATTATCAATATCAACAAACTTATCTGTTATTTCACAAATAACAGATTTAATTTATTTAAATTATCATCTAGTAATAATTTAATTATCTAATTTTTCAAATTAGACATTTTGTCTTACTTATCGATAATTAAAAAATTTGATAATTATATATATATTTTCTGAAAATTATATTTAAATATATAAATAATTCAATTAATTAATTTTTAATTAATTAATCACACAAAATTATGTACTTGTCTGAGAATACAAATTTATTTTGCAAGCCAGTCCTTTTTCTCATGTCCTGAAATATTCACACTCTAGACAACGTAGTATAGAGGTGATTTGGGGACCATGAACCTATAATCCTAAGCTCTAATAAATCAGATTATTAATTAAACTCTTTAATTAAATATTCTTATTTATTAATTTCATTACTCCACTATAAATATGAAATTGCACTCTTAGAGTTATAGAATGTATTTACAGAGTATTCTCATGTAGTCCACTGACATAATCATTTCATGTAGTTCTGTCCTCCAATTATTGGTTTGTAAATTAGAACTGGTCAAAATTACCGTTTTACCCTTCTAATTACCTTTTGATCCTTAAGTACCATTAAATCATTAGTGAGTGGCTAATTTATAATCTTATTATAAATTTGAGCTTAATAACCATTCAGTTCTAAATTAACACTTAAGAGAACCAATATACGATATGTTAGGAAAACTTAGATTCTAAATATTGTAAGATCATGTCTCCAACCATCCACATCACTAAATCTCTAAAATAAAAGTCACTAGCCTGATTAACAAAATACATTAACGAGTGAATCAAAAGATCCAGTAGACATGCATATGAGTTTACGACTATTTAGGATTCAGACTATTTACATATGATCATTGAATTGATGTGTATTAAATCTTTATGATAAATGACACGTTAATAAATATATTAATTTACATCGGTCATGTCATATATAATCTTATCACATAAAGTACATTCACTAAAATATTTATCCACATCAATGATTCGGATCTAGATCACACGCATTCATAATGTTTTGTGAACCGTACTAGCAACCATTCATTAAAGATTTCATACTTTAATATGTTGCTGACAATTTTATTCATTATCTATGATCTTATTCCTCTTGTACTAATACGAGATCATAGTCTCATTAATAAATATGAAATTTTCATATTTATATAAATTATTCAACAATAATTTAAAAGAATAATAATAAGAAATGTAATCCTCTTTAAATTTTATATGAAAATGTCAATATACATGCTTTGAGGGCATAACCCCCAACATGAAGATCAAGTACAAAGTCAAGGAATTTACAAGCTTTACAACTCAAGAAGATATATCAAGTTCTCTCACTCACAACACTAGATTATAGGTAAGAAAACTCTTTTCTTCTAGATATAGCTTGCTGGGAAGTTTTTGTTTTCCTCTGCTCTTGCTCTTTCTCTGATTTTAGCTTTTCCTTCTGTTTGTATTCTAAAATTGAATGACAAATATCAAACCATACTTAGAAGTTCCTTTCGAATAGCTCATGGTCTACTTCACAGCTTCCCAATGTTCCTTTCTTAGCTTAGCCATAAATCTGCTTACACGACTTGCAGTGTAAGACCTGATTTTATGGTTAGCATATTGGCTAATTATTTTTCTTAGAATCGTTAAGTATTTTCTTAGTATAACTCTCATTATTATTATTGTCAATCTAGTTTATTCAATTATAATATACATATTTTATTGTATAATTTACATCATTTCTCTACCATTAAATTAAAAATTATGATCATTTTAATGATATTTAGCTCACGTTTTAAATTGTGTGTAGATTATCCAAATTTTATTAACAAAATTGCTAACCTATATTTTCAAATTAGATTTTTATTAATTTCATTTTTAATAACAAATCAATAGTATTAGTATAATTATAATAATACAAAACGTGGGATTAAATCCCTCACTTTACATTTTAGTTGGGGTAGTTTCCATCTCCCGACTAATTGTGTTTTCTAGTTGCACACTCCTTCAATTTTTTTCATCTACAACGAAGCCTACACTCTTTTCAAACTGCTACTCCTCTTCTCTCTCAAGCAGCAAACATGTTCGCCCTCTCTCTCTCGTTCCAGAAAATGTTCTACAATTTCCTTCCTTCATCACGCTAAGTCTCTACTCTAACTCCTTCTTCCTTTTACTTTTGTCAATCCACCAAAGTTGATCTCTGGTAAGCATTTCCTTCTTCTTCATTCTCTTTTCTTAATCTTGTCTCCTTGATATCTTATGCTAATTAATCACTCTCAGAAAGGAAATGTGTTCTTCAATTTCATTTTTTTTTCAAAACCCCATTCTCTGGTCTCTGTTTCTACTCCACAATTGCTTCATCACCGTTCATTGATTCCGTAGCAAATCACGATCAATTCTTTCACCCATTCTCTGGTAAACTTATTTTCTCTTCATATTAATTATAAGCATATAGAGTTGTATAAGTTTAATGTCATATGACATAACTGTCTTGTGAATATAGAAATAATCGTTGTTGTATATTTCCGATGAAAATTCTAACAGTATAGATAAACAAATTTCGTTTACTAAGAATTTATTGATAAACAATTCTGATAATATTATTAATATGATATAAGACATTAATATTACTCATGTAAAAATTACGGAATTTTCAAAATTGATTTTCATGGTGAAATTTTTTTTTCAAATCTCCTTCAGAAACCCGAATATTAGGGCAGACCACTTCATTTTTATGGCCTCGTTTCTGGCATACATTACATCATTTTGGCCCCAAAAATTTTAAAGTAGTATTTATCATATGTAAATATAGTTCTGTAAATTTTTGTAATTTTTAGATAAGATATGGCATTTTAAATAAGTAGTTAAACTTCTAAATCTGAATTTCAGTTTACTGCCAGACAAATTCTAATTGATAACAATTTTCAATACGAAAATACTTTGAAAAAATTATAATATTTTAAGTCAAGATCTATGAGACATGTATTAATGTACGAAACTAATATTTATAATTTTTTTTATATTCAGTACAATTTATAGTCAATTTTCAAATCCTGACATCCGAACTGTTTTTTTTCGTTAGTATTTGAAAACATCTAAGAACGGAATCTTTCTCCTCTACCTTTCAGGACTTGAACTTTAGAAACTTACCGAGGTATATAAGGTAAGTGACATGTTCATATGTAATTATTTGCAGTGTATGGTTGAAAATTTATAATTGAACTATGTTTATGTTTTGTGATGTATAGTGTACTATGATGCTTCTTTCTTCATAACATTTTTCAATTATGGTGCTAATGTGTTTTATTATATTGTATGTTTGATGAGTTAATATATGTTGTAAGATAAGAATAAATATCAAATGAATGTAAGAAGAATTAATTATGTGTCATTAGAGTCACGTGCACACCATTCTGCTATGTTCGCCTTGTCCTTTGGAAAATGTCTATGTTTTCCTAATCCTTAAGGAAATGGTCTATGTTATATGCTTTGGTTAGTTTTGTAGGAAGGCGTTAGCGCAACTGGTTTCACCTCTTCGAAAGTGTGAAGTAGTACTCATGAGAAATGTCACTTGTACTTATCTCACAACTAACAATTATTGATGGGTAATCTTTGTTCCGGGTGTGGTGGCAAACTCTTATGGAAGTTGGCCTGTGAACTCTGTAAGAAAGATCTGAAAAGTAAGCATGTGTTACAATTTGTATGTGACTGTGAATGTTACTCTGTTTTGCGTATGTGATATTTTACTTACTAAGTATATTTTTATATACTCACTCCATTTTATTATAAATTTTCAGATGATGATAGCATTGATGAGGAGTTTATTTTTGAAGAGATCTAGAGTCTCTGGAAATGGACGAGAGTCATCGAGTCATATTTAAAAGCCTTAGTAATTGTTTATTTGATGTTGGGTTTTATTTAAGTTAAACCGTGAGACTTCAAAACACGTACTCTTGCATTCTTGAATATTTTATTAAGTAAAATTTCTTTTTATGTAATTAGGAGTTTGATGAAGGATTTTATTTTCTATAATGTATTATCGCATTTAATGTGAGTTTGTTTAAAAAAAATTGACCTAGCTTCTTTAGTTGTTTTTTTTTAAATAACTAAGGAAATCTAAGGTAAACTTTTTGGGTTGTTACAGTTGGTATCAAAGCAAATACGATTTTGTAGACAAAAGTATTTATTTAAAGTTTCTGGAAAGTTTAAGTATTGTGACGAAATGATTTTTTGACATGTTTTCTGAAATTAAGAGTCTGCTCCAGATTCTAGGGTTGTGATGTGTCTGTGTCTAGGTAACAGTGTTAAGTTTTGGTATTATGACTCTAAATAAATTCTATGATTGTCTTAGCTATGATGTTTCAAGTGACTTTGGATCATCAATTAGTGAGGGAGAAATCTCTGACACGGGATCTAGTTTCCACTCACTTCCTACAAGATTTACCAAGAGAATATTACTGGATCTGAATCGTAGGGGTCCAATTAGAGTATGGAATCCGACAATCATAAGGAGGGGGCAATTGGATTAAGGAGACAAACTCGCCCTGTATTGAGAGTTGTCCCTCATGAGGTGAAATCATACCATTTTCCCTCTAGGCGCATCGATGACGGAGAAGAATCTGTTGGGTATAATGATGTCGAGGCTACCCAACGCATGCCTACAGATCCAAACGACCAAGAGCCTGGGTTTCTACAGTTAGGGACTTTCCGCCTGGCTGTGGTCCAAATGTACCTTATATTCCTAGACTCTATAATTTAGAAGAAGAAGACCGAGAGAAGACTTTGTTAATGTTTCTCACTAAGTTATTTTTTTATTGCCTGGACTAAGGATGTTTTATTTTGCTTTGTTTTCTGCCAAGCTAAATGATTTTGTTAATCTTGTTTAATATGGTATTTTTACTGTCAAGTGTTTCTAGAACACTCTAGTGGAGATTTTAGTTGTTGAAAAAGGGTTATCATATAAAATGAATTTATGTTACCTTAAATAGATGCATGTGTGTGTCTTTACTTATCCTTGTTTGGTTACACCAGTATGACCCCACCAAGAAGACAAAGACGAGCCAACACGAACCAAATGGCCACTGAGACCATTTGGGGTCTAGTACATGAGCTCGTTGGCGTGAGGGATGAGACTCCTGATCATGAGTATCATGCCAGGAACACTACCCATATGGTAGAGTAACTTCGGAAGCTTCACCCACCATTTTTCAATGTAACCTTAGCTGACCCTCTCTTAGTAGAGGAATGGATTGAGGAGATTAAGACCGTTTTCTCATTTTTGGATTGCACTGACCAACAAAAGATTTCCTCCGTAAATGCCATGATGAAGAAAGATGCTCATCAGTGGTGGGCGATGACACAAATGACCTGGGACACTATGGAAACCAGATGGCTTGGCCTCATTTCAAGTAATTATTCTATGAAAAGTATTTACTTATCACCATAAGGCAACATAAGGAGGATGAATTCATACAGTTGACACAGGGAAACATGACTCTCATGCAATATGAGAGGAAATCTGAAGACTTGTCATGTTTTACCCCACATCTTATTGATACTGATGGAACGTAAGGCTCATCAGTTTGAGCAGTCTTAGGCCCGATGTACGTAAGCATGTTATGGGTCTCAAGGTTAAGACTTATGCCGAAGTGCTTCAAGCTTCACAATTTCTATCTAAGAACGCTGGGACTTTAAACCATACTGATCACTGCAACTCAAATCCACATAAACGGAAGTTTCAGGGGAGTTCTAGTCAGAGGAAGGATCAATTCAGAAATTTTCAAGCTAAGAAGAAGGTTTAAACTTGTGGTATATGTGGGAAGGATCATTTAGAGTAATGTTTCAAGGCGATTGGGCTTGCTATAGTTGTGGTAAGACCGAACACTTTCTGAAGGACTGCCCTGAGATGAGAGACAAAGCTAACAGTCAAAGGACCGGAAATGGACCTAAAGCACAAAGGGAAGTCTACGCCATGTCTAAGACTAATTTGGAAGATGCTTCGAATGTGGTGTCAGGTACACTTCTCATTCATGGAGTTGCTATATTTGTATTCTTTGATTCTGGCTCTACGCATTCCTTTATTTCTACTATGTTCTTTGGGAGTTTAAATGCGTAGGTAGTACCTCTCGAGGTTGAACTTTGTCTCTCCACCCCTTCGGGTGGCGTTCTATATACAAACAAGGCCATCAAATCTTGTCCTGTGGTGATTACTGGTAGAGTGTTGGAGGCCACTCTTACTCTTTTAAGTACGCACGATTTTAATGTTATTTTTTGTATGGATTGATTAGCCTCCAACTACGCCAATATTCTCGTGAATGGGAGGTAATGTTTAACCCCCCAGATATGTCAAGTTTCAAATTTAGGGGATCACATTTACATGTAATACCTCGAATCATATTGTCTTTGCAAGCTAAGCGACTGATTACCGATGGTTGTTGGGGCTACTTGGCTAGTGTGTCGGACATGTGAGAGTTGGAGTTAAAGCCGAGCAATATCAAGGAAGTTAAAGATTTCCTTAAACGTTGTCAGGCGTACCACTTGTTAGAGACGTGGACTTAAACATTGAGTTAATTCCTAGAATAGCCCCAATATCTAATGCCCCATATCGAATGGCTCCTGCAGAGATGAAAGAACTTAAGGAGCAACTGCAAGAATTATTGGATAAGGGTTTTATTCGTCCTAGTGTCTCACCTTGGGGTGCACCCATTCTCTTTGTAAAGAAGAAAAATGACTCTATGAGATATTCAATCGACTATAAGGAGTTGAACAAAGTTACCTTCAGGAATAAGTACCCTCTACCGCGCATAGAAGATTTGTTCGACCAACTTCAAGGAGCTTGTGATTTCTCAGCAATTTACTTGTGGTCTGGGTATCGTCAATTGAGGATAAATAAAAATGATATACCAAAGATAACTTTTCATACTCGTTATGGGCATTGCGAGTTCCTAGTCATGTCCTTTGGTTTGACAAGGAATAATGCACGGTACATTTGGTCAGAAGAATGTGAGGTGAGTTTTCAAAAACTCAAACAAAGGTTGGTGACAGCACAAATTCTTACCCTACCTTCAGGGAGTAATGATTTTGTTATCTTTATGATGCGTCACATGTTGTCTTGGGTTGTGTGTTGATACAACATGGAAAAGTCATTACATATGCTTCTCGATAGCTAAAAGGTTATGAGAAAAACTACCCAACCCATGATGTGGATTTCGCAACACTAGTTTTTACTTTGAAAATTTGGCATCACTATCTCTATGGATCGAAGGTAGAAATATTCACATATCACAAGAGTCTAAAGTATTTGTTCACGTAGAAAGAGCTTAACATGAGGTAAAGCTTATGGTTGGAGCTTGTTAAGGATTATGATTGCGTCATTAATTACAATCTTGGTAAAGCTAACGTAGTAGCCGATGCCCTTAGTAGTAAAACGGGTGTTTCGAGTGCTTTTATTACTTCTCAACGATTATTCAAAATGACATCGAGAGGTTCAAAATGGAAGTCTTGGTTCAAGGTGCTAGAGCGAAGCTCGCTCACTTAACAGTCAAATCTACACTTCAAGACATAATTCATGAAGCCCAGCATGAGGATGATACATAAATAAAGATTATATCATAGTTGGAATGTGATAAGTGGAAAAATTTCTCAGTTTCGAGTGAAGAAATCCTCAAATTCAATGATAGAATGGTGGTATCTGATAGCGCGGATCTGAAGACAGACATACTAACTGAAATGCACAATACCCCTTATTCTTTTCATTCGGGTAGTACGAAGGTGTATCATGATTTAAGACGACACTTTTGGTGGAATGGTATGAAGCGTGATGTAGCAAAATTCGTGGATCATTGTTTAACTTGCCAACAAGTGAAGTTTGAGCACCAGCGTCCGTCTGCCCTTTTGCAACCTCTAGAGATACCCGAATGGAAATGACAACATATTTTGATGGATTTTGTATCAGGATTGCCAAGGACGGTGAAATGATATGCTACAATTTAGGTTATAGTCGATTGATTGACTAAGTCTGCTCACTTCCTGCCAGGTCGTGTAACGTTTTTAGTAGAAGACTAGGCGAAATTGTATGTGAGAGAAATCATCAGACTGCATGGTGTAGCTGTATCCATTGTATCAGATCGTTATCCAAGATTTACCTACAAGTTTTGACGTAGTCTTCAAGAAGCTTTGGGTACACAATTGAGTTTTTTAGTACAACTTTTCGAGAAAGAATTAGAACTGCTCAGTGTCATCAAAAGTGTTATGTGGATAGTCATAGGAAGAACTTGGAATTTGAAGTGGTTGACATAGTGTTTATAAAGATAGCTCCCATAAGAGGATTCATGAGATTCGAAAAGAAAGGAAAGCTTAGTCCTCTTTTATAGGTCTTTTCTAGATCTTAGAACAAATTGGAGTTGTGGCTTACCGTGTGGCTCTACCACCAAACTTGGTTGGGGAACACAATGTATTTCATGTCTCGATATTACATAAATATATTGCTTAACCGTCCCATTTTTTGAGTTATGAACTACTTCATCTACATGAAGATCTAACTTATGAAGAAGTACCAATTCAAATACTTGACAAAAAGACTCAGGATTTATGAACTAAAGAGATCATCCATTTAGTGAAGGTGCTTTAGAAGAATCATAAGGTTGAATAAGCCGCATGGGAACACGAAGAAGAAATTTGGACTTGTTTTCCAAACCTTTTTGAAGATTGACTCAGAAATATTTTCGAGCACGAAAATTTTCATAAGGAGGGGAGGATGTAAGACCCAACTTTTATGGTTAGTATACTCGTTAATTATTTTTCATAAAATAGTTAAGTATTTTTTTAGTATAGTACTCATTATTATTATTGTCGATCTATTTTCTTTGATTATAATATACACATTTTATTATATGATTTACATCATTACTCTGCCATTAAATTAAAAACTATGATCATTTTAATGATATTTAGCTCACGTTATAAATTGTGTATAGGTTATCCAAATTCTATTAACAAAATTGCTAACTCATATTTTTAAATTTCATTTGTTATTTAATTATAATGAAATAAAACATGAGATTAAATCTCCCACTTTACATTTGAGATGAGATAGTTTCCCTCTCCCCACTAATTACGTTTTCTAGTTGCACACTCCATCAATTTTTTTCATCTGCCACGGAGCCTACAATCTTTTAAAACTACTACTCATATTCTCTCTCAAGCAGCAAACATGTCCCCCTCTCTCTTTCGTTTCTAGCAACTGCTCTCTGGAAATTCCTTCTTCATGCTAAGTCTCTACTCTAACTCCTTCTTCCTCTCACTTTTGTCAATCCACCAAAGTTGATCTCCGGTAAGCATTTCCTTCTTCTTCATTCTCTTTTCTTAATCTTGTCTCTTTGCTCTCTTATTCTAATTAATCACTCTCTGAAAGGAAATTTCTTCTTCAATTTCAGTTTTTTAAATCACATTCTCTGGTCTCTGTTTCTACTCCACGGTTGCTTTGTCACCATTCATTGATTCTATAGCAAATCACCATCAATTCTTCCAGCCATTCTCTGGTAAACTTATTTTCTCTTCATCTTAATTATACGCATATAGAGTTGTAGAAGTTTAAAGTCATATTATATAAATTTTAAAGAAAAAGTAATAATAAATGGTTACTGTTTTGTGAATATAGAAATAATCACTGTTGTATATTTCCAATGAAAATTCTGATAGTGCAAATAAAATGATTTTCCTTTACTAAGAATTTATTGATTAAAAATTCTGAAAATATTATTAATATCATATGATACATTAATATTACTTCTGTAAAAATTTCGGAATTTTAAAAATTGATTTGCATGGTGAAAACATTTGTTTCAAATCTCCTTGAGAAACCTGAATATTATGGGCATACCACTTCCTCTTCATGGCTTTGTTTCTGGTATACATTACATCATTTTGGCCCCCAAATATTTTACAATATTTTTTATCATATGTAAATATAGTTCTGTAAATTTTTGTAATTTTTAGATAAGATATGGTATTTTAAATGAGTAGTTAAACTTGTAAATCTAAATTTCAGTTTACTGCCAGACAGATTCTAATTGATAACAAATTTTAATACGAAAATACTTAAAAAAAATTATAAGATTTTAAATCAAGATCTATAAGACATGTATCAATGTTCAGAATTAATATTTGTAAATTTTTTATATTCGGTACAATTTATAGTGAATTTTCAAATCCAGACATCCGAACTGTTTTTTTTGTTAGTATTTGAAAACATCTAAGAACAGAATATTTCTCCTTTATTCTTTTAGGACTTGAACTTTAGGAACTTACAGAGGTATATAAGGTAAGTGAAATGTTTATATGTGATTTTTTGCATCGTATGGCTGAAATTTTATAATAGAACTATGTTTATGTTTTGTGATGTATAGTGTATTATGATGCTTCTTTCTTCATAACATTGTTCAATTATGGTGCTAATGTGTTTTATTATATTGTATGTTTGATGAGTTAATATATGATGTAAGATAAGAATAAATTTTAAATGAATGCATGATGAATTAATTTTGTGCCATTAGAGTCACGTGCCCACCATTCTGCTTTGTTCACCTTATCCTTAGGAAAATGTCTCTGTTTGCCAAATCCTTAAAGAAAATGTCTCTGTTATATGCTTTGGTTAGTTTTGTAGGAAGGCGTTAGCGTAACTGGTTCCATCTCTTTGAAGGTGCAGAGTAGTACTCATGAGAAAAGTCACCTGTACTTACCTCACAGCTAACCATTATTGACGGGTAATCTCTATTCTAAGTGTGGTGGTGAACTCTGATGAAAGTTGACCAGTGAACTCTATAAGAAAGATCTGAAAAGTATGCATGTGTTACGATTTGTATGTGACTATGAATGTTGTTCTGTTCTGCATATGTGATAGTTTACTTACTGAGTAAAAGTCTTAGTAATTGAAGAGGTGTTGAGTCTCTGGCAACTGACGAGGGTTATCGAGTCGTATTTAAAAGTCTTCGTAATTGTTTATTTGATGTTGGATTTTATTTAAGTTAAATCATGAGACTTCAATACATGTACTTTTGTGTTCTTGAATGCTTTATTAAGTAAAATTTCTTTTTATGTAATTAGGAGTTTCATGAAGGATTTGATTTTCTATAATGTATTATCGTATTTAATTTGAGTTTGTTTTTAAAAAATTGACCAGGCTTTTACGAGTTGTTTTTTTTAATAACTAAGGAAATCTTAGGTAAACTTTTCGGGTTGTTACATGCAGCATAGGCTAGATCTGGTCTATTGCAGACCATAGAGTACATAAAGCTCCCGACTGCACTGGTGTAAGGAATTCTATCCATTTGGCATTGCTCTTCTTCAGTCTTGGGGGATTGCAAAGAAGATAGCTTAAAATGAGAAGCTGGAGGAGTTTTGACAGTTTTTTATTCTGCCATCCTAAATTTTTTCAAAACCTTCTGAATGTAATCCTCTTGATAAATGAAAAGCTTATTATTTACCTTGTCTCTGCATATATCCATACCTAGTGTCTTTCTTGCTTCCCCAAATCTTTCATTTTGACTTCACTACTGAGCTGAGCCTTAAGTGTTCGGATTTCAGACATGTCAGATGAAGCTATAAGCATGTCATCTACATAAAGTAGTAGATATACTTTAGGGTTGTTATCAATGTTATTGCTATACACACAACTGTCATGCTTGCTTCTTGTAAACCCTTTTCTGACCATAAACCCATCAAACCTTAGGAACCACTGCCTTGGACTTTGTTTTAGAACATAGAGAGATTTCTTGAGTAGACACACTTTACATTCATCTCTTCTTCTAACATAACCATCAGGTTGAGACATGAAGATCTTCTCTTCTAGATTCCCATGTAAAAAATTAGTTTTTACATCACTTTATTCTAGTTCTAATTGAAATGTGCTTCACAACAGGTGAGTAGATTTCTGAGTAGTCTACCCCTTCCCTCTGAATAAAACCTTTTGCCACCATCCTAGCTTTAAACTTAGGCTTCTCGGCTCCTGGAATTCCTTACTTTACTTTGAAAATCCATTTGCTTCCTATTACTTTCTATCCTTTAGGTTTATCAACAAGGATCCATGTGTGATTCTTGTTTAGAGCATATTTCTTCATTCATAGTAGCCAACCAATGTTCTTTGTTTTTACTCCTCATAGCCTCATGATAATATTTAGGTTCATAATCTTCTATATCATCTGAAATTTTCAAAGCAAAGGCTATAATGTCCGCATAACCATACGTAGCTGGTGCTTTATGATGTCTTCTGTTTCTATCTCTAGGTAGTTGATATTTAGTGAGGTCTTCTTGGTCATCATGTGTATCTATCTGCATATGGTACTCATTATCTGGTCCAAGTTCAGTATTAGTATAAGCGGAGTTGATTGGAACAAATTCTGAGCTCCCAAACTTCACCTCAAGCCTTGTCTTAGTGTCTTTTTTGTTTCTAGTATGATTTGAGGGTCTAGAGGTGTTCATGTACTTTCACATTCCCAAAAATAACATCTCTACTGATAAAACTTTTGGATCTGATTTGATCTGAGAACCATAACTTGTACCCTTTTTACTTTTTTACTCATTCAAGATACCCAACAAACATACATCTTTTAGCTCTATGGGCAAGCTTTCCTTCTTTGTTGTGTGCATATGTCACACATCTAACTACCCTTATATGAGCAAGAATTGGAGGTGACTTTGTCAAATCTCTCCTCTGTTGTCTTGAGGCCTATGGCAGTGGAAGGGCATATGTTAATGAGATAAGTTGTAGTGTTTGTAACTTCTGCCCAAAACTTCTTTGGCAGGTTGACACTGGATAACATGCTTCTAACCCTTTCTAGAATTGTCATGTTCATCATTTCTGCAAATCCATTCTGTTGGGGATTGTATGATACTATTTTATGCCTCACATTACATTCTTCCTTGCAGAAATTATTAAAGTCTTCATTCAGGAGCTCCAACCCATTATTAGTTCTGAGTTTCTTGACCTTTTTGCTGACATGGAGTTCTACCATCTTTTTCCATTCCTTGAACTTCAAAAAAGCTTCATCTTTAGTCTTTAAAATGTAAATCCATACCTTTCTTGAGCAATCATCAATTATGGAGACAAAATATTTCCCACTAAGTGATTCAGTGCTTGAAATCCCCCAAAGATCTGAATGTACACAGCTTAAAGTTTCTTGAGTTCTGTGTGTTGAAGTGTTAAACTTAACTCTGGTTGTGTTACCAAAGATACAATGTTCACAGAATCTCAAGTTTTTTATCTTGTCACCATTAATTAGTCATTGTTTCTCTAGTTCCAGCAACCCTTTTTCACTCACATACCCCAGTCTTTTGTGCCACTGAGTTGGTTTATCAATTTCAGATGCATTAACAGAGTTTGTTGCACTAATCAGTGTGCTTCCTTAAAGTACATAAAGATCATTTTCTTTAATGCCTTCATCACTACCATATAACCTTTAAATATTTTGATTACTCCATTTTTACCCTTATAGGAGTAACCATTCTCATCTAGAATTCCAAGGGATATTAGATTCCTTTTTAAATCACGAACATACCTCACTTCTGATAGAATTTTTTCAGAACCATCATATGTTTTGATCCTGATGTTACTTGATCCAACAATCTTGCATTCTTTGTTATCTCCAAGGAGTTTCCACCATCATAGCTTGAGAAAGTCTCAAACATATCCATGTTTGGTGTCATATGAAATGAGCACCCTAAATCCATGATCCATTGCCTTCCCGAGTTCTTGGTTGCCACTATAAGGACGTCTGCACTCTCATACCCATCCTCCACTACAGGAACATCCCCATCAACACTCTCATTGGCCTTAGGTTCATTCTTTCTCTTGGGACATAGTTTTCTAATATGACCCTTTTCATGACAGTGAAAGCACTTAACTTTCTTGTAGTTCTTTCCACTTTTGGACTTTGATCTTGATTTTCTCCTTCCTCTATATTCTTTCTTTTCTGTTCTTCCTCTCACTGGCAAGCTCTCCCCACTTGAGTCCTTATGTTCATGCTTTCTTTGCAGCTCTTTAGAGTTTAGGGCGTCAATCACATCTTCTAGAGACAGTTTCTCTCTGCAATGCTTTAGAATGTCCACAAAGGTTTCATATGACTTTGGCAGAGAATGTAACAGTACTCGGGCTTTGTCTTCATCTTCATATTCCACTTGAATATTTTCAAGGTCAAGGCAAAAATTATTGAACTCTTGAATGCTCTTTCCTTCTATCATTTTGTAGGTAAAAAGCTTAGCCTTGAGGTACAGTTGGCTTGACAAAATCTTTGTCATGTAGAGGCTCTCAAGTTTAAGTCAAATTTCAGCCATTGTCTTCATCTTGGCAATTTCCCTTAGAACTTTATCACTGAGGCTGAGAATCAAATTGTTGTATGCTTTTTCATGATGTCTTTATTTTTTCTTCAGAGTAAGTCGAAGGCATTTTGTTCTCTCCTTCAAGTGCCTCATCTAGTCTCAAATTCCCTAAGAGTGCCATCATTTTCATTTTTATTGACCTTAATAATTTATATAAGCTCGCTCCATATTTTTTGCAAGAATTTATGCACTTTCCTTTATATCAAAGGGCCTGCTCTTATAGTGGGAAAAGCCTTCTAGTTCTATCAACTGACACAACCTCCAGGTCTCTTCCACTGTCCGGGCTCCCTTTCTCGCCTCAATTTATAACAAAAAGCTAAGCTAAGCGTTGCACTTTCAACCGCAATGGTCCAAAATATCCCCATCTGTGTGCCGAAGCAGGGAAAAGGCCATGGAAGGAATGAGTAGCTGATAGAGCGCATTTGCCCCTACTATATTGGGAAATGACCAAATCTGAAACAAGAATCTCAAGTATTGGAAAACATGAAACCACGTAAAGGTACATATAAGAAAATTGAGTTTATCAAATGTCGGCCAAGATTGTAAAGCTTGAATGCAGGAAAACTAAAAACAAGATGTGCCCAAGAGTTGCTAAGCGAAGAAGCCCAAAATACTGTAAAAGCAGGAGTGGTGTGCGCTACCGAAAAAGTGACGACACTTGCAAGCATCTAGGAGCATTAAGAAAAGAGACACTTCTAAAATTTTCTCAGAAATTTTCCAAGAACGAAGAAGCAGTACATAGCCAAAATGTCCAAGAAATGCTTAACTATTACAAAGCGCTCAGTAAGCGCAAAATACGAAGTGTCAGGAAAAGTACAAAGGCAAGAACATTAGGTGGAGACTTTTAACAATGCGCTTACTAATTTTCAGAGGGCTAACTAAATATGTATTGGAGTTCATAAAAAATATAGTAGAGTTATCAATTATATAGTAAGGTTCACTAAATACATATAAAATAATAATTCTTAGAGGAATTCACCAAATACATACTGAGGTTCATCAATTACGTACTGGGTTCATCAATTACGCAGTGACGTTCACCAAGTACGTACAAATTAATAATTTTTTAAAGGATTCATCAATTACGTAGTGGAGTTCACCAAATACATATAAAATAATAATTTTTGGAGGGGTTCACCAAATACGTACTGAGATTCACTAATTACGTACTAAGGTTCACCAAATATGTATAAATTAATAATTTTTGGAGAGATTCACCAAATGCGTACTAGGGTTCACCAAACATGTACTGGTGTTCACCAAATACGTATAAATTAATATTTTTTAGAAGGGTTCACTAAATACGTACTAGGGTTCACCAAATACTTATTGGGGTTCACCAAATATTTATTGGGGTTCACCAAATATTTACTGGGGTTCACCAAATATGTACTGGGGTTCACCAAATAACATACAAAGTTCATCAAATACATATTTGGTGAAGCTCAGTACATATTTGGTGAACTCCTTTACGTATTTGGTGAACCCAAAAAAATAAATTTTTAATTTTTGGTGAACCCCTGAAAAATTTGTTGTACCCCACTACGTATTTGGTGAACATAAAAAACCTAATCGCCATACCTAAGAGGCGAATTGTCTATTTTTAGCCCCTAAACGTCATCCTAAAGGTGCTAATCGAATAGTCAAAGCCAAGCGCTAATTTATGCCTCCAATCATCTGTTTCATTCTTAAATGCCATGTATAAATAGTCGATCGCCAGCCTCCCTCCCAATCGCCAATTTTTTGGGCTTAATCACCATTTATATGGCTCTAATGGTCATTCTTCACAATCAACCGTAAAATTGATATTTTTGTAATTATTTACTATACACCGCGAAAATCATTTGATAAAAATTAAAAAAACTCGTTATTTTAATGCCAACATTCATGATACTCACTTATTATGTGAAATTATATTAGATTAATTAAGGATCCCTAAACAATTGAACACTTAACCATAAATTCGAAGAAAGTTATCATTGATAATGTTGTTGTGCTTTTGTGACAAGTATCGAGCGAGAAGCGTTTTCACCAAATATAATTATATGTTGTGATATTATGATGATCGGTAAATCTTATTCATCAGTTTGGCGAACACGTATAACCCTTAAGGTCGGATTCTACAATTAAATCGAGCATATCCGCTAAAAAGTTTGAAATTAAATATTAAAATTTAAAATTTAACTTTTTATTTTATAATAATGACCCTATAATTTTTGGAAACTAACCCTTTACGTTTTAATTTCTTTCTAACCCTATAAATTTAATTTTCAAATCTAACCTAATTTCTTATCAAAATTAACCCCAATATTAAAAAACCCATTTCCTCCTTATTCTTAAAAAATCAATACTCACCGTTCCCCCTCACTCTCAACACTTCATTTCTCTTCGCTCAAACCCTATTCTCCTTCTTCTTCATCTCCATCTTCATCTCTCTTCATAACCCGAAATCCATCAAAATCGAGTTAAACCTGAAATCCATCAAAACCGAGTCAAACCCGTAATCTCTCATTGAACACATCCATTGCAACACACGAGTCGAAATCTGCACCAAACCCGAGCCAAATCCTTCCAACCCGTGACCCCAAACCCCATTAATATTGTACTTTTTCACCAATAATGGCTAGAGGAAAGCATAAAGTTATAAATGGAACATTAAGTGTAACGACGCAACCAAGTTCGAGCGTTTCGAAAGTGCCGTACGATGCCATCAGTTATGGGGTAAAAAGATTTCATCCAAAGAATCTAAATCTTAGTAGCCCTATTCTTCATATTGCTCCAACGGAGCATATATCTTACCCAAGCAAATAAGATGTAAGTTTTTCTTTAAAGATTTTGAATTTTATGTGTTATATTGTTAAAACACCTAATATATACTTGATTCGTTCTGCAAACTGGGTGTTTTTGATGTGATAATTATAGAAATGTATGGTTGTTGGTATAAATATATGTCTTAGATAGAAAACTATAGTATTTTCATAAGTGCATATAAAGTGTTCGACGAAATGTCATAATAAATTGATGTATTTTTTTAATTGTCCGTAAGGTGTTTGATAAAATGTCATATTGAGGTTTATACCATATTTATATGAATGCCTATAACATGTTCGATGAAATGTTATATCCCATCCAAGATAAAATATAAGTTTCTTGAACAAAAAATCTGGTTATTATGTGTTACATTGTTAAAACACCAAATAGATACTTGAATCATTTTGAAAACTGAGTGTTTTTTATGTGATGCTTCTAGAAATATATGATTATTGGTAGCGATATATGTTTTGGATGAAAAATTATAGTGTATGTTTATTGCCTGTAAGATGTTTGATGAAGTATCACAATAGGAATTATAGTACATTTTTCTTCACACACCTTTTTCACTAAGTCATACTTAAATTTTAGTTTCTTAGGCTGAGTTCTACGATCTTGGTATACGTGATTTTAGGAACACTACACTAGTAGCTCGATGGTACAATAGGCTTCTTGAAAATGTGAAAAGGAATGTTGATACTTCCGGGTTTAGTTATTTTATAAGTATATTAAAAAATATGTTGGTCGTCGCGGCGCGTGCTCGGTAGAAGCGTGTGGCACAAGGCCATTTAAAAAATTAAACTCTTAATAAATTTGCGCAACGCCACGATAACAAAAAATTTTTTTATTGAAAAATATTTTCAATCAGTCAGGATCCAATATTTTCAATCAGTCATATCATATTCTAGATAATGACGTATCATATGTTTAGGGATAATGAAAATTAAAAATAATTTTTAATTTCAAATTGCCCAATACAGTGAGACCCACCGTATAATGGTGCACAATTGCAGAGCCATGTGGCACTACAGTGTTGTGCCTCCACTTTATAGTGCCACGTGGCACTACAATAGTCTATGTCAATCTCCGATACTCAATCAGTGATTGACACCCGGTAATTATTATAAATTAAATATTTATTTTAATCAGATAAATATCTAGATATCATTTAATTTAGAATTAACATATCTGATTACCACTATCAACTAAATTATCTGTTATTTCATAAATGACATATTTACTTGATCCAAAATANTATATATATATATATTAACTCCAAAAACTACATTATGTATATATAAATAATTCAATTAATTTATTCTTAACTAATTAATTATACATAATTATCTCATAATTATGTACTTGCTCTAGAATAATAATTCTTTTACAAGTGAGTCATTTTCTCATGTTCTGAAATATTCACACCTTAGGCTGTATAGTGTAGAGGTGACTTAGAGAGCATTGACTTTTAATTCTAAGCTCCAATAAATCAGATTATTAATTAAATTCTTTAATTAGATAATCTTATTTATTAATTCTATTATTACTGTACTATAAATATGAAATTGAACTCTTAGTGATTATTGAATGTATTTACAGAGTATTCTCATTTAGTCCATTGATATGATTAATTCATATAGGTCTTCCCTCCAATTATTGGTTCGTAAATTAGAACTGGTCAAAATTATAATTTTACCCTTCTAATTACCTCTTGATCTTTAAGTACCATTAATCCACTAGTGAATGACTAATTTATAATCTTATTATAAATTTGAGTTTAATAACCATTCAGTTCTAGAATTAATATTTAAGAGAAGTAATATACAATTCGTTAAGAAAGTTTGAATTTCAAATCTTGTAAGATCATGTTCCCAAGCCATACATATTACTGAATCTCCAAAAATAAAAGTAACTAGCATGTTTTACAAATAAACCTTAACGAGTGAATCAAAAGATCTACTAGACATGTATTCCGGTCATATATAATCTCATTATATAAAGTACATTCACTAAAATGTTCATCTACATCAATGGCGGTGATCTAGATCACATGCATTCATAATACTTAGTGAACCATACTAGCAACCATTCATTAAAGATTCTATATTTTAATATGTTGCTGACAATTTTATTCATCATCTATGATTTTAATCTTCTCGTATTAATACAAGATTATAGTCTCATTAATGAATATGAAATTTTCAGATACTTATCTAAATTATTCAACAATAATTTAAAAGAACAATTATAAGTAAAATGTAATCATCATTAAATCTCATATCAAATTATCAATACACATGCTTTGAGGGCATAACCCCCAATAAAATGGGCAGATGGATCGCGTCCTATTGAAAATTCTGGGCGAGAAATGGTGGGATACAACCCATAACTTTCATATAGATGAAATGGGTGAAATGACAATGACCCCATTGGACTTTGCTGCGATAACTGGCATGAAAGTCGATGGCTGACAAATAGACTATGATTTGGAACTCTACAAGAACAAGAAAGCTTTGCAAAAGCTAGTTGACAAACCGTTGCTGGAGGTTGGAGAAAAAAAGTTAGTTATCAATGGATATTTGATAATTATGTTAAGTACGAGTGTACTAATCATAAGTAGGAGGACGTTTTGATGAGAGTCTTTCTTCTTGTGCTTTTGGGTAGTATAATTTTTTGCGACAAGAGCAATAAAGTTTATTTATACTTCCTCCCCAACCTACAGAAAAATAGATGAGATACATGAGTATAATTGGGGTGGTTCAGCATTGTCCGTATTATATTGCAATATGGACACTTTATGTCACGAAAAAAGTGTAGGGAAATGAGGTTTTTGGAGAGCATGAGAGGTATGAGCTTGTAAGTACTTTTCGTGTTAGACACTGAGCAGACCATTGGGTGGTCTAGACACGTTCCCGGTTGCACATTGGATAGACATTGAGTCGGGCAACAAATCTATGACCTTAGGCCCAAATATCAAGTCCATACCTTCTAACTATAATTTCATTCACAAAATTTAAAAAGGTAATCAATGTCAAAATCACACATGCTATAAGACAAATTACAAGTCATGATGATGGGTTAGAACATACAATCTTTTTTACATTTTCGGTATGTTCAACATTAAGTCGACCATCTGGCAAGGTATCCCATATAGTGACTTCCTCATCCATGATGGAGATCTTGGCCATAAACTAATGATCCTGACCATCGTGTACTAGAATACAGATCTAGATTACACAATACATATACACAATCATATTAAGTCAACATTTAATATGTTAACTACATTAAATTTGTTTATCGTCATTTCTAGCTCAAGCGTTGGTGCATAATCTTGTGTTTCCTTACAAAATTAGGAAGCTCTACTAGTTTTGAAACACATTGACTCTACAGTGGCATAACAAAAACATAATACACAACGTACATACAAACCTAAAATAAGGATGATACTGAGTAGTAGATACTCACAGCAAAGAACGTGGGAAGAAACCAGAATTGGTTGCTCATCGAAGCAGGACGAGCCTTCATGGTCAAAATGCTAACAAATAAATCGATAAGGTTTGAGCCAAGCCAATTTTCTAGACCGGGAGTCTTTAGGTCTCTCCGTTTAGCATGGAGGCCAGAATGTCTAAGGAGAATCTCACTGCAAAAGACAAATAAAAGAAAAATTTAATCAAAATTTGGCCATGATGTTGTGTCAAATTTTGTTAGATTGGTGTGACTACCACCTATCCTCTAATCTTTTCTAAAAAGTATACTTCACTAAACACTCATGTTTCACTTCTAGTGAGTCCTGAAACGTGTATGAACCCACTTTAAATACCTCATTGTTGCGTTTAGTGGCCGGTTTACCCTTCAAATAGGGTGAACTGAGTAGAGGACCATCTCTCCTCTCCCGAGTGTTGTGCAAATGCATCGGGAATTGGCTTTCGGTAGACTCGGTCATGACTTGTTTGCCCTACCAAAACACAGTCCCATATAAAGTGTTAGACTAATATTCAGGTCATACATGTTATATATATAAAAGATGAAATATGAATAAACAGGATAATACCTTTCGGCATCCTTTAGTTGTTTCGGTCATAGATGATTTCCTGACCAATAGAAGGTCAGCGAATGCATTATCTGAAGCATCCAGCTAGATGCACCTTTATATAAAAGTGATAAAAACACCAGCAGCTCTTATTCATGGGAGGGACTCATATCCTCATCAAAATATCCTCATTTTTTTACCTTCATTCGAGGTGACGTGTGGCTCATTGTCTTGAGATCCAGACTTACCAGTGTCTCATCGTAAAAGACTCGCCAAAGTTATGCACATTTGTTATTGGACAAGCATCATCTTTCTCTGCACGTCCATTAATTATGAAATTTCCTCCCTTGTGGAGCTGGACTCCACTTGAAGAGCCACCCACATGAAGTTGGACTCTGTCTGAAGAGCGATCACTTGTGCACTTAAAACACCTAACCCGGTGGCTTGCTCTTCAGGTAGATCTGCACACACATCCTAGCAAACATGCTTATGCTCGCGGTCCTCCCGAACCTCACAGTCGCCCAAAACAGCTTGCGCGATTGTATTTAGGCCAAGCTCCTCTTCCCCTTGATTTTACAAAATAAATCATTTTTGTCGCAGCCCTATCGTTCCACCTTGACGGCGAACGCTGGTTCAAGTCAACATAGTTGGTGGCACATACCAACTTAAAAAAGCTTCATCGAAATGAACATATTAGNTATATATATATATATATATATATGTTATAATATGTAAGTAATACTACTGTATACTAAATATATTACTTGTATAAATAACAAGAATCTGGTAATGCTATGATGGTGGTTGTTTTGATACATCGCGATGCCATCCATAAAATCTTTAAAACAAGCAGAAGCCCAATTCTTTTGTTGGATGGTTGTGGGTGACTTCACAGCATACAACCATGAATGACTGACGATTAGTTTTGATCGAGGAGATAACAAAACCCGATGGTGTACAACATAAAGGCTTGTCTCCAATAGTTACTGTCAGACTCCTCAATAAATAATTTCGACAAGGCTCATTGGAATATCACCTTTTGCGTTCACCCACTTCACTTTTAGATCTTTTATATCATCCACATCACCATCAAATTTGATCTCCTCACCACCATCAAAGATGCCTAGTATAGAAGTCACATCATCTGCGGTCACTTTAAATGTCGACCATGGACATTTAACGTGTAGGTGGCTGGATGGAAGCAACCTAATAGTTGCTGCAAGAAGTTCTTCACTTGCGGCATTTAATATCCAACAATCCTCCAAATCCCATCTCCACGACCCCTCTTCCCCTCATCAAAATTTGCAACACGATCCACGAATTTCTCAGGTGTACAACATGTGGGCAACTTATGTTTAAAGGTAGAACTTCTCGGATGACTAGGATCGGGTTGTTTCGCTCCGCTTTCAATAGCATGAATTTCATTTTCCTTCAAATAATTGAGTTTCACTACGTTCATCGTACTATTCCACTTTAAAGCTAGATCTTTCGTGTCTGCAATATCACAAACTCACTTAAATTACAATCAAAATTTATCAATTTCATGTTATAATGTAATGTTTCTTTAAACATACTTAAGTCATGACCACTAATCATTTCACCTGCCACCCTCATTTTAGCACATTCTTTCGCACTATTTTAGTTTTAAACAACCATATTAACATTGCAATAATTTATATGAAAATATGGAACATTAAATTGATAATCTCATTAATTACTTACAAGTATACAAAAAAACACTTTTGTGCCTTCTTCACGTTGACATTTGTGTTAGCCATTTGAAATATATGTTACTATGTCTTCTTATCATGATTATCCCATATAATAATTTATAATAGATTGAACATCATCTAGTAAGAATGCTAAAATGACATATCAATGTTATGTTCTTGTATGCATCTACCCCTATTATGTTATTAATCAGTTTTATGCAATGACTATTTCAGATAACGAATTAATTGAAAGTGACATATATCAACAATCTTAATAGATGATAAACATGATGTGTAAAGAATTTAAAGAATGCAAGAAACTTAGTTGATATAGTTGCAACATTCTCTTCTCCAAGTTTTTTCACAATTTATCATGTTAAAAGAATCATACTATTAAATTTCCCCTCGTGGGTAAGCTAATTAAAAATTCTATAAATGTTAAAATCTCTATAATCATATAGAAATGACGCCGATCATGTAGTTCTCTCTAAAGTAAGACTTTCCCTTTTATTTTATTGTTTGAAGGATAACATGTACTATAATATTATAGGAGAATGATAACATGTACATTATGTATTCATCTAATAACAAAGATACATCTAAAAATAATATTATTTCTATGAAAGTAGACTGGCGTCAAGTAATATCTACTTCTAACTATAATATTTTGTATAGAAACATGGAAAATGCAAAACATGAGAAACTAGTCTACAAATATAGCAAATTCCATTTTATTAAGTAAAACCAATTCAAGTTAATGATATTGAGAAAGAAATTCTGACACGAGTTCAAAATTCAGAAGTAAATGGCTAGCAACTTTTCATATACCGACAAGTCTTCCCTATTGATGACCAATAATCAGGAGATTTCACCTGAAAAAAGTAAGGACAGACTTTTATAATTGAATGAAATCAAAATCCAAAACAAAATTCAGCACAGAGCATACCATCATATTACATTGTCATAAATTGAAAGAGAAGAATCAACTTTACTATAAATAACTCACATCTAACTTAGAAATAACTTATCAACACAAAGCAGACTCTTTCGGTCTAACTTAGAAAATAACTCTGAAATAACTCAAATCTAATCGGCACAAAGCACGCTCATTATCTTTTTTCAATCTAACTCAGAAATAGCTCACGTCTAATCAGCAAAAAAATAAATTGGATAGCTTTTCTACTTCATCACACAAATCTACATAAGGAGCATTCAAACAAAACTTGTTATTTGTAGAAAAGAAAATAGAGATAACAACAAATAAAGTAACAGGGGATAAGGGACAGGGCAGATCTTGTAAAATAGGACACCAACCATTAGACTAATAAGTACATAATACTTCACATCACCTTACAATTTTTTCACCATGTAAATTTCAAATCATTGTAATGGGAAAGATAGGATGAATATAAAATTTCTCTTAATATAAAGTTTATTTCTCCTCCTCATAAGCTCAAATACGATGAATAGTCAACTTTTTTAACAGATAACAAGCAACAATGTATCATCACAACATTTTATTTTCCATTGTTGTTTATTTTCTAGGTTCATTCGCATAGGAGAATATAGTATAGCATTACTAAAAACTATATGCACGAAAACATAAAATATCAGGTCATTGTTATTACGAAAAGGCCAAGATTACTGATGTTGGAATGCAAAATAGAATTTGGAAGTCCAAACATATATGCAGTACTTGAAACTGAAGCTTTAGATTGCTCTGAGAATTTTTTATATAAGAAGATAAAATCTACATACAGAGTTTCTCTTGAGAAAATGGAATAAAACATAACAAAGAGAACAACAGTAAGACTCGGTAATGTCATCTCACACACACTGTGGATGCTACATTAGATTTGATGTTATTTGTGTATGACATCAAATGGCCAATCACACGTTCATAACCCAGATTTTCTACAGGCAATCAAGAGAGTCATGTTTGACGTACTCAGTGAAAGGGGAGTTCGAAAAGAACAGTCTAGAAGTGAGACCCTATAAACCAGCCATAATCAACATACATTAAAAAGAATCTTCATCAAGAAAAAAATCTCATATCAAAACCAAAGCAAACCAGAAATTTGATTTTAGATCATTATGAACAAGCACAAAATTCCCAAGACTGAGGAAGGATAAGAACATTAGTTTAGTCTAAACACTTTCAACCATAATCAACAAACATTAAAAAATATCTTCATCAAACTTCAGTCAACAAAGCATAAATAAATTATTTAGGGTTTGACTTCCTCTATTTTCCATGTGATCATTTCTTCCCTCATGAGTCACCAAACAAACAAAATAAAACTCAGAAAAAAATAAACATTGGGAAATAATAAAATCCTCAGAAACAAGTCATATATTGTTTTTGCTCCCATAAATTCTAGACAAAACTAACAAAAGACGGAGCTCAACTTTGTATCAACAAAAAGTGCAACACTAGAATTTCATCAGTCTCAAAGACAGTAGGGCAGAATTGGCTAAAACTCTAGAAACCATTCCAAACAAGCTTTAATCGAATATCAAATAGTCTAACAGTAAATCCCTAGAAATCAGTATAAAACATTCAAACAATCAAATATTTATAAATATTAAACATTCTACATGCTTGCAGCATATCTACATAGATTTTTATGCTGCTAAAATTCCTTCATTTGCAAGTTGTTCTTTTACCAAGTTTGAGGAATTTACTTGACTGATTAGTGAGACATGAACACATTAACTGGTGTAAATTAGTTAAGGAATGAGAAATTTGAATCTTTTTACTCTATACTATGAATTTCAAATTACGATCTAAAATGATAGCATATTTTGTATAAGGACTGTAACATCATGTACCAATTCTCTTCTTAGTGAGCCTGTGAAGCATTTCTTTAATCCCTGGAAATGGTTACTTTCATTTTACCATTATTGAATTTGAAGAAATAACAGTTGAAATTTAAAAGCTTTTTGTCATTCTCACATTGTCTTTTGTGTGACTGTGGCATTCTATGGTAAACTACAGATTCAGGAATAAATTGCACAAATTATTTAAAGATAAACAGAAGCACTGACAAAGAAATGGATGTCAGTTAAGGATACAAGGAGTGGGATCACAACAATAATGAGAGAGATCGAGAGAGGAGGAGAAATTACCTTAAAAAAAGAGCTGAGAGCAAGAAAATCCCAGTGGTTGAAAATCACGTGCCCTAGACGAGGAAAAAACTCTTTGACAATAGAAAGAGTTGGATGATAGAGAGAGATAGAGAGACCTGAAAGACGAAGAGAGAGGTGGACGATGGACTAGACGATGGTGGAGACAGAGCACCACGACGAAGAGAGAGATCTTGAGTTTGGTGAAGAAGAAGAAGAAATCGTGCTTGCTTTCATCGTTCACAGTGGAGGTTAGAGGAGAAATCATTCTTGCTGACTTTAGGTACCTAAGTTTTGGTTGTAGTCGAAGAAGGGGAAAGGAGAAAGTGGAGAGATGAAGGAGGAGATGGCAACTTATTCTACCGGTTTCTAAAGACTAAAAAATTAAAAACTATGTAATGGAGATTAATCTAGCCATATCCTACGGCTAGCCTAGCATCAATGTTGGAAAAAAATTCCCAGCATTGAAAAGGGACCCACATTACGTTAACAAATGCCTGTTACGAATCTCAAAGCCCCAAGATGGCATGTACGAACATAGAAGAACATAATTTGAATGCCAATAGATAAACGCTTTGAAAACCAAAGAAAGCAATAATGGCACTTAGTAAAAGGAGAGACATGACAACTAACAGGAGGAATTATTGCAGCGACGAACAAAAACTAACGTACATTTCAAATTAGTATTGCACATCAACGATTGAGAAGCGAGCTGAATGCAACTAGTGTAACTTTAAAGTAATAAAATATGCACCATAGAAAATGACTTACCACAACAAATGGGAGAACGACATGACACCTCCCATGGATAGATAAGATGGAGAACATCTTGTTAAAATTATTCAAAGAAAATCAAAGCGAGGAAAGAAAAACTTGCTTAGGGTTTCATTGATCCTTGAATATAATAATAATGTTAACAACAACTAAACAAAACCTAAATAAAGAAGACTATATATAGTCTAACAAGAAAACAAAGTAAAAGATTGATCTACCCTTAATAAAAGATAAAATAATATTTATCTAACATCCCTCTCAAACTCACGATGCGGCTGTTAAAAGCATTGAGAGATTGCCAACCAAAAAATGAAAACGTGAAATAGAATGTGACTTAGTAAACAAGTTGGCAATCTGCATGAAGGAAGAAACAAAGGGCAAAGTAATGCTTCCATGTTAAAGATGATGACGAGTGAGATGACAATCAATCTCAATATGTTTAGACCTCTCATGAAACATAGGTTGGTGAGCAATCTGAATAGTACTTTTATTGTCACAGAATAAAGGAGTAAGACGAGGAAGAGAAACACAAATCTGTAAGCAACCAATGCAACCAAACTATCTCAGTAGTAGTAGATGTCATAGCACGATACTCAGCTTTTTTAGAAGATCTAGAAATAACATATTACTTCTTACTCTTCCATGAAATAAGAGAATCACCTAAAAATATATAAAAACCAATAATGGACTTGCGGTCAGTAGGATCACAAGCCCAATCAGCATCTGAGAATGCCTGAAGCTCCAATGAAGAAGTCGAGGAAAATAGAAGACCCTGAAACATAGTACCTCAAAGATACCAAAAATACAAACAACGGCAACTCAATGCTCTGTGGTAGGAAAAGCTACAAACTGACTAACAACATGAACAACATATGCAATATCTGAATGAGTTATAGTGATATAAACCAAGCAACCAACAATAGTATGATATAATGTGGGATATGGTAAAGAAGTATCATCAGAAGGAGAACATCGTATATTAGGCTCCATTGGAGTATCAACAGTCTTATTATCAGTAAGTCTCGCATGCTCAATAATGTCAACAATGTATTTCGATTGAGAGAGAAGATAACCTTTTGGTGAGGAGCCAACTTCAATACCCAAAAAGTATCGTAAAGAACCCAAATCCTTCATTTCAAATCGTCCAGCTAATTCAGCTTTCAAAATAGCAATGCCTTCAATAACATCACTAGTGATAATCGTGTCATCAACATAAAAAGAAATAAGAATATGACCTGAGTAGTACACTTCACAAAGAGAGCTGCGTCATGATTACTAAAACAAAAATTGAGCGGTGATCATAATAGAGAACTTTTCAAACCATGCTTTAGGGGTATGTTTGAGACCATTCAAAGCTTTCTTGAATCTACAAACATATCCAAGACTGTGAGAAACACCAGGAGGTGGTGACATATAAACTTCTTCTTAAAGATCACCATTCAAAAATGCATTTTTAATATCCATATGAGAGATATGTCATTGTCAAACTGAAGCAACTGCAATAAGTGTACGAATAGTATTCATTTTTGCAACAGTAGCAAAAGTATCCTCTTAATCCATACCATATTGTTGAGAATACCATTTTGCAACCAATATAGCTTTATAACGCTTAACTGACACATTGGACTTGGTTTTGATCTTATAAATCCAACGACAACCAATGGTATTTTACCATGACAGGACCATATCCTAAATATTTGTCTTATGCAAAGTAGAGAGTTCCTCAGCTATAGCTTGCTGCCACAGAGGATCAAGAACTGCTTTCTTGATAGGAGGAAGGCTCATAGAGACAATGAATAGAAGCTAAAAAAAGAAGTGAAAGACGGGGAATAACAAGAATAAACAAAATATGGTAATTGAGTGGACTTACGATTACGCCTAGAATGACGAAGATGAGGATCCACATTCAGAGAATATGATTGAGTGACCATAGGAGAGGCGGGAGCTTCAAGTGCATCAGGGAGCAAAGTACCCGTATCTAAAGTGCTAGGGACTTGAGATGGAAAATTATCAGAATCTTCAAAAAATGGATCAATATGAATGAGACTAGATTTGGTTAACTCATGAGTAGGAGAAGGAATAGAAAAGAAAGGCATATGCTCAAGAAACACAACATGATGAGATACATAAAGTTTCTCAGTAACAGGATCAAAATAACAATACCTTTTTTTACCTTCACCATAACCAAGAAAGACACAAATAGCATAGCGAGAGGATAACTTATTATGCTCTACATGAGGACAAAGAACGAAACACGTGCAACCAAAAACTCTTAAGAAAGAATAATCAGGAGGATACCTATATAGCTTTTCAAAAGGTGACAAACTTGAATTGAAAGAAGATGGAATCATATTAATTAGCTTGATTTGCAGTAAGAACTGCTTCTCCCTAAAACTCACTAGGAACATAGTTAGATAACAAGAAAGAACGAGCAGTTCCAATAATGTGCCCATGTTTCCTTTCAGCAACATCACTTTGCCCACGAGTATCAGTACAAGAAGTTTGGTTAATAGTTCCATCTCAGGCAAGTAGCTCACATAATTTGTTAGAGGTATATTCCCCACCCAAATCACACTTAAAACACTTGATAACAGCAGAATGTTAAGTTTCAAGAAGAGCTCTAAAAGCATCATATATCATAAAAAGTCAGAACGATATCTTAGAAAATAAACCCAATAATGACTAGTATAATCATCAATAAATGAAACATAATATCGAGATTCCCCTTTAGTGGCAACGGGGGAAGGTCCCAACACATCAGAATGAACTAAATAAAAAAAAAAGAATAAGAAAAAGAAGACTTCAATTAAAAGGTAAGGCAGAGAATTTTACCAATTTACATCCACTACAATCAGAAATATCATGTGCTTGTAAATTTTCTAAAGCTCCAGTAGAAGCCAAAAATATTAAATGCGAGACAGAAACATGATCAAGACGAGAATGTCAGAAATAAAAGCTAGAAGATGAAGAACCCAAACGAAAAGAAGATAAGTCAACACCAGTAGCTGCAGTAACTGGTTTAACTCATCCATAACATAAAGCCCCCTGCCTATGGGTTCCCAATCAGCTTCCATGATTGTGGATCCTGCACATAACAATAAGAAGAAGAAAATAGACTAAATATCCCAAATTACATAACTGACTCATAGAAACAAGATTCAATGTTTCTTACAGAATATGATAAACATTAGAGAGAGACATATGACGGGTAATAATAGAACCAACACCTGCTAATGACATAGGAGTGCTATCAGCAGTCATGACAGAAATAGATGAAGTATGACATATAGAGGCAACATATGGAGAATCTGGAGACATGACCAATCAATTCCACCAAACGCCAAAGTGGCAAAACAGGACAAGAAGAAGACCAATTCCACCAACAAGAACCCAAAGTATGTAAAATCACCAACAAGACAAATTCCACTCAAAATACACAAAATCAGAGTATGGAAAATCACCGATAACGACCAATTCCACCAACATCGATTTCCGGCGACATGTTTAGTGGGTACTTCAAATTAATTCGAAGTAAAATCAAACAGACATCTTAGTTGTTAAAATATTACTCTGATATGTGATACCATGTTAAAAGTATTCGGAAAAAAATTAAAAAAAGAAAAAAAAGTTACGTAAAATTTCATTGATCCTTGAATATAATAATAAGGTTAACAACAACTAAACAAAACCTAAATAAAGAAGAGTATATTCTCCACTATCTCCTTAATTTCTTAGTTTTCCTTATTAGTGGAGGGTTGGCTGTGGCAGAAGTCACCCTAGCCTATAAATAAAGGCTGAACATTGTATCAAAGCAAGAGAGTACTCAATAAAAACAACACTTAATCATTTGAGTTGATTTATCTTTTTATCTTATTATTTATCATTATTTTATAAGAATAATTCACGATTAATTTTATAATCGTAAATTATTCTCCCAACAAGTTTTCTTCCCAAAGTCTAATACTTTTTAAGTTTTTGAGTGCTTCTTACAAGTTGTTACTGATATAAAATTAAAATGTCATATTATCCTTCCCTCTTTAAAATAAATTTTAGTCTTGACTTCTCGTCCCTGAAAATAATGGCATAGTAGTAGTTGTACATATATATATGGGTATTAAGGTACTAAGGTCAATTGATTGATCTCAAGTGGGGTCCATGAGAAGGGTACCATAGTTTTTTTGGTCAAATTAGACAAATTTTCAAGTTGGAAAAGAGTTGGTGAAATTTTAGATTGGCTTTTCTCCTATATGGATTATTCAAATTTAGTTTTCTAAGTAAAATATTACGTATTCCCTTCATTCAAATATGGATTGCGCTAAACTTCCTGCATGGGACTTCACTAAATAGTTATGAATTCTAATATGTTATCTACGAATAATATACACCATTTTAGTTTCCGTTTTCTAAACCCACAAAAAAGAAGAAGTTATTCACTAAAAATTGGCTTCCAATTGTTACAACTTCGTATGATCCGTTTGGACTACGCTACATTATCTAATGTACAGTAGTATGTATAAATGAGTGTAAGCGGAGAGAAACATTTTGAAAATAGGTTGCTCTCATTATTTCATGTAATTTTTTAATTATGTTTCATAAATATTCAAATTAAACATTAATAATAATGAATTATTAGATTTAATGATTAGTGATACTTTTTATTTTTTTAGAAAATATTATCTAAACTATTTAAAAAAATTAAATTGTTTTGTACGTATCCAAAATTTAGATATTTTAAATAATTTGTGTATCGCCTTGAGTAATCATTCAATAACACTTGTATGGTTTTTTTAATTATGCCTTAGATCATTGTTTATTATGCTATATTAAGTATTTTTTATCTAAATAAAATGTGTAACATAAGTTTAGTAAGATAAGATATCTTAAAATGCATAAAATTATAATAAAACACTTGAAAAACGTAAAAGAAATCAAATATAATTTTATTAATTAAAGTACATTATTTAAAAAATTACACTTTTGAGTCAACTATAACTATTTTGAATGAAATTTAATATTTTTTAATTCTAAAAACATTCCGTACTCAGTACATTTTTTTACACTATCTAACTATTCTAAGTTTAGCAGTTTTTTATATTTTAAGACACTATATTTAGTTTATTACATGGAACACACATTTTATCCTTTTAAAAATCAGTATCTTTAAAATTGGGAATCACACATGTTTTTAGGAAATTTTAAGTTAATATAATATTGATAATTAGTCAAATAGGCTACTATAGGAAAATAAAAAAAAATGATCCAAAAAATTGTAATTTACACAAATGATCGAAATGTATAATGGTTCATCCTTGAAACCTAAAAAATATAATAAATATACAAAATTGTCATCACTAATAAGGGACTCTCGTGCAACCCTCGCGGACATTGTTACCGCAGTTTATAAATATATACTATACTCTATAATATATAATAATATACTAGTATAATTTTACATATCATCAGTATATCGTAATATATCTATGGTATATTTCTATATACTATTAAGTATATCGTCGTATATATATAGTATATTTTTATATATCATCCGGTATTTTTTGTATATCATTGCGGCGGTCAGGGAAGCCGCGACCAAATTTGGTCCCGACGATCCCACGAAACTCGATGGCAGTGAAGTTAATGTAGATCATGAAATCGATGAAGGATTTAATGTCGTTGAGAGATACAGAGACGATTGGAGGGTGTTTCGCTAAAAGAAATATGACTTTTAGCGACGAAAAATTTCATTGCTGTAGGTATAAAATTTGGTCGGCAACAATTTTCCCGTCGAAAAAATTTGGTCACGGGGGGTCGCCGCTAAAAGTGCATGGCAGTAGCCTTTCTCGACGAATTTCATATTTAGTCGGTAAAAATTTTAGAAACGAAAGACTTTTTCCGTCGCTGTAGGTTTGTCGACAAAAGTTTTGTTTGTCATTATAGTCTACGGTGACAAAAAATTGTTTTGTCCCAAAAAGCTTTGACGAAGAATTTATTTTATTTGTCGTTGAATCTTATTTGTCTCTCTTGTCTAGGGCGACGAATATTATTTTTGCCGCTAAAAGTATTTAAAACAAAAGTAGTTTTCCTCGTAGTTTCTGGTGACGAATATGCTTTTGGTTACTAAAAATCATAAACTAATTTAATTTTTTTTCCTATATTTTGGTCAGTGAAAATCTTAAACCAATTAGAACTTTGGTCACAATTTTCCAAAACCAATTTTAGACAAAAAAAAGGAACAAGAAAAGAATAACATACATAGATAAATAAGTACATATTATCATTATCATGTTTGAATTGTGTATAAACTTCACATTAATTAGAAAAAAAAGTTTCTAAATATAAATAAACTTTCAAGAAGCTTCAAAAAAATATTTCAAAATATGATTTTTGAAGTTTCTTATAGTGAAAGTTGTTCAAGAGAAACTTGAAAAACCATAATTGTTCAAGTATATGAGTTGTAGCAAGGAGGATGAGGAGTAAAACCATTACTAAGAGTCCACTCCAATAAATTGCCTAGTGCGCTCCGAATGGTGGACAATTCTGCTTGTAAAATTTACTCCTTGCTTTAAGGATGACGATGTAGGCGATGCTCCATGTCTAAGACCGTTATTTCTCCCAAGGCCTCCTCAATAATTTCTTCATCAATGCGAGGTTGGGTACTCTCAACGACAGGCTCATCTCGTAACGAAGACATGCGCTCCTATAAAATAGTTGTTAACTATATATATACATTGTGTAAACTTGAAAAAACTTGCAAAACATCGAAAGAGAAAAGAAAGACTCATAACAGGTATGACAAAAATATGAAAAGCCCAATTTCCAACTCCTTCCATTTTCTTCCTGCTCATCCATCAATTAAAAACTCTTATCATTTTCTTTTGCACAGAGTTGTGACTTTGTAATTAACTAATTGCTATCATTAGAAATTCTAATTACAAAATTTTATACTTTATATATTTTGAAGTACCATATATGACTTCTAGCTAAGCATAATTATTTCATTCTATAGCTGTGAAAGAAGAAAATATTTTCAAATTAATAACACTACACAATTCTCATATTAGAACAAGGGAACACATATCAGAAGCAATATTTTCGGATGAAACAAACTAAGATGGTGATAAGATGAAATCAAATAGGCTTAGGAAATATCCTCGCTGGAATGAGTCTGTAAGCCTATAAAAAAGGTTCCCACTAACTTCACAAATTTTTGGCTTATATTCCTTTCTCATACCCCAATCTATGTTTCATCTAGGAAATTCATCCAATTAGGTCTTGAGGGGGTTGAGGGACGACCATCTCAAGGAAACTCACCAAAAAAATCCACAAATTCAGTATATTCAGAAAAAAAAAAAGTATCCACATAAAAAAGTTCTAATGACATAATCAAAATTTTAAATTACATTTTCTAAATAGGAAAAATTCCATTATTGATCCAATCCAAGTAACCAAACATTGTGAGACCAATTTAATACGTTTTCCCTACAAAAAACTCTATTCTAACACAACAGCAGCCCAAAATATTGATAAAGAAAGAGAAACAGCCACAGTAGAGAAGAAAAACAGCTTAATTACTCAACAATTGTGGAATTCACCAAGGGAAAAAGGTGAGAAAATAAGCCCTACACCAAGTTGTTCGAGAGCTTGGTCTCTCCCATTCATTCACTACCCAAAGCTACTACCCACGACCCGCCCTCTACACTTTTATTCAATCCACCTCCTAACAAAGATATAACTAACGTGATAGTTTTAATGAAAATACTAAGATCTTTACCGTTACTTTAAGATTCACAATCTGCATCATCATCACTTTGTATAATATCTTCTGAATCATCATCATAATTAACTAAAGTGTCAATAAAATCAATATCCTCAATATTAGTATCTTCTACTCCAATATTTGCATCTATTTCAGCAGGTCTCTCACATCATGCCTATGAAATTGTACTGTTTCTGACACGTCTAGGTCAATAGATTGCAAAGTTATTTCAATAGGCTCTACGATTTGTTCTATCTCAGGCACATCCTATAAATATCTTCATTGAACCTTTTGCACCACCTTCCAATTAGCCTTAAATTTACAATCATCAACATAAAAGATTTGCTGTTGTGCTTGAGATGCGAGGATAAAAGGCTCAGCTTCGTACCAGGTTTGGCTGACATTTACTCAAGTGAAACCAAAATCTCTCTTAATTCTATTTCTTTTTACATTTGTGTCAAACCAGTCACATTTAAACAACAAAACTCTTATTTGTCGTATGTATTGCATCTCAATCACTTCTCTTAATATACTGAAAAACTCAATCTTTTCACCATCATGTTCTCCTGGAACTACTATCCCACTATTTTGGGTTGTTCGGTGATCATCACAGTCTATACTATGATATCGAACACCATTGACAATACAACCAGAGTATGACGGAACCCGATTATCCGGACCACGTGCTAAAGCATATAAATCCTCTGTGGCTTCTAATGATCCCCGACGATGCAACGCCATCATCTGATTAAAATAACACGAGTAATAGTTAATTTAATACTTCCCATTGAAAGTTACTACTAAATATATACACAAACACTTACTTGTCAGTGCCTTTTGTTTTAGCTTCTATGTTCAACAACCTCCCTATATATTATCACAAATATTTTTCTCAATATGCATGACATCTAACTTGTGTCTAATTTTCAACTTAGACCAGTATGGGAGTTGAAAAAACACATTATTTCTCTTAGTCCAATTAAATCCATCTAAAGCACGTTTCTTTTTTGTAACCTACTTGGGTTTTTTCCAAACTTTCTAAATTGAATTTGATCTAACTACCTCAACGTATCATCTCCCGTCAACTTTTTTGGTGCATCACGAAATTCTTGTTTGCCATCATGTAATTTACTCATTCGTTGGATATGATCACTAGGTAAATATCGTCGATGTCCCATGTAACATATTTTACTTTGTAACCTCAACGAAGATGTATCTTCATTGCAAATAGGACAAGCTAAATGTCATTTTGTGCTCTAACCAGACAAATCTCCATAAGCTGAAAAGTCATTTATTGTCCACAAAACAGCAGCATGCATAGAAAAATTTTGTCCAGATATTACATCAAATGTTTGTACGCCCTCCCACAGTTGTTTTAACTCATCTATCAATGATTGTAAATACACATCAATTTCTTGACCAGACGACTTTGGACCAGAGATTAGTAACGACATCATGCGATATGAGTTGTTCTTTCATACACTTCCAAAGGGGAAGGTTATAAGGTACTAATATGACAAGCCACATGCTATATGAGTTGCTCATATTTCTGAAAGGATTAAATCCATCTGTGGCAAGCTCTAATCTCACATTTCTAGCATCTTCTGCAAACCAACTACATTGCTTATCAAATTTCATCCTTCTGAATCGGAATGATGTCTCAAAACACCTTCGACGTTAACATGTTTCTCCTTGTGCCATCTCATATCAGATGATGTGTATTTAGACTTGAACAATCGCTTGATTCTAGGTATAGTAGGAAAGAAACGTAAAACTTTTTGTGGAACTTTCTTACCCTTCCCATCATCTATTTCAAATCTTGGTTTACCACATTCTGAACATTTATATTTTCCTTCATTTTCTTTCCAGAATAGGACACAATCATATTTACAACTATGAATTGTGTCATATCCCAATCCTAGGTCTTGCAATTTTTTTCGCTTCATAGTATGATGTTGGGATTTTCACGCCATGTGAATGAGAATCATTTAAAATTTCAAGCAATTGATCAAATGACTTATTGCTTCAATGATTGAGCACTTTGACATGCATCAATTTCACAAGAAAAGTTAGTGAAGAAAACTTCTGATAGCCGGGATACAATTCTTGTTCAGCTTCACTAAAAAATCACCAAAATTATGTATTCCCTCCTCATATAGATTTGTTCCACCAATATTATCATCTCCAACTGGTTCATCATTCCTTTCCATCCAACCAAAACCCAACATGCTACCTAATATTTCCATCATCTCACCATCATCATCAGCAGCACCACCACCACCACTGCCATCAGCTCACCACCATTACCATCACCATCAGCACAACCACCATCACCTTCTTAATGAGATCTTCGCATGACCTCTTCACCATGAAACACCCAATTCTGGTAGCTTATTTACATTCCATATTGGAACATATACATTTTAACTTCTTTTAAAGATAATTATCTTGCATTAAAACAACTTCTACATGGACAATGAGTTTTTCCCTCTTGGTTGACATAAGTACTAGCCACGCTCATAAAATTGTGAGATACCATCAATATACTCCTTGGACAATCTATTAGGATTTTTATCCGACTCTTGTCCATTTTTGTAACTGTAAATTTATACACTATTTTAGAAAAATTATTCGAATAAACTATTTAAATGTCTTGGAGCATGTTAGTATATCATCCCACTACAATGACATTAAAATGAATGGACCATGGAGAGGCTGCACAACTATGGGCATACTTTTTTTAGAAGATCTGCATTAAGCACACATTACATACTTATAAATTCTACAATGACATTAAGATGAGATAGAGAGAGTAGAAGCAGGCGAAATCATACGTGTATAAAGATCCAACATAACCTAAAAGAAAGCGTATTTACTTATGCAAGAATCAACACTAATAAGAGCTCAAAATATTAGGAATACGGAAGGGTACACTAATAAGAACTCAAGATATCATATACTCAAAGTGGTAAATCATTAACAGGAGAACCATGCTAGTCACAATGAATTTGGATTCAGAAACTCATTCTTCTACAACTATATGATCTTGTCGCCAAATATCATATTTTTTAGTGAATTGTATGTACAGAGGTTGTTTGCACTAAACTTACAGAATACAAAACATAGAGATCATACTTGTTGCCAAGAAGAAATCACTCGCTGCTGAGTGTGATTATATCTCTGAAATCCAACTCCTTGTATATCTTTGATCCCTTTCCTAATTACAAAGTAAAGAAGCAAAATGAGCAAATAGTAAAGAGCGCGCGCACACACAAAAGTAACGGATGGTTTTCTAAAGCACAAGACAATATTACAACATTGGATTGGAAAGGAACAACAAGTTGCAGGTATATAATACAATTATCACCATCATCTGAACAAGTAAATGGTATAAAAAAATCATGACCAAATGTGCTTAATATATACCTTTTTCGAAAAAAGCAGCAAAAGGATTTATGTCATCTTCATATATCTTTTTGTACTTGGATTCAATGTTACGTGAGAAGCGACTTTCCAGATCCTCCGCATACTGAAATGACCAAAAGCAATATAACTAAATAAAAAAGGAAAAACTAAACATATAAAAATAAATTAAAAAATAAATGAAGCTCAATATGACACCAATTTAACAAGCAGAAATTTTAGGGAGACATGAATTGGTGTATCTAATGAAAAGAAAAAAAAAGGAAGGACTGAAATTATTTTCACAATGAGCATAAATTTTGTTTACTCTCTGTCTTCTATCTGAGTAAAGCAGTACGGGAGAGAACTCGGGTTCATCTTCTTCGTAAAATATAGAAAAATTACAGTCACCCTCATAAGAGCAAAGAATGAAGAGTAAACAAAAATGCATGTTCTGATTCATCGAGTCAAAAAATAGAGAGTAAAGAAACCCTACCTAAGTGATTAAAATTAAGAAGGATAGCATGAACAGAGTACACCCACAGCAATTCAGGCCCACAACAACTTAGGCCCACAGCGACGGTGACCCACGACAATGACTACAATGAGAAAACCCACGGCAAGGGACACGGACAGTGAACAGAGATATCGTTTGTCTCCGGTGAAATGTTGCGGGTGAGAGGAGGGAGGTGAAATGTTCTGGGGGGTGAAAAATATCAGAGTAATATTTTAGGGAACAATAATTTAGGGATAGGGGAGTTTATGGCCTTTTGTCAAACCTTTTACCTTTTACCGACGAATATAAAATTTCGTCGGTAAAGGATTACTTTTTACTGACAAAACTTTTAATTCGTCGGCAAAAGGTAAACTTTTACCGGCGAATTTAAGAATTCATCGGTAAAGGGTGAACTTTTATCGGCAAATTTAATAATTCGTCGGTAAAAACCTTAAAAATATTTCCTGCCACGAACGTTTTTTACCGCAACAAAATATTTAGGTGATGAAGAAAACATTTTGTCGCAATAGGAAGCTTTTCGGCTAAATTTTATTTCCGTCGCTAAAAATAGACTTTTAGTGACGAATATGTGTTTCGTCGCTAAAAATTTTATTGTCAAAAGAAGAATTTCTTGTCGTGTTTTCAATGAGAGAGAAAACATTGAAGCCGATGGAGTTGAGATATATCATTGTCCAGCCATGAAAATTAGAACGGAGGTCCTGGATGAGGGATAGTGGAGTCGATACAAAAGGGGTTCTAATGGTTATTAAGGCTGGTTTGTGAGGGAGGGAAGTTGGTGTTTTGGTGGAGGAAGTTATGAGGAAGGCAACGTTTGAGGGACGAGAAATTGGAGAAAACTCATGGCAGGGCAAAAACTGTCAGAGACGAGGAAGGAGAGAGAAATGGAGCAACGGTAACCTCCAAAAAATAGAAAATAATAAAACCTAAAAAACATATTGTTAATTTTACAACAGGGTAAAAATGTAAATAACCAAATAAAATCATAATAACTAACTAACAAACTAACGGGAGAATTCGACCATATGTACAAAACATAAAATTAAAAGATATAATATAAACTTAAAAATTAAAGTAGCCTAATTCCCTAATTTTTCCTAGAATATTAATCTGAAAGGAGGTGAGATAAAAATAAAAATGACGTTAGGAAAGTTTGGGAGAAAAAAGTAGAAGATTTTGTCCTTAGGTTTAGCCATTTGTGATCTATAAAGGGGAAGGCGACTATGTGACTAAATTAATTATCAAGAAGTGATCACGTACCTTTCACCATAGAAACTCAACTTATTTATAGTATAGGTTTGTTAATTGGCGCTTGGGGTATATGTACGACTTAATCTCAATCATCCAATAACATTTTACTTATTCTACTTCTCCAATGGGGTGTTGCCCCACAATGCTTTCAGATCATGGCCTCAGCTCATTGGTGCATCAGGGTACAATTGGGATGGGGGATGACGTCATAGGTTAGTCCACCTTGTTCTTGTACTAGGGCATAGAGGCTTCGAGTTTAACTATTGGCTCCTTAATATTAAATGCTATGTTATGGTCAGGCCTATTAGTACATAATTTCATATGTCTTGTACGATATTATTCGTGTCGACTTCTGATTGGTTAGGATGTAATTAATATTGTTAATGACATTCACGTCTTGACCAATCCTCGACTGCCACGATAGAGTTCATATGGCCTTAAACTTCGTTCTTTTTATGGTCTCTTGAGGACTTAAGCATTTTTTTATGGCGTGCTTTGGCTTTGGTAGCCTTACGACACTAATAAAGCCATTATTTTACTATGATAGTCTTCTACTAGCGGGACCTCTCAGTTTTAAACTAAGCATATATCGCTTAAATTTTTCCTGAAGCCTCTTTCTTCATGCCTCGGCATGTTTGTGCCGAGACATGCATTGGGCGTCGGCAAATTTTAAGCCGATGCTTATTGCCTCTGAAACCTCAGCATTTATGTCGACGTCTCTTTTTCCTAGTCTCGGCATGAACATGCTCATGCTGAGGCATCTTACTTGTGCTCAGGCCCTTCACTTGGTGTCTTCACTTGGTGTTTTTGTTTATACTGGGAACCTAGTATTTTGTGTGTCTTCCCATGGGCCAGGGTTGGGATGCCCGCAAAATTATTGCCTCGGGAGAATTAGGGTATAACAACACATTTACCGATATCTAACATTAGAAAAACTTATGGTGTAGCCCAATATTCGAGGTGATGTCATCCTTGGATCAACCCTTGTGTGATGTATATGTAGGGTGATCAAAGGTGAGATCATTCGCAGTACCATAACTAGATGGCTCTAACACTTCACACACACTACACGCATATGTATATGAATAATTATACACTAACCAATTAATTGACTAAATTTTAAATGATCAAGTGATGTGTCAATAGTTTATTGGTTGGTATTTTCACACTCATTTTAAAAAACCAACTTATAAATGAATGATACATCATTTAGTCATTCAAAAAAATGTCATTACTTAGTCAATTATAGAATTATTCTCTATATATATAGGTTATTGAAACTAACATTTCATACATATTTAAGCAAAAAAGAACACCGGGTAATAAACAAATAGTTTTGGATAAGGGAAAAACTACAGCCCCTGGTTTTAAATTTTCTAACACTGAATTTTTCATGGATGCGTACGATAAACTCATCCTCTTTTTGGTGTTAGAAAATTTTCTTGCACGCTAAGTGAATACAATAGAAATGATCTTTCCCACCCAACTACCACAATATTAAAAGTGACTCTTTCAATTTTTTTCCTTGCCAAAGATTAGATTCTTTTCATTGATTATAATAACATTCAACAAATATTTAAAGAATTCCTATAACACACTGACACTTTATGAAGCAAACAGTATCATGTATGCATATCACTTCCTCTTTAAAAAAGCAAAGAAAAGAAAGAAAACCCAGTTTAGTAGAGACTTCAAGCAACGATGGGCTCAAACACCACAGTTGAATGGTTAGCAATATGCAAACTGAACTGTCCTCCTTTCTCACTCACATCAACCTTCTCCATTCCCATTGGAGCCTTCATTTCAAAGTTTGATACCAATTTACCAATCACTATTCCCAAAATAGGCAAAGCCAATATAAGTCCAGGACAACTCCTCCTCCCCACTCCAAATGGTAAATATCTAAAATCCACTTTCCCACCCGCCACTGCTTCCGTCTTACTTTCTTCTTCCAAAAACCTTTCTGGCCTGAACTCTTCCGGATCCTTCCACCATTCAGGGTTGTTGGCCAACCACCATGCGTTGACCACCACCTTTGACTCTTTAGGAATTGTGTACTCTCCTAATTTTGCTTCTTCAAGGTTCATGTGTGGTACTAGTAATGGAATTGGTGTGTGCAGCCTTAGTGTTTCTTTCACTGTGGCTTGTAGATATGGTAGTTCATGCAGGTTGGCTTCTGTGATATGGTTTTCGTGTTTTAGGACGGCTGAGATTTCGTCTCGGATTTTTTGTTGGACGGTTGGATGATTGACTAGCTCAGCTATTGCCCATTCCATGGACCATAGTGTTGTTTCTATTGCTGCAACGTTTATGTTTTCTACTATGTAAAGTACATTTTCTTCACTTATTTCTCCCTTCATTTGGGCATCTATTATGTGATCTATTGCACAGCTTATCTTGTGCTTGTCTCCATTGGCGGCCATTATTTTCCTGTAAAAATATGATGAAACAAATCAACATCACATATAAATTTGTGTCTTCGTAACTGAAATGAACAGTTATAAAATAAAAGAAAGGACAAGGCATATTATAGGACCCTTGGTAACTACTCTACTACTACTAAAAAAACAAAATTTGAACCATTGGGAAAGTACTGCAAATATAATGCTTTCAAGGGATATTTTTTAATTATTAAGAAGAAAGGAAAACCCAAAAACAAAATATAAAAATATCACTTCAATTGTCTCTGAAAATCTATTATTGGCAACACTAGTTAAAAATTCATTTTTTACATGTTTTTTACCCTATTTAATGTTTATTTATTTTCTTGGAAACAGAGTTTTATTCTTGAAAGAATAAAGAATAAGGGGTCATACCTTCTTCTCTGAACATAATAGTTGTTGAAAAATGCCAAACGCCTAGACTGCAAATCCCTGCATTTGTTCAAGTATCCTCTGAGAAATGGCCTAAGCAGAGGAATAAAATCTCCATAGTTATACTCAAAGCTCTGAGCCAATCTACTTCTCTCAGCATTAAACCTTGTTGCTTCAATGAACAATGGATCCTCTTGTGATTCAAACTTAGAATCAAACATCATCCTATACATAACATTATACAACATCAATTGCAATCTCTTCCTTATTACCATTCCCTCTGATTTCACCCTCTCATCATTCCTAATATCATCCACCACTCTTTCCATCTCTTCCTCCCACATTCCACTGTATTGGTGCACCACTTTGTTTGTGAAAAACGGGAGCGTCATGATTCTGCGCATTTTACGCCAGTGATCTCCGTATACCGTGAAATGTCCTGACCGTTTCCCGTGAAAATGTCGAACACGACGTTTCGTGGGCGGGACCCAAACTCGATGCCTTGGGTATGAAGGACATGGTTTGCGAGTTCGGGGTTCGACACAACAGTTAGGTTTTTCGACCCAAGTTTGAGGAGGAAAACGGGGCCAAACTTACGTGACATGGAGGCCATCATGCGATGGTTTAAGTCATTTCCAACTTGAAGCCAATTGCCAAAGATTGGTAGAGAGAGAGGGCCTGGTGGGAGGTTTGAGGAAGAGTTGGAAATATAGAAGAGAATGTAGAAAATAGAAAGAGAGAGAAAGATGGAGAGAGAGAATGATATTGTGAACATAGAGTTAGTGAAGAATGAGATAAGTGAGGTACTGAAGAGAGTTAAAAAGAATGGCTTTGAAGGAATGAGTTGTCCCATTTCTCCTGTTTTAACTATCAGTGTCCAGAGAGTGAGAGATAGAGAGAGATGAATGCTGGTAAGTTGAGAGAAGGAATGAAAGGGAAATGGGTATATATAGGAAGAGAGAAAGGGTGGTAGGAGGAGTTGGTGTCAAATGGTATAGAGAAAATCAGTGGGCTCTGATATCAAAAGAGAGGGTAGGAATTTCAATGGTCAAATGTTTAGTTGGTAAAAAATATATAATATTCTGTCAACTTAGAGCAGCTTCCTCTCTCTCTTATGTGCTTTATTTTCTTACTCATAGGCAGCCGTCAACCCAAGTTTTCTCTCCTACTCTGACTCTTTTAGGATGATGATGAGATTTAGTCAAACTGAAATTAAAAAAAACGAAAAAAAGTCATTTTTAAGTTCAACCTATTTAAATAGTACAAATCTGATAGAATAATTCAAAATGGGACGAATTTTATCTGAAAATTTAAATATGAAAGCTTGATTTTTTATTTAGTAATATAATTATGCACATATCTCTCACGGTAATAAATGAGTAAATGTTACGAAGACAAAAAAGAGATTTGATATACATAGTTTACGAGTACTAGCTAGGAAAATTTTATCATGCCGTGAAAAAATTCACGACATGAATGTTGAGTTATTATGATCTTTAGATTGTATTTGTAGCAATCTGATCCACACAAACCTAGCAGGTAATAGATTTTTTTTGTTCGTCAAATACGTAATGAAGTTCACCAATTACGTAGTGAGATTCATCAAATACGTACAAAAGAATAATTCTTGAAGGAGTTCACCAATTACGTAGTAGGCCTCACCAATAACGTAGTGGGGTTTACCAAATACGTACAAAAAAATAATTTTTGGAGGGGTTCACCAATTACGTAGTGGGGTTCACCAATTACGTAGTGGGGTTCACTAAATACGTACAAAATAATAATTTTTGGAGGGGTTCACCAATTATGTACTGTTGTTCACCAATTACGTAATGGAGTTCACCAAATACATACAAAAGAATAATTCTTAGAGAGATTCACCAATTACGTACTGGGGTTCATCAAAAACTTTGGTGAACCCCTCCAAGAATGATTAATTTTGTACGTGAAATAATTATTGTGGTTTACCAATTACGTACTGGGTTAACCAAAAACGTATAAAATAATAATTCTTGGAGGAGTTCACTAAATACGTACAACATAATCGACATACCTAATAAGCGATCGCCTTTTTTGCCCCTAAACGCCATCTTGAAGGTGTTAATCGCATCGTCAAAGCCAAACGCTAGTTTTATGCCTCCAATCGCCTGTTCCAGTCCCCAAACGCAATTTACAAATAGGTGATCCTCAGTCTCCCTCCTAATCGCCACTTTTTTGCTCCTAATCGCCATTTATATGGCTCTAATCACCATTCTTCACAATTTTCCCTAAAATTGATATTTTTGTAATTATTTACCGTACACTGGGAAAATCATCGATAAAAATAGAAAAATCTCGTTATTTCAAAGCAAACAATCATGATACTCACTTATTATGTGAATAAGATTGGATTAATTAAGGATTCTTGATACAATTGAACACTTATTCATAAACTCATTAAAAGTTGTCATTGATAATGCCGTTGTGCTTTTGTGACAAGTATCAAGCGAGACCGTTTAAACCATATATAACTATAGGCCGTGATGTTATGATGGTCGGTAAATCCTATTTATCAATTTGACGAATAAATATAACCCTCAAGGTCAAATTCTATCTACAAATCGAACATATCCGATAAAAGTTTGAAATTGAATATTAAAATTTAAAATTTTAACTTTTAGTTTTATAAACTATAACCCCACAAAATTTAGAAAACAACATGTTTACGTTTTAATTTAAAAGAGATAGAAATTACAAGAAAGCCCAAAATTAAGACCGAAACAGATTCCAGGCCTCCGGAAGTATTTAAAACATTTTTTTGGACCTGAAACTAGGCTACATATGTAAATCTCTGAATAAGTTTGATTTGATATCTTACGGATCACGTGGTTCCACCCGAGTCAAAGTTATGCCCTCCAGAAGTTGACATGCGCGTGTCATGATCCAATAAGGAGTATTGGGCCAAACGCCTGTGTGTACGGAGTTTGTGGACCAAACGCCACCAGCAGGCCCCAAACGTCAGTCATGGCTGGCGATTCACCTATCTTAAAAATTTTCTTACACTTAATCATTTCCAAAACTTAGTCATTTTCACAAATTTACTTATTTTCACACACTTAACCATTTTCATTCGCTTAGTCATTTTTACACACTTAATCATTTTCAAACGCTAGTTTTATGCCTTCAATCGTCTGTTTCATTTCTCAAACGCCATGTATAAAAAGGTGATCGCCAGTATCCCTCCCAATCGCCCCATATTAATTTCACACAATCATGTCTTCATGTACTTGTAAATTCTAAATCCCTCTTTCCCTCTCATAAAATTATGCATTGCATATATCTTTTTCACACACTTAGTCATTTTTACACACTTAGCTACATTCACACACTTGGTCATTTTACATACTTAGCTATATTCACACACTTAAATGTCTATACCGGAAGTTCTAGTATTACATTTTAGTGAACACCAAGAATATTCTATACCGGCGGTTGTTTGCACAAGTAAGCACATTAATCATATTAATCACATACGCTTAATCATTTTTAATCACATACACTTAACCATCATACATATAATAATTTTTGTAAATGTAAATTATCATTTACGTGACTTGATCATATCACAAATTAGCCATTTGTACACACTTAGCCACATATATGCACTTAGTCATATTTCCATACGCCTAGGCAATTTTCACACTTAATTATTTTACACACTTAGAAATTTTCACAAACTTATTTATTTTCAAAAACTTAACTATTCTCACAGATTTAGTGATTTGCACATTTAGTTATTTTTTACACTTAGCCATTTTAACATATTTAATCATTCGCATTTGTACACACTTAGTCATTTTCATGTACTTGTCAATTTTCACACACTTAGCATATTTATTTACACACATTTAGCTATTTTTAATTACACACACTTAGCATTATATAATTGTGTCTTACATTTATCATTTCCACACCTGAACATTTTAAATTTACTTAGTCATTTTCATTTCTTCACTTAATATATACTTTTTGTAGAGGTCCTTCCATTTCATCAATTCAGATAAGGCCTTGGTGAAGGTCATATGCATAATTTCTCTATGGAGTAACATAATGCATTTTCTCTCAAAATTCTCGATTTCTCAATACAAAACATTAACAATTTTCACTATATTTGAATTCAATTAAATACCACTATAAATGAATATTTCTTCTAATATAAATCCCTTCTAAACACACTTCAAACCTACTTGTATACATCACTACACAAATATTACACCAGAAAGTAGCAGAACAAGATGCAAATCCTGGTACTTTTTAATGACTACTTCAGTTGCACCTTTTTACCCTCGAGATCAAGTTGCAATGCGTGTCTCATCTCTGATCTACACTCTTCATATAGAGATATTTTCATTTCTTCAAGCTCTCTTCAAGGACTTCTTTGCCAAAATCAAAATATATTATAATACTTGGTGACGTTATTGAAATCTAGAAAAAAGAAAAACCAAGAATTACATAGGATTAATGGTATTCCCAACATTGGAGATGGATCCCATAAATGATACACTAAAAATTGATTGTGTTAGTGTCATTATTCCAAAGTCTGATTTTTACAAGATAAAATTTTTAAACAAAGACATACACTATTATTTTATAGAAGTTTACAACCTAAAGCATTTGGATGCCAAATTTGAATATCAACCTACAAAAACCAAAAAAGACACAAAACAGAGTATCACACCAACATGGAACACCATATACGTATTAAATGCTGATCACAGTAGTGCATAATGTAATTGAAACTCAAAGAATAGAAGCATTGGATACAAGTCAAAAAATATGAAAGTTGTCAGGTAGGGACAAACATTGGACTCTTGAGGCTTTTCGCGAATTGGTTTATGTAGAAAAAGTAGAAATAATTATGATGAACCAGCTTTATACACTCATAATGTTGACTGTTTAGCAAAATTTATGAAAACTAAGATGTTAACACACTCTAATTAACAGTGAGTGAGGTGCGGTAAAAGGCAATATGTCCAAGACTAGACTAAAGGATACTAAACCTTTTATTGCAATTTGAATTTTGAAAAAATGCATGCAGAAAGCCACATCATCTTTGTAAAAATGTAGCAAGCACATTGCAAATGCCATATCTATTACACAGAGGATGAACTACTTTTATCAACATTATAATATAACTCATACACTAGAGAGAATGATATATCCCTAGCCAAAAGTCTTATTTACGTAGACACACATGTATACCACATAGCAAAGGCAAATATCTATGGCCCATTTATGCTAATAAAGTATCAATAAGAACAAAATATGGCATCCAACGATACCTCCATATGATATTAGTCAATAAGAATCAAACAGTTCTACCAAGGTGTTAAAGTTTTAGAGGGCACTCAGTGACAAAATGCGGTTCAACTACTCTCTATACAAGGAGTACGACCATATTATCTAGTCCAATAAATGGAACCAATGAGAAAAAAAATCCTTGAGGTTTACCTACTAGTGCTCTCAGCACGCATCAGCTGATCATATAAGAGCTCTTAGAGCAGTCATGATTAATTGAACATCGACTAACTGATCAGGAAATGCTTCCAACCAAAACAAAACGTACTTCATTCAAATTCATATTTTTACGAACTAGTAACCACACAAAGTTGAATGAAATTAACCACACGCCTTTCTACTAATTAAATAGAAAGCCTATAAATGATGCTTACCAGGATAAGTTTGATAAATATGAAACCGTTAAAAAATTGGAAATTGGATTTATGTCTAAAAAAAGATTAGTCTATTTTTTATTAATATATACCTATGCCCCTAACACTTTTTTCCTTCATTAATTCTTTGGATGGATATCGGGATTCAACTCGGGAGTAAGAACTAGTAATAGATATAAAATGATCCATTTTGGTTCTATATCAGTTCGAATAAAATGTTTAGCTAATTCCATATGTCTAACCAAAAAATTCTTTCTTCTTCACACTTTTTGATCTTCCCATTCATTACCCGCGGACCCTTCTTCCCCTAATTCTTTCCATTCTACCAGCGAATAATCTAGAATAAGTCACAAATCCAGATCAACCAATTGGAAAGCAATAGTCATGTTTCTAATCTCCAATCTACCAACAAAATATACATTTGATCCATTTACCAGCCATCGAAAAATTATAATAAATTTGAAAGCAATAGAATAATTAATGCTCAAACGAAAAGGATAGAGAACATGAGAGGAACATACCAAACTTGACTTCACTTTCTTCACAAATTCACTGTTCTTAAACCCTCCGAAGATCTTAATAGACAAGTTCTTTTTCTCGAACCCCCTCAATCTTGTCTTCAATGCCCGTATGGGCTCCTAAATATGAATCATCGACATTGGAGAACCTAGTAAATCAATTAAAACTCCAAATCTTCTCTTATTGGTTCAAAAAATAAATAAATAATTTTCAATTAAAAAGATAAAGAGCGAGAAAATAGGGTTCCTTCTGAGAGTCACTGACACTGCAGTCACCAACGGAGAAAATCGCTTCAATTATAAATTTCCACCATCTGGATAGCAGAGAGGAACGGCCTGGCTGGCGTAGAAGCAGATCTGTAAATCTGAGAGCTCATTTTTAGGAAAGAACAAGAATCAAATAGAAAGAGAGATAGAGAGACTCTGAAAGACAGAGAAAGATTTTGTTCACTTTTGTGTGGATGAGTCAAAAGCAAACCATTAAAATTTAAAAAAAAATGCTAACATTAAAATTACCACTTCCCCCATTGACAAAAGCTCGAGCTTTTGCGCCAGCCCAAGAAAGTGGGGGAGAGAGAGCTTACAACAGTGGAGGGGAAAGAGAAAGGTGGGCTCGGACCACAAAGAGATGAGGGCATACTGAGATTGAATGAAAAAGAAAAGAATAGAAAGGGCAGTGAGAAAAACCCTAATATTTTAGGGATGATTAACTGCTATACCTGTTTAGGAGAGAGTGAGTCTCTCTAAGCCATCTAACAACTAGAATTAACCTAGGCAAATCCGATGGTCAGGATTAATCCCAGTATGAATGTCGGGAAAAGAATTCTCGGTATGGGAGATGGACCTACCATATGAGGATTGAGTTTCTCGACTATTGACTCTCTAAAAAAGTTGTCAAATGTGATCTAAACGCCCCACAAGGAGTACAAAACAATTTTTTTTGTTATAGTTGGGAAGTATGACTTGACTAAATTATCCAGATCCGATTAGACGATTCTAAATAGTTGAACTGCCAATCGTGGATATTTTAGAATTGTCAAGAACCCCAATCTTACTTTATTCTCTTGATAGATAATGCACTGATTTTAGAATTGTCGATAACTCCAATCTTACTTTATTCTATTGATAGATAATGGACTGCATAATGATTGAAATGATGTTGTTTACTGAGCGCTAAAAACTAAAAACTAAATAGTATTTATCATAATTAGTTTTTTTAAAAAAAACATTAAAAATAGCCTTATGTATGAAAAATATCAAAACTAACCACTTTAAGGGTAGTGCACTTCCCGAAAAAAATTCAATGATAAACAAAAAACTTCGGTAAAAATAGTGACAGAGTAGATAGTAAATATAATTTGTACTAGATATATACATTATATTATATGTGCAATATATATTATATTAACATTTTGTTTTCATACAAAATCTGTGATTTTTAAAACATATATGTTGTATATTTATGGTATGTATTTAATTAGATTTTGTGATAATAAGAATATCAAATGACAATTTTTTCATCATTTATTATATGTAATATAATATATTCTATAATGAATGTAATTACATGATCGTTTCTTGAAAACTTAAATTTTATTAACATGAAATTTATACAAACATACTCATAATCTCAGATAAAGAGAGATACACACACATGTTCTTCAATACGTAATTGTTTTAATGTTATTATGTGGGACGATAGTGGTGAGTGGGATGACTACGTACATAGATCTAGTAATCAATTTAAATATTTTATTAAGCTAATTAAGTATTTAATTTAATTAACTAAACTAATAATTTATTTAATCAACTAGAATAAATTTATTGGAGAAAATGAGATAAATGGGAAAGAGATAATGAATTTGTGATATGGGGTGAGACGAGTGGGTTGGGTTGGGTTGGGTTGGGGAGGAGAGTGGGCTAGGTGAAATGAGCATGAGGGAAGGGTGGAGAGTGGGCTGGGAGGTGAGAATTTAGAGAGGGGAAGGGGGAGTTGGGGCTGGGTGGTAGCATATTGGGCGAGCTTAAAAGTTTAGTGGCTATTTTTTATGGCTTTTGGTATGGATAGCCCTCTTTCATAAGTAATTAGTAACAATAATCCCTATAAAATAGAAACCGCAAATATAATCGTTAATTAAAATATGATATTCCACAAATGCCCCTATCACTACAAAACAAAACCTGTTACTTCTCATCATCACTCACACACGAACACACGAACACACTCCACGACCGAAACCAACTCCTAGACCTTTGAACAAAATAGAATGGTGATAGACCATCGAGTAGGACTTCAGCCACCAAGATATGGAGAGAAGCCATAGTGAACCCTCGTGTCTCTCCACTGCTGACACTCACTCCAACTTGCATTGTCGAAACCCACTCCAACCTCCGAGTAAGGACTCTAGCCACCCTGATAAGGATAGCAGCCACTGGACCACCATGTCTCCCCATTCCCGAAAGCCACTCCAACCTCCACTTCCGAAACCCACAATCAAAAGCACTAACTCGAGAAATCTTCCCCATCCCGAGAAACCCACCCACAATCAAAATCACTAAAAATTCAAACTAGATTTCTTCAATAAATTGCCTCTCAAAACCTTTTTTCAAGAAATTTCTCTCGATCTCCACCGATTTTCGCAGTTATTGTTACCAAGTAACAAAATAATAATCAATTTTTTTAATTTGTTTCGCTTCATCATTGTTCTACTAGCTCTATTATTGCTATTGAGAAAATTGCATGTTGTTGTTTCAATGTTTTACTATTTGTTGTAGTTTCAGTTCATCATTGTTCTACTAGCTCTAATTTTCGTTCATCATTGTTGTTGTTGCTCATGTTAATGAAGTAATTCTTATCGTTATTGTTGGAGAATATTAATCATCTGTAAGAAGTATTTGAACTTTTGTGTTGTTAATTTTATATTAAACTGATGGTGCATTGACATTGAATGACATTTATTCTCTATATAAAAATCAATCATAATTAGTTGTTCGCTCTGTTATTTCTCATAAAAATAATGTTAATTAATGGTTTAATAATGGTACAAATTTTGTCACAATTCTTATTATAAATTCTTTGATCATTCTAGGAATAGGACATACTATAATTTTTTGACTTCATTATGTTGGCATGTAGCAATTGTACAATTCATGTATGTTAACATATGGTAATAATAATGTTAACATATGTTAAAAGTAATGTTTACAATGTACTTAAAGATCTTGTAGAGATCGATTGTAAAAATTATGTTAACAGATGGTAAAAATAGTGTTTACAGTACTATTAAGAATACTTGTAGACATCATATTTGAATTTTAGAGAGTGGAGTAGTAATGATGCAATGAATGATATAAGTCTGTAAAAAATTTTTACAAATTGTAAAAATTTTATTTACATAATATTTTGATTATTAATATTTTGAATCTTTGAACGAAGGAAAACAAACAAAAATGAAGGAAGTTCATTAAATTGCCAAAAAAAGTTATTTTAGTCAAATAGGTTAATAAAGTCATCCCCAATTTTGAACTCTACATATACAACAACATTGAGATTAGCAGCAGACAAAGAGAAACCAAAGCAACGACCTGACAAGGTTGAGCCCCCTATGCAACAAGTCCCCATAATTGAGCCACCAACATTCGATCTTCTTTCGCAAGAGACAATGCAATACCTAGAAGAGATTATGAAAATTATTTGATATATTTGAAAAGTCTAAAAAAACATACATAACTTTTTGGATATTTGGATCTATGAATGTTTGGATGTTTCAAAATATATTTGAATGTTATATATGAATTAGATGATGTAGATGACTAATACTTCATTGATGTTTTTGATGAAGATTGAGAACTACTTTATTTAGATATCAACTAGTTAAATTTTGGAAGATTATGAATAATTAGTAGTTGAATGTTATTTTTTATGGCTTGTTATTACTTGCAAATACTTTGGTTGCTCCTATTTAGAAAATAATAACTTTATTTCTTCTTCAATTTTTAACATCATTCTTTATAAGTATCTTTAGTGTTACATATTCATAATCTATATGTCAAAAACTCTACCACAATTTTTCTAACATATAATTAACAAAATATGTATTGTTGAAGCAATATCAAGATCAATTACGACTAATAAATCTATATGTATTCCAAGGAAATAGGCAGAAACAAATATGAAGCAAAGTCCCACTACATTTTCGATTAATAAAGTGTTTACGAGTCATAAACCTACATGTAACCTGACAAATATTTATTCAAAATAAAAGTGATAGCAAGAGTATGATGCTGACAGTTCTCCTATTTCAAAATAGTACATAACATAATGGGTAGAAACAAAGTACACATCATCTCCAACTAGATACGTTAAACATATGTTTATAACTCGTAAACATATATTTAACCAGACACATTTTCTATTCAAAATAAAAGAGACAGTAAGAGTATGGGGCAAAGTTTCTCCTTTTTTCAAAACATAAAATAGTAAATAAATTGTCAAAAAACAGACATTTTCAACGAGAAGAACTAGCTGCTACATTTTTTTTGGTTCTTGCACGTCCTTTTATTATGGCCAAAACAATCACACGAGCCACATTTCACCTGAGTCTTTTCATCAATAGATGGAATCCTCCTCTTTCTAGGCCTCTCATGTTGACGTCTAACCATGGGTGGTCTAACAACCTCTTCTTGCACTTCAGATTGTAAATTCCACTCAAATTTGTTTCCAACGGGATTAATATTTAAAGAGTATGCTGCAAATAGTTCATTCTTAAAATAATACATACAAGGACAAAATGACATGAATTTTAACATATGTTGTATAAATACTTCAAAATCAACAAAATTGTTTCAATTGAACACTGAAAATTCTTTTATATTTTTATCAACTTAATATAGATTCACTCATTAGATTAGACACTTACAAACTTACCTACCTCAGCCTGAAATAAAGAAAAGTTATTAAATTAAGATTAATATATCTACATGCGAAAAATAGCAATTATGAGTCTTACTGGCCTAAACCTAACTAAAATGACTAATTTATATATTAAAATATGAATAAAATCACATAGACAAGATGAATATGTGATAGACAAGAAAAACCTAGCTAATAGGATAAGTTTATATATTAAAATAAGAATAAAATCACATGGTCAAAATTAATATGCGATAGACAAAGAAAGAAAGAGAAACACATACCTCTTTATGCACTTCCAAACGAAGCATAATACTGAAACTGTAGAAATAGAGATACCGAATCACCGATTAAAGGTATTACAGTAGTTCGCCTAAAAGAAAATATAGAAAGACATAGAGAGATAGAGTCACGTAATAAGTACAACAATCGATCAAATTTTATTGAAGCTTACCGGTGAGGATGAAATCGGAGGAGATTCCGATTAAAGGGAGAGTAAAATATTTGGAGGAAAATTCTACTCAAATTTGTTTTTAACGGGATAAAATGTTATAGAATATAAGAAAAGTTGTGAAAACATTGAATCTTTGAACTGTAAATTTGATTGAAAACACCCAAGAAACATCTATGGTGGACATTGAAGAAGATAGTTAATGTGGGTAATGGTTAACGCCCCTTTTAATTTATATTTTTTATTTGTTTTTGGTAACAAAAGTAGTTATTAAGGGTAAAATAGTGATTTTAATATAATTTAAAAAATCATAAACTTAAGTAGGGTTATTTTTACATGTACTATAATTAAGGATCATTGTTACTAGTTATTCCTAAATGGGGCTACCTACTATAATTTCTGTATTTTTATGATAGTTTGCAACTGTGCCATTTTGACATTTATCATTCAAAAATCCTAGTTGATAGATCAATTGTTAAGGACCATTTTATGATAAATAGCCATTTTTAACTAGTGTAATTTAAATACTTTGTGGGTTGTCGAAAATACTCTTATTTGTAATATATCTTAGATTTTATATTATTTAATTAATAAATTAAATAGTAATGACATCGATTATCCAATATTCGTAGGAGTAGTTATAGAGGTTACGGATAATTTTAATTTTTAATTTAATTACAAATTTTACCGTTCATGTTTTTCTCCAAACTTAGGTTCCGTCTCTCTTCCATCAAATTTTACCGTTCATAATTGTATTAAATAAATGTTAATATAATGTTATCTGAGTTAATACTCTATTCATTCAATATTAAATCATTCTAAACAGTTGTTAATATCATATTATTTGATTCTTAATGTATTTACTAGCGTTTATATCATATTTTGAATAAACGTTAATATCATATTAAGCGTTAACACTCTGAATATATTATAAGATATTAAATAAACATTAATATCATCTTAAATAAACGTTATTAAAATATTATACATTATCTTAAATAAATGGCAATACATATTATTTGATCGTTAATATGTTACTTACGTTGCATCATAATATAAATATTATTTATAATTTGATAATAACAAAATGTTCACTTAATATAAAATCATATTTAATTAAATTTATGCTATAATAACCATCCAGGTTTAAAGAAATTATCATATTTAAATTTAAAAATATAACTAAAAAATCTGAGTAGAAATATGGAATAAGAGTATTGTAGGCAAATCAGAAAAATTTAAAATTAAATTAAATAGAGAGAGCTATTTATCTACTTTAATTTTATTTAGTCTAATCACTAACTTAAACTGTGAAAGTGGTCTATCTATATCATTTTCTCTTTATTATTATTTGAATTGACATGTTTATGATGAAAGCTCAAAATTAAAAGAGATGGTGACGAGAATGAACTATTGTGGGAGTTTGCCAAGCCATAATGGGTATCTTGGTCCCCCATTCCAGAAAAGTTGTTCATTGAGCAATTTTTTAATTTTATTTGGCAAAGTAAATTTATTACTATGTACATACATATATTTTATTTGAGATGATTATAATTAAAAGATGAAATACATAATGGCAGATGATAACTAGTCAAATCCACGTTGATCAACTACGGATGTTGGCTTTGCCAATGTTATCCGAGTTTATTTTCCGCAAATTTTTCATTTTTAAATAGTAATGATATTGATTATCCTATATTCGTAGAAATAGTTATAATAGTTACAGATCATTTTAATTTTTAATTTAATTATAGATTTTACGGTTCATGTTTTTCTCAAATTTAGGTTCCCTCTTCCTTCCATAAAATTTTACCATTCATAATTGCATTAAATAAATATTAATACAATATTATAAGTAATCATTATCTTAAATAAACATTAATATAATGTTATCTGATATTAATACTCTATTCATTCAATATTAAATCATTCTAAAAAGTTATTAATATCATATTATTTGATTGTTAATGTATTTGCTAGCGTTTATATCATATCTTGAATAAACGTTAATATCATATTATGCGTTAACACTCTAAATATATTATCATATAATGAATAAAAGTTAATATCATCTTAAGTAAACGTTATTAAAATATTATACATCATCTTAAATAAATGTTAATACATATTATTTGATCGCTAATATATTGCTTACGTTTCATCATAATATAAATATATTTATAATTTGATGTATTGCAAGCAAATCATAAAAATTTAAAATTAAATTAAATAGAAAGAATTATCTATCTACTTTAATTTTATATAATCTAATTACTAACTTACTACTGTGAAAGTGGTCAATCTATATTATTTTCTCTTCATTATTTAAATTGGCATGGTTTTTTATGAAAACTCAAAATTAGAAGAGATGGCGAAGAAAATGAGCTATTGTGGGAGTTTGTCAAGCCATAATGGGTACCTTGGGCCCGTCTGAGAAAAGTTTGTTCATTGTGCAATTTTTTAATTTTATTTGGCAAAGTAAATTTATTACTATGTACATACACATATTTATTTGAGATTATTATAATTAAAACTAAATAAATAAAAGATGAAATACATAATGGCAGATGATAACCAGTCTAATCCACGTTGATCAACTACGGATGTTGGCTTTGTCAATGTTATCCGAGTTTATTTCCCACAAACTTTTCATTTTTATGACAAAACAGTCCATGTAGATTATGTACTAAAACTTGAGCAGTCATAAACCATGTAGCTTGAACCGCTACATGATCCAATTTTCCTGTTTTTTTCAATAAAACGAGTGGAAGGAGGAGTTTGATCTGATTGCGCCAAAATTTACCCACGGCACATATGTTAGGAGAGATGTTCATGACTAATAGAAAATGTAGACATGCTACATCTTCAAATAGCAGTGGTGTTATTTAAACACTTTACTAAGGTGAAGAAATTCGAGTTTTGAGGTGAAGTTAACTGTTCACTTTTTATTGGTCCATTCAATTGTCGTGGAGGTGAGAAAAATGTTTTGATACTTCTAAAATAGCTTACTCATGATCAATGATATAGACTAGTGATAAGTGTATCTTTTCCTATAAATGTCATGTTCTAAGTTATAATACCCCTATCCCCAATTTAACCCAAAAAAAACTTATTCAATATCGTTCCGAATTTAGTTTCTCTTTGTGAAAAATATATTATAATTATATTTAAAAATGATAAGTTTCAATGACTTGAACCCATTTACTATAAAAATTAGTGGAGGGTTTAACCTATTGTGTCAAACTCATTTATCCTTACCTTATATTTAATCGCCACATGCATATTTAGCATTATATTGAATGAAAGAGAATACACGGTGTGTCTTGTAAAAATAATATTTAACTTGTGTTATGAAAGAGTCCATAAATGAAAAAGAAAAGTAATTTAAAAGAAAAGTCACTACTTTTAAAAAAAAAAAATAGAATAGACAAAAAAAGATTTTTCTTTCGTTTTAACAAATATAGACAGTTAAGATGTGAGTTGCGGGTCTAATTACAATTGGCGTATGTTATTCAAGTCTGAACTGAATAACAAAGAAGTTGAGTCCAAACTTAACATAATCTCATATTTTAGAACATAGTACTTTTCGAGATGGACTTATAGGAATGTCATTTGAAGATGGAAAAGGGAATAAAAGACATGGACTTAAAAAAAGTCCAAATCATTTACTAGTATTTTCTTTTCATAATTATTTAGTAAAAAAACAAACTTTTCCATTAACCAAGCTCTAAGTGTTACTATGTTTTGCTATAAAATTAGCAATTATGTGACAACTTATTTTTACCCAAAAATAAAATATTAAAGACACATCATCAGCAAGGTAATTGAGAAATATTGTCTTGATAATTCTCGATTTCCTCCTTAAAAGGTAAAATAAGAATACTAGTAAGTTAGAATCGTTGAGAATTTCCAACATAACTTTAAATGAGTAAGACATTCAATTATTAGATGATTATCTGAGGACTTCGTCAGGATAATAGTTGCCAAACTGCCAAAAGCACCAAGCCTGTAATTATCAAGAATAGTTTTCCAAGAATCACAGGTTCTCTCTCTCTCTCATATGCCTTGCTCTTTCTTCATGATTTTCCATGTGGGTTCATTCAATTTTAATTTTTACACGTGGATTTGTCAGCCGTTATGTGTGCATTCATCAAACAGTGTCACTATGCTAGTTCAATCATTAAGCAGTTTCCATAGCTGAATTTTGTTGTTGGTATTTATCCGGTTATTTGGAAATTTTATTCTACTGCCTACAAATCTGTACTTATGAAGAGAGTGAATTTGTATGGCCTCTGATGAGAGCATGGAATTAAGTGGTAGTCTGTTGAGTAGTTCACATTTGAGGTTCACACTTCTGAAAAAAATCAATTAAATCAACTTTGATAAATCTGAATTTTCTCTATGCTTTTTCTTTGCTCGGCAATATAGGATGATCACAGGTGTTTTAGCATGCAGTCATCGAAGTTCAAGTTCCAGAAAGAGATCAGATTCTTCTCAGTTTATTTGCGAAAACAGTATCACACTATCAAGCTTTACATTATACCTGTCAGAACCATTGCTTGTCAGTTTACCTTGAGAGCTTCTACTTCAGTTGTTTCAGCTTCAGATAGCTACCAGAGGTTGGGTTTAGTTTGAATTTACATTTTAACCAAATTTTGGTCAATTTGTAACCAAATGTTTTGCTAAAACTACTGGATGAATGCTTTAGTGAAGGCCACCTATAATTAGCAGGTCTGAAACTTCTTATAACCTCTTAGATGACATGGAAGAATTTGATAGACAGTTAAAAGAGCTACTTAATGAAGTCAGAACGATGATTCGGAATGGAAACAAAGATGATGCGATAGACTTACTTCAAGCAAATTATGAATTTGTAGAAGAACAGCTAAAAGCAGGTGCTAGAGGCATTGAAGAAGCTTCTATTCTTGACGTTGATATATTTGATCATGGGCGTGACATTGAAGACTCCAGATTTTAGGATGTTTATTATGTGAATCAATCTTGATGTGTTAGAATTTTCATATTGTAAATCATGGAATACAGATATTGTGACTAAATCTGCCTGAATATTTGAACTTTCATACTGTAAATCACTATACTCATCAATGTTAGGATATTTGTTGGAATCTGCCTTGTTAACACTTGCCTGAATATTTGAATATGTTAGGATACTTGAATCTGATTGAATCTGTCTGGATAACGTGAATCAATGTTGTTTTGTCTCTGTAATAAGATATTGTTGTTTTGGATGTCATAATTTGTTAATGCAGGTTGTATGAGATGTCATAATTTGTTAATGCAGGTTGTATGGGATGTCATAAGTTCAGAACTCATATTGTTATGTTTCTGTTTGCTCTGTTAGACCATGGTTTAGCAGACAATATTCTGTTAGACCATGGTCTAGCAAATGTTAATTTTAACACAAAACTGCTAGATCATGCAACCTGACATGAACAAAAATATTTATGTTTTGAGATGACTTATATTATTAATGCATGTTGTTTGTGATGTCATAAGTTTAGATTTCATATTACTCTGTTTCTATTTGCTCTATTAGATCATGGTATCCTGCTAGACCATGTCTAACAAGTGGTAATTTTAACACAAAACTGTTATACGATAGTCTAACAGAATATTTTCTACTAAACCATAGTCTAGCGATCTAGTGTGAAAAAAATACTTGAGTCATAGAATGTAAATATTTGAGTCACATAATTATCATTATCAACATATTTACAAAACATCTTTACACAAAAAAAATACTATGATCTATTAACAACTTTATTTTTCCTTAACATATTTACAACTATTAACAAAGTATATCAATACCTATGGAATCCTATCATGAAGCATTCACACAAAAAATGTTTTACGAGTCCGCCTATCATGGCCTAGCCAACCGCATCTACCACACCTCTTTCGTTTACGTGCTTATCCCATCAAAGGTATTCTATTCTTCCTACGTCTTTCAGATGGTCGTCTACTATTTAGGGGCAACACTGTAACGCATCTAACATCATCTGATGGCTGCTAATCTTGTCGACTACCAACTGATAAATAGACTCAACATAAGCCAATAGAAGAACTCAATAGTGTAATATTTTAAACATAATGAGTATGGCGGGATGTTGCGATATCGGGCTACTACTATTGCATGTGTACATGGAATCTGATCAAGTTTAAACCCTTGACATAAACCATTGAAGATTCTCATTGTCGATGATCTCTGTAGATTGAGCTAAACATGCTTTACCAAGAACTGCATACGTACGAGCAGTCCAATTTAAGAACTGCGTACAACTTCTGTAATAGTTGTTCAAATGTGTAATCTTTGGACATATATATCGGCTTCGCTGTTGTAGTCACATACTTAAAGCATTTATCTTTACTTACCCATTTTCCTATAAACATCAACACTATTCATATTTCTCTCGTATCTAAAAGATTTGACAATTTAAACATTTAAATTTAATATAATTGTGACGATAACAAGCTTGCTAATAACTAGAAATCTAGCAGGTTAGTAGTATAACAATCTATCAGCTTAGTCTATCAGTCTAACAATAAAGAAATTGATTAGAATATTGATGTTGACTACAGTTGAGCTTAAATGTGTATGGGTAAAGATTAATTTACAATTAAATTTCACTCAATTATATGAATAATATAGTCTAGTAGTCTAGCCATATCCTATACTACAATCTAGCAGTCTAGTCATATACTAGACTATGGTCTAGCAATCTAATCTAACAGTCTAACAATATACTAAACTATAGTATAACATTGTGTAACCAAAAAAATATATTCTTCGGAGTCCACCACATTTTTTCTAGAACCACCTTACCATTGTTGGTTGTAAACTCAATAAGTTTAGGGTTTGTGTTAGTGGAAGATATGAGTGAGAGTTCACATCAATGAAGAAAATAAGTGAGAGATTGAGTGAATATATGATAAAATGAAAAGAAAAAAGAGAGAGGGGTCCATGTGAAGAAGTTGGAAAAACAGAGAACATGAAGAGCAGAGAACCCCAAATTGGAGAGAAAACAAAATGAAAGAGAAAGGAAAGCAAGTGAAAAATTATGGGGTCTATGTGTTTTAAAATAGAAATGACACAATTGACTCATTACTATGCAAAAATTTAAATTGAGTTAAAAATAAGAGAGAAATCTTTATATCATTAAATATTCTCTCAAATATCTAAACCTAAAAATTTCTCTAAAAATTACCCACCCCCTTCCCCTTCCCCATTCCCTCGGAAGCCCTTCCCCCATTCTCCCGAAGCCCTACCCCCTTCCCCATTCCTTCGTGAAACCCTAACCCTAAAGCATATATTCTTATATCCCTCCTCCTTTTAAACTAAAGCATATTGAATAAATGGGTCTTCAAACCATTTTATTAAATCTGTTTTTAATATGTTCTAGTTTAAAAAGTTTTGTTCGTCCTTTAATTAATGCTTGATATGGCATCTTCTCATTCATTCTGTTTTTGTGTTTTTCTAAATGGCCATTCAATACTCAATCAAGTGGGTTTTGAGCAATGAGTTGAATGTGTGATACTTACACAATGATGAAAGTTCTTTTCTATTTGATTTAAAGTGAGTGGTTTGACATTCTTTAAACAATGGAATAAACATTTGATTTATATGTATTTTACCCAAAGCCAATGACTGGAATTTCTTATTGTTCGGTTGTGTTTATTTCCAAACAGTATGCCATCAAGATTTCCAGAGATATAGGAACTTAAGATTTTCATTTTACGATTTACTTTAAAACTCGAGAAAAGGTACGCATATAATCAGTTGGATGTGAATATGTTTTTTATTTAGGTTCTACATTGTTATAGGTGTTTATCTATTCATGCTATATAGCATAAAGTACTTCTGAAGTTGCCATGCATATCCACATGGTTTTTTACTAGAACATCATACCATTCAAAATAACTGTAATCGAACTCTTCCTGCCATCGAGCACAAAAAAATCTTCTACCTGAATTTTCATGCGTCGTAGATTTCCTTAATGAAGCTCTTAAACCACAATAACAAAACATTCTTAACCCTCTTGAAACAGAAGCATTGCTTGATGAAGTCATTTTCTATAAAAAAAAGCTGTAAAAATTTGATAGAAAATCAATTAGAAAAAAATAGCCCAATTTATTTATGAAGGAAAAAAAATAAATGTGATTGATAAAAACTGAAACTGAACCTTAAAGAGACTAAACCTGAATCGCTGCTAAAATTAAAGGAGATTTTTTCAAATTTTTTACAAATCAATGAAGAAGGAGATGCAATTTGCGGCTGGTTTTTGGATGAAAAACATGGGAGATGGTAGCTTATAAGTTTGAAGAAATGGATAAAATTAGAAAAAAAAAATAGGCATGTGCCGTGCATGTAACCATTTAACAGCCATTTGATGGTCATGTGGGTAAATTGATGAATCGAGAAAGTTGGAGGATTAATTAGGAAAAAAAATAGTTTAGAGATGTAAGTTGATATTGAGGTAAAGTATAGGAGAATCTTATGATATTAAACTTAAAATTAATATTAACTGAAAGTTATTTATTAATTACTTTATTGTTAAACCCATTAAATAGCTGAATGCATTAAAAAAATAATTATCAAAAAAGAGTTTGCGAAGTCTGTAAATTTCTCAATGAACCGAAGAAAACGGTATGCAATGAAATGCAAAGGGTTTGAAGTCATTATGCTACCCACATGGAGCTAATCCAGTTGGTATCACATTTTCTTAATTAATCAGGGTTTAATCTTTATCATTAATATATTGAAAATGAGATGAGAATGGAGATCATTTTCAAACAACTTTGTCTACTCATTAGTTTACAATTTCTAAATCACTTTTTGAGCATAGTAGTCAATTCTGTTTTGGTGTTTTAAAAAAAATGAAACGTTTCAGATATTTCGGTGTTTCGGTGCGCCGTTTCAGAACATTTTTTTGGTAATCTATAATAATGTTCTAAAATTTATTATATATAATATAATTAAGAAAAAAATTGAATCGATAGATTATATCATGTAAATAATACGTAATTACCATTAAAATTCAACAAAATATCATATTAATAACGTTAAAATCCAACAAAAATATCGTATTAAATAGCATTATCATCATGAAACACATAAATGTTCAATATCACAACCAATTTGCTTTAGTTTTATCATCACCATCCTCGTTAAATTTCATAATTCAGGAGTATCTGCACCAAAATAATCCCACCATATCTCTGCAAAATAAAATGTTACGGATAAATTCAATTAAAATAACATAAATTCATAGGAGCATTTCGGCCGAAACAGATCGAAATGCGGTCGAAAAATATCGGAACCGAAATGTTCGGCCATTTCGGCTGAAACGAAACGAACCTGTCCACTAAGTCTTTGAGATCCATTAATGGTGCATTATTATTAGTCAATTTTTTTTTATTTTGTTTCATAATGATGGTATATATCTTTATGAGGCTTTTTACTTTTTTTTCTTCTTCTTAATTTAAATTTTATTTTATAGATCGGATAATATCTTAAGTTAATTCATTCATCAATAAATATATTAGAAAAATTCAATCATTTAAAAAATAAAACATGTTTTTATTTTATTTGCCACTAAAGATTAAAAAATAATACACTAGAAATATGAAATGGATCATAAATTGTGCGTGTATATTTTTTAACATAAATAACTTATTTTGAAAAATTTTAGGGAGTAAGATTTATAAACATAAAAATATTATTTTATGTAAAAATAAATATATTTTATTAATTTTTTTATTTAAAAAAATAAATAATATATGAGAAACAATCAAAACATTAAAAAACATATATATCACGTGTTAATTAATAGCTAAAAACTAGTTAAGCTAAACCTATAACTTAACCCCACACTTAGCTAAACGAGTTAATATATATGTGTGATGCATGTATAATTAAATCTATTATATTTAAATCATGATTATTACTTATAATTATGTTGTGCATATGTGAATTAGAAAGCAATAAGATAGTAGAAAGCTTAGTTTTCTCTATAAATTCTTATATAACTTAGGTACAATTATTTCAAAGTTATAAAATTAATATTAAATGAAAGTTATTTATTAATTACTTTATTTTTTAAACCCCTTAAATATGTGAATGCATTAAAAAATTAATTCTACATTTGATCAATTTTTATAATTCTTAAAGTAATTAATTATGAAATGTCACATATAAATTATTAAAGGTTAGTTTAGGTAATTGGTCAATAATAAGTCCATAAAATTATCCATAAATAATTCTCATATCCTCCCTACTTTTAATATATTACTATTATAGATTAAGAAAAGAAAGTATCTCACGCACTCATATATTGAAGTAGTATAAGTAGGAGTGTAAGTAAAACCGCACAAACCGCAGCTGCTCGGTCGGTTTGAGCATTTTTTTACGATTCGGTTCGGTTTCAATTTAGCAAAAATTGTGCGGTTCCGTTCAGTTTGTTATTTTTATAAGAAAACTGGATCGAATTGAATCGAACTGCGTTAATACATAAAAAATATATATTGTATGTATATATTTTTCCCTAAAAATATATGACTCGCTTATAAATATATTGTGTATATATTGCTTCCCAATTTTTTTATCTGTTAGGGAGTTGCTAGGGATTTGATTTCGTTGATATTGAAAACTAATTTTTTAATGTCTGTAAGGTTTTATTTAAGATTAGAATTAAGTTTTTTAAAAAATTGTTATGCAGCTTTTTTCATGATGGGTTCAGTTTGGTTTGAGATTATTTTTCAGTTCGGTTTCGACTTCTCTTTGTGAAAAACTGCATGTATGGCTCGATTTGTCAAAACCCTTTAAATCGAACTGATTACACCCCTAGTAAGGATAGTACTATCCCTTATCCTACTACTAGAACTTGATTCATCCTCCATGTTCTAGATTTTCAGGTCAAGATGATGCGTGTGTGTTTAGCGACTTTGCCTTCTCTGTTTTTCTGATCTTATTATTTTCGTTTATCAGTAGTATAAATTGTACCATTGCCTTTTTATATTTAGAGAAAATTATATTTTTATATCTCAAACTATCACCATAGATTATAAAATATTACAATTTAAATCATAAATTAATTGAAACTCACAGTAAATTTTTTAACTGTAACTCTGTTAATTCAGTTTTAAAATTAACTAAAACGACGTCTGTCATTTTAATATTTTAAGATAGGCTTTTCTAACAGTCAAACGATCCTCCAAAAACCCATTATCTAAACACCCCCAGTTGCAGCCAAAGATGGTGGAGATCAAGTTGAAGCTTCGCGTGAATTTTCACATGTAAAGGGGCTAAATTTAATTGGTAAAGTTACTTGAGGTGCGGCTTCTTCATTTACTTTCTTCCATCTGTTTTTAGCTTTTCATTAGACCAAAGCTCAAAAAAGAATCTTGATTCAACACTGATTCACTGCTCATTACTGTAATATATAGCAACCCATTTTGCTGCCTGAAGGGTTTGGCTTCTTTTCTAAGCTCCAAGTGTCCTATAATGGAGGAATAACAATTTTTATCAAGGATTTGCTTAAAGGGTTAGGGGGTTTGGTTTATATCTGAGCTGCAAGGCCTCAAATGGAGGAATCTGATATGGGAAATAGAAATTAATCAAGGGTTTTGCTGCAAAAGTCGCTTCATTGAAGATTTTCTTAGTGGGTTTAGTATGAGAAAAAAGGGTCATTCAGATGCGGGTGGTGGTGGTCGCTATTGAAGCCTCAAAGGAAATACCAAAGGCTGCTCTTGAGTGGGCTCTCACTCTATGATCTGCAACGAAACCGCAATTATTTACATCTTGTTGATTCTCTTTTGTGAATTTCATAATGGGTCTCTTGATTTCAAACTTCGAAGAAGGTTTCTTCGAAGAGGGAGAAGGGAGTTCTTCATGTGTTGATGGCGTGTTTAGATAATGGGTTTTTGGAGAAGGGGTGTTAGTATAGCCTATCCCAAAATATTAAAACCACTTGGTTTCAAGTAGGCTGAAATGAGTCGTTTGGATTAACCAGGGGTTAGGATTTTTATTGTGAGTTTCAATCAGTTCGGGAGTTAAATGGTAGCGTTTTATAGTTTATGGTTTAAAGTGTTCATTAGTGATAATTAGTCATAGTTTGCGGAATAAAAATATAATTTTCCCTTATATTTAAAACAGTCTTTTTCTACCTATCCTTCAAGGTTTCAGCTAAAATCGTGAATTTTGAACTCTAACCCTGTTTTGCAGTTTGGATTGAGTGCTTTTCAGCAGTACATGGAAGAATTTTCTCTCCTTACAATGATCACAACTCCACCTTCCCTTTTGAACACCCCCAGGCTGAAGAGCCCAATGGTTTTCTCCCATTCAAGATTCTTCAAGAAACGAGCATTGACTCGCCTGGTATGCTTTCATATCTACTTGTATATTCAGATACGTTAGAATTGTCTAATTTCATGGTAGCGAATACTCTTCTTTCCTTCATTATGTTGTTTTTTCTCCCTCTTCTGGAGAAAATTCGAACTTATTAAACTTGAATCCCAAGATCATGTTTGCACTTGTTAATTGACCGTTTTAATTGCAGTAATGCCAATTCAGGGCATGTGTAATTTGGACGTGAAGAGTTTTATTGGAATTGTTTTCTATTGTTTATAATTTAGAGTTTGATTTTAAAGAATTTGGCTGTTATATGTATAAGAAACTGGTGCTTTTATCCTGTTTAATAGCCATACACATGCCGACTTACTCTTCAAAATCGTTTACTAGCTTCACCTCCTCAGTAATACTTAATGATTAGTGTGCTTAATAAGACTTTCTGAAATTGGTGGACACGTTACTAATAGAATTGACTCAAGGAAGTGGAGGAAATTTTGCATAGGTTTCACGGTTATGGTAAAAAAGAGTTTGGAGTTGTAAGATTTAGTGAAATCTTTTCCAATATATGGTTGTTGAAGATTGTAGCATTAAAGATACAGAGGATTTATGCTGTAGTTGACATTCATGTTTCATTTCTTTTGTTGTCCCTCGCTCTCTCTCTAGTCTAAATTGTAATTACCTCTGTTTAATTTTAAGTTCTCAGTATTTTGTCTTTATCCTCTTTTTTAGTTCATATATCGTTTATTGTTCTTAGAAATGATAACGTGGCAGGGGAAGCAGGAAGGACATTATGGCGGTGATGTTCCTTACATAGAATGTGCTTCACTGATTCGCCAGTTAAGTAGAAGAAGAGTGCCACATCTAGCTCATAAGTTTTTACTAGAGATGAAGTCTGAAGGTTTTCTACCTGACAGTTCCACCTTGTCATCTCTATTGATGTGGTATGCAGATAATGGCCTTCTTCCCCAAGCAAAGGCGATATGGGAGGAGATTTTGAACAGTTGCTTTGTGCCTAATACTAGGATAATCTCAAAGTTGTTTGATGCTCATCAGAAGATGGGACAATATGGTGAAGTAATCAAAATTCTGAATCAGGTAAAGTCAAGAAAGTTAGATATCTTGCCTGAGGCATACTCATTAGCTATCTCTTGCTTTGGTAAGGGAGGACAGCTTGAATTGATGGAAGACACATTAAGGGAAATGGTCTCCAGTGATATCCCGATTGATTCTTCAACTGGTAATTCCTTTCTTGTCTATTACAGCATTTTTGGGTCGCTTTTGGAGATGGAGAATGTTTATGGTCGCCTAAAAAGGTCTCGACTTCTGATAGAGAAAGAAGGCATAAAGGCAATGTCATCTGCATATTTAAAGCAGAGAAAGTTTTACAGATTAGGTGAATTCCTTACGGATGTGGGTCTAAGAAGAAGGAACGTGGGAAATCTTCTATGGAACCTTCTGCTTCTATCTTATGCTGCCAATTTTAAAATGAAGAGTCTGCAAAGAGAATTTTTGAATATGGTTGACGCTGGTTTCAGTCCCGATATTACCACATTTAATATTCGAGCTCTGGCCTTCTCAAAAATGGCTTTGTTTTGGGATCTCCATCTTAGCCTTGAACATATGAAACATGAAAAAGTTGTTCCTGATCTCGTGACTTATGGTTGCGTCATTGATGCATACATGGATAGAAGACTAGGTAGAAATTTGGAGTTTGCATTTAGCAGAATGAATCTTGATGACTATCCCGTTGTATTAACAGAGTCATATGTTTTTGAGGCCTTGGGTAAAGGTGACTTTCACTCTAGTGCAGAGGCATTTCTGGAGTTCAAACAGAAGGAGTGGACATACAGAGAGATAATTGCGACGTATGTGAAAAAGAAATACCGGAGGAACCAAATTTTTTGGAATTACTGATCCATTTCCTGATGTCCACGTATAAGTATTTAGAGTTCTTGTTCAAAAGCATTCTAGTTCTTAGGTAAGAGCTTATACTGGAGCTCTTTTGTACTCAATTGTGAACAAGAAAACACGCTGCTAATAGAATTAGTATATCCAATCTCTGTCAGGATAATTCTGTGCGAGTAATTTAATCCTAGAGGTGCATGCTGAATTTTCCAGTATTTTAGATAATAATGCCCCTTTGAACAGGTGTGGTTCCATGAAAGTTCTCTGATCTCTTATCTTTTGATTACTTCCTTCTTCAGTCTTGAATCGTATTGAGATGCTGTTTTGATGGCCTTCAGCCGCTCTTGTACATTGGAAGGGGAAGGTCATAATTTTTGCATTGTGGCTGTGAATATCAACGCCACAGCAAAAGAAGGCATGGAATTGTACTGTTTTCACCCATAATTTTCTCCATTGTAGAATGCTTGGGGAGGATCATATATTTCATGAAGGTCTGAGAATATGTTGTTGTAGTACTTAACCATTATTACTTTGCCATTATTATGCTGTCTTGTTGAATGCCATTTCCCTGTTATTTATGGACTAAATTTCTCATCATTCTTCTCATTGTTGATTGCAGTGACCATGTCTTCAGGATGAACCAAGAGCAGTGATTCATTCAGTAATACACTCAATATGACTCCGGGAAGTTCACTACAATGGGTGGGGAACAAGGTAACTCTTGTTCTGGAGGATATAACTAATTGATACTTAAGGTTATCATTCTACTTGACTTATCAATCATCATAAATTGACAGGATCAACATTTTGTTTGAGGGCCTCGAGACAACAAAAGATAAGTTTGCGTAATGATAGTTGTTACCACTATTTAGAGTGTTACCTTACAATTTATGAATGTTGCAAAATAGAAAGAAAAGAAATTATGTCAGTGTCTGTAACTCCAAAAGCTAAAATACTCTACATCAAATATGTAATGTCCCGACCTTTCGTAAATGGGCATTTTCGTAAAATTGATTTAAAAGATAATGTAATTTTAAAATTTGATTTTAAAGATGGATTATTTGTATTTTTTTTTGTAAAACTATTTCTTATTAGATAAGATTTATTCAATGTTTGATTTTTTTTTTTAAATTTTAAAAGTGTTTTAGTATATAATTTTAAACTCACTCACACCATATGCTTATGTATACTATAGTATTACCCTAACCCTATTTTTATCCTTGATTTGGCAATCTCACCCCTGCAATTGAAACTCACTCACACCTATATGCATATACACCCTAAACCAACCCTAACCTAATATTATATATATGTTCTTCATCTCTCCCAGTTCTCCCTCTCGCGTAGCCTCTCTGTTGCGAAGCCCATTGAAAAACCCACTGCTTCTCCTTCTCCTTCTCTTCCCCTTGGCAGCCCTAGCGAAAGCCTCCTTACGCCATTCCTTCCGGTAAGCTTCTTCTTTTCTCCTTCTCCTTCTCTTATTTCTCTGCCTTTTCTCTCTCCCTCTGTTTCCTTCTCTCTCGCCCTCTGTTTCTCCCTTTCTCTCTCAATTTCTCTCTCTTCTGCTTTGTCTCTTCCTCTTTGTGTTGTCTCTCGTTTTCTCTCACTTTGTCCATCTTTGCTTTCTCCCTACTCTCTCTTCGTTTCCTTTCTTCTTTTTTTCTTGTTTCTATGTCTTTCTTCATTTGTTCTTCGCTTCTCCCTCTTTTGCTTCATCTTTCTCCTTCTGTTTCTCTCTCCCAATTTCTTTCTTCTTCTCTTCTTTCTCCGTTTCTCTCTCTCTCGCCCTCTGTTTCTCTCTCTCTCTCATCTGCCCCTCCCACTCTTTGTTTCTTTCTCTCCTTCTCTTTGATTTTCTCTATCTCTGTCTCTCTCTGCTTCTCTCTATATCCCTCTCTCCCATCCCCTCGCAGATTCCCTCACTATTTTTCTTCCCCTCTTTGTTTCTTTCTCCTTCTCGTTTTCTCTCTCCCCCCCTGTTTTCTCATTTTCTTGTTCCGGTTCAGTTTAACTAGACCGTCTGAACCGGCCTAGTCGATAAAACCAAACCGGTCTGGTCTGAGCCAGCCCGGTCTGAACCGTTTCACCCAAAGCTTTATCATTTGACTTTTGGACTCGATATATTGTTTCCCGGCCTCATTCTGACTGCTTTGCACTGTTTTAATTAAACCTCTAATTTCTATTTATATGATATTTAAAATGTGTTTGTATTGATTTATTTCAAAATAATTTAGTGATTATATATTTTTGGATTTCAGGTCATTAATTGTTTAGTTCATTCTTCCGCTTCATGTAAGTGGGCTTACATGATGGTATGACTCCCGTTGTTATAAATGTATATAATTTGTGTAAGTGTTTATATCGTAATGTGACCCATGTGTGATAAATATATATGCTTTGTGTAAGTGAATTTACATTGTAATGTGACCCACGTGTGGTAAATGTAATATGTGTTATTCTCATCAACTTTAATTGTCTATAAGCATGTTACATTCATATATATGTTTGTGTAAATTGACTTATATAACGATGTGATTTTGATATTATAATCGTATCATGTATTTATTATCTGTTTAAGCATTTTTCAATAATTATTATATTTGGTTAACACTTTGGTAATTGATTATTGTTCAGTTATTAATGTGATTATCATGAGATAAATGTGAGTATGACTGATTTTACGTTAGTATGTTATCATGTTTGATTGTGTTATATGTATCAGTATGCATTATATGATTAATTATTGTCATACGTTGGATTCTGCAAGTTATGAGGTTAATTCATTCAAGTGGTAATTAAGCAAGATGTGAACTTAAGCACGACCCTTAGTTAACAAGAAATCAGGACTGTTCACGTTTTGTTCTGTTAAATGAATGGGGTTTCATCTGTTCATGCTTTCGTCACACATAGGGTGTCATCTGTTCATGTTTTAGTCATACATTGGGTGTCATCTGTAAATGTTTTCCGTCACTCATGAAGTGCCATCTGTTCACGTTTTTCGTCACTTATGAGTGCCATCTGTTCTGTCGCCTAAGATGTGCCATCTGTTTCGTCTCCCGATGTGTGCCATCTGTTTTGTCGCCTGATTTGTCATGATGTGTTTCAGTTAACGTGTCATCAGTTCTGATTAGGTTGTTAACTAGGGGATATGTCAAGACAAGATATGATTAAAATTGTTAAATGATTGTGTTTGAGACACGTGTTATCTGCGTGTTGTGTTGAATCATGTCATGATCAAGTACATTACTTTATTTCATTTATGATATATATCAAGTTCAGTTATGTTATGACATAATTGCATTTATGACATGTGGATGCATGTTATTATGTGAGTTTGCCTATTGAGTATTTTAAAATACTCATTCCCCCATAATTATTTATGATGCAGGTGATGATGGCGAGCAGCATGAGTGGGAGACTGCCATAACCAGTTAGATCTGAAGAATTTATGTTTTCAGTTTATGATTTGATTTAAAACTTAGGAAAACGTTTTCTGTTAAACTTGGTTATTTAAGTAGTTTATTTTACGTTATGATTTTCTACGAATTATGATGAGTGAAAGTTTTATGAATTATGGATTTCAAGTTTTGACTTTATTTCATAATTTAATTCAATTTTTTGAGATTTTAATTATGCATTTAAAACACTTTATCGCTTCCACTATTTAATGATTAAGATTCCGATTAGGGATAAGTTTAATGCTTCTGCTATTTAAGGTCAGAGTTTTTCTATCATGGGTAAATTAAAAATTTTCAATTTAAGAATTTTCTCAAAATTAAGGTTTGTTTCGAATTGAAAATTTTAAAATTGTGAAATTACACGTATGTTTAACCCTCTCATCACGGCGTTACAAAATATTTATCATCAAACCAAAAGAAAATATATGTATATGATGCACATCTTGACATCGTGAAGGATGTTTTCTCCTCCCATCTTTTGGCTACATGTGTTTCTTAATTCTGACCATATCTTTTTCCCGGAAAGGCTGATGTCATTGACTGGTTCTTCAACCTTTCATACCCTGATTCATTCTGCAGAAACTGAGCATTCGGTACTTCCTGAAAGAAAAAAAAGAAGAATTGGATCTTTAATATTTTCGGTAGCTGTCGGGTCCTGTGAAAGTTGTTAACTATGTATTATCTGGGTCAAGAAGAAAATATTCAAAAAAAAAAAAATTCAAAGCGTGAAAACCAGATATGCCCGTATCTTATTCCTCTGTTATTGCATTATGTTATCATTCTCGGCATTATTTCTAAATAAATTCATCTTATCCTGCAGATATATAGTATAGTAGTATCATAAAACAAATGTGATGCTATTTATACGGAAGGGTCAACTCACTTGAATAACAGAAACTTGGCTTTTTCTTGGTGAGGATACTGCACTACGGCCGAGCATGATGCTTGTCATACTTTCTTCACCTCGCGCTTTCAGTCTACTTAGCTCGGGAAGCACAACTTTGCCAAGATCTGGCCTATCCTTCTTTCTCATTTCAGCACACTTAAGAGATAGCTTGGCGAACTTCAGGGCTTCTTCAACAGGCCAGTCTGGAACAGCTGGGTCAAGCATCTCGCGGAAAGTCCCCTTTTCAATTGATCTTTCAACATGATGAGTCAAACCCATAGGTGGCTTGGCTGTTATTATTTGTAGAAGCATCACCCCTAATGAGTAAATATCAGATTTTATTCCCAGCATTCCGGTCTGCTGATATTCTGGGTCAATATAACAAAAAGTCCCTGCTGTAGATGTCATCCGGTACTGGGTTACGGAATTGGCAACTGACGGGGGCACAAGCCTGGCCAAGCCAACATCACTAATTTTGCTGACATAGTTGTGGTCTAGTAAAATATTTGCAGGTTTGAGGTCACGATGTACAAGTGGTTCTGGTTTTGTTTGGTGAAGGAAAAGAAGGGCAGTGCCAATCTCTGCTGCAATTCTGAATCTTAGTTGCCAAGGAAGGACTGGAGTATTGCCTTTTCAAAAGAGACGATCTTCTAAGCTTCCATTAGCCAAGTACTCATAAACTAAGCAACCAAATTCTGGGCAGGCACCAAGAAGAAGAACCATATTAGGATGTCGTATGCAACTCAATACTTCAACCTGCATAAAAATTGTTTGATAAAGCAGTGAGAACTTTTACTTTCCTTTATATTACTTAATGTTCTGATAATTGAAAAGAATTAGTCTAGTGGTAACAATTGATATTTTGTGGTTGTAGTTAAGAAAATTAAGAGATGCACTGAGCACACACCTCCTGCTGAAACTGAGACCGACCTTGAGCGGCATCTGGACGAAGAACTTTTATTGCTACTTCGGTGTGATCAAGTTCACCTAGATATACCGGTCCATAACCTCCTTCCCCAATCTTGCGAGAATCTGAGAAGTTTTCTGTAGCCGCTTCAAGCTCCTCAATTGTGTATCTCCTGTACCTAGGGTCATCATGCTCGAAACCTTCTACCATCCTATTCCTCGCCTTTTCTGCATTCTTTCTTTTTTGGGATTCCAGTTCTGCAATCCTCCTAGCTGCTTCAGCTGCCTCAGTGGCCGCCTTACACTTTGCTTTCTCCTTCTCTGCTAGCGCTAATGCAGCTTCTTCTGCTAATTGTGCCTCTTCTAGTCTCTGTGTCTCTTCTAATTTCCACCTGTGAAGATCCACCGTCTGCAATAAATTATATTAAATAATAATAGTAACTTTTTTTTGTTAAAGGGTAAATATATTCAACAAAAAAAGAATAGAAGGGGCATACCCCATGTATACAAACACACATCACATTGCAAGGCCTCAAATCAAAATATCAAAAGTCAAGTAACACTATAATGCTAACTATAAAATCAAATTATGACAAAAAGAACCAAAGCCAGCTAAATCGGGGAGACACCACAAGACTAACCAAAGCAGAACAACAACCAAATAGAGCGCACCTAGAAATGTTTTAACCAATGAACTCTCAGTACCTTCTGCTTTGCTGTAAGTGCCTCTTTGCATGCTGTGCTGTACATGTCCATAGTTTGCCTGAGTTCCAGCTTGAGCCTCCTCATCTCAGCTTCCACTTCATCCTAAAATTTTCAAAGTAATTAAGTATTAGTGATTTGTGCCCCCATCTTTGCGTTCGTTTAAGCTTTTACATATTATTGCAGATTCTGCATTAATATTTTGCTGTTTAAAACTTGTAGCCGTTAAGCTGGCTTTTCAGCAATATTCCCTTAAATTGTAAGGACAAATTTAAAATGACTGTTCTCATCTGGTTCTTTTTCCCCTTACTATAGTCTGTGATGATGAATTTGACATTTGACTTTCATTGGAGCCGAAGTCAAGCTGTGAAGAGCTCATATCATTATAATTGGCTCCTGAGAAAGATGATAGATAGCTTCTACTGTCAAATTCTGAGCCAGTTGAACGCCGAGGGATATACATACTGGAGTCCATATTATCAAATAGATAAGGAAATGAGCTATCAGTGCTTGATCTTCCACTGCTCACGAATGAAATATCAGAATCTAGCGCAGAAGGCTCATACGGTTTGTAATTCCTTGAATCTCTATTCCTTGTGAAAGGTGACCTGTACCGGTTGTTATTAGTTCAGCTATCCTATTACATATTTGTTAAAAAAAAAAGCTATCCTATTACAGAGAATTAAACATGATATAAATTTGCACAAACATATTTTCTTCTCATGTGTTGCGGTAAGTGCAGTAAGAAAATTAAAACTTACTTGAATTCCATGTCATCTCGCAGAGTACGAGGTGGATATGTTGATCTCTCCACTGCTGTGATTGAATTAGATAAACTCTTTTTAGGAAAGAAAACCCAGGTAAACTTGGTAATAAATGATACTAGAGTTATATAGACTGACATCTGGTTGGTTGATCACGCACTGTACTCGTACTTATATCTGGCTGATGCTGAGTTTGATTTCGGGAGGAAGTTTTATTGGCTATTGACCTAGTGGCAGATCGAACGGATAAGATCTTTCCTTTGGCAATGATGTACACTGCGCAGAAATCCGGTGCACCTCTAGACACGGTGTTTGGTACATCAGTAGTCTTGAATCTTCTGTTAGAGAAAATATCTACGAGATTTGAGTCTCATTATTGTTCTAGAAGTTATGCATGACTTTTTCATTTACTGAAAAATCAAAAAAGATTCTTGATAATATTGAGTATGCAAGTTACCTGACCAGGCCGCCCCTGGATGGTGCGCCTAGCACTAAAAACTCGATTGAGTTTATAGAAACATAATTGATTAGTGATTTTGCTATATCTGCATCCTCCAGTATGATTTCACTACATGTTATCTGGTAAAATTCACAGTCATTTTTCAAATGAAGGAGATTTTGAGAAATGGAGAAGCAGAACTCACATCTTTTCTGGAGCAAAAGCACCGAAACGGAAGGAAAAACTCCTTCGCTTGATTCTCAAGCTTCTGTTTGTATGCTCTTCCAGTCTCATCATTTGCATCAGTGTTGGCAGCATGGTTCCCCACCGCACCTTCAGAGGTAAGAGGTAAAAAAAAAAGTTAATTTCCCTAGTATAGAACGTTGAGAAATTTGATAGACGAAGGAGAATCCCATTTTCCTGATTTTTCGGACCCGTGAAATTTTAATCATCCCTTTCTCATTTTTGGTCTGTTTGTGTTAATAATTTTAAGGTTACGGAAAATGTCGAAAAGCAATGAAAGATGCTCTTGTTTCTTTGTTCTTGCTTACATTTAATACATTAAAGATGATGTTTTTCTTCCTGTAGTTACTAACTTCATTCATTAAAGCATGAGAAAGTGACAAAAAGAGTGTGATTTTTATTACTTGAGGTTGAGGACTTTTGCTGATTAACATGAAGCAGAGTGAGAGCTTGGCCTCTTTTGAGAAGATGATCTACTGCCCATTTGAGAGCATATTGGCTTCCTTTATCTCTGTCTACTGCCACAGCAACAGCCACTGTGTCTTCCCTTCTATCAGTGACTCCTCTTTCCATGTTTGGTTTTCTGTCTGCAGCTAATGCCAACATGTTCTTGTTTTTTCATCTTCTGATATTTCTTCGGCACAAATATCCATTTTTTTCTCAGCCTCTGTTCGTTGTTCTGGTTTGAATGAAATTACCCATACCAAAAATATGAGAAATCCATTGAACCCTAACCCCCTCTCTGACTGTCTCCTGTGTTTCTATATTTAGCCTTTTCTGTTTAACCAAACAGTCCTCCATTTTCAGAATGCTTTCTTTTTGCCATTGAGCCAACCTGGTTGAATGTTTTCTTCAATGACAACCTGGATCTGCATTGATTTTTCTTGACCAAATCCTAGTTGGGAAGGAGGTTGGTTTTTTCGTTTAGAGTTTTGATCGTTGGTCCACCATATTGTTTGCCCATTTACAATTCAAGACTTTACTTTTTTTTCGGTTTTATAATTATTCTGAAAAAAACTTTTTTTTTTGTCACAAGTTGTGCTCGTGAATTGTTTCTCTTTGAGAAAATGGAAAAATAAAATGTTGGATGAAGGCAATAAACTACTGGCGGTTCTTTTTTTTTTAATCAAAATTACAAACTCCTAGAGAATTGGGAGAAGTATGATTGAACTCACGATTTATTTGAATAAAATCAATACAATGTTTTATTGTTATTATTTATATTTGTTTATATGTTTTGATCCAGTCCTGTCATATCATATTATGTATGTTTGTAGGAAAAAAAATTTAAGAGTCTATAGTAGAATTATGTTCTTAAAAATTAAAAGATAAAATGATGTCATTAGAATTAATTATTTACTTCATATTTTATTTTAAACTTTGATCACCCATTTTTCGTTTATATTGTAATTTTAATTTTACGTTTCTTCATTTTATGTAACTATATTTATACAATTATATAGTGTTTATTACCATCAAAACAATATATACTTCTTTACTTAAAAAGTATTATTATTTTATTGTTAAAAAATGTTGAGATATCTACTTTTTTTAGAGAGAAATTTTTAAGAGATTCGAAGATCTCGACCGAGCTGCATTGTCAAAGCCTGATTGGTACCATAAGCTAATATGATTTGTAAAAGTTGTCTTTACTGTTAAAAAGATCGTTTGAAAAAAAATTTCAAGGGGGGATTCTTAGAGCGTGGATGTAGGGATATGTTTTTCTGAACCACGTAAAAACATCGTGTGCCATCTCTCTTCCTTACTCTCTTTATTTTATACATTTTAATATTTGCATCGTTATTATCTTTATATTTATTCTACGCATTTAAGTTTTCGCATATTTATTTAATTACGTAATTATTTTTTATTGCTTGATTGTTTATTTTGATCAATTATTATATTTCAAGCAATTTATTAATCAAATATTCAAATATTTCTTTTAAACTAGTTTTCTATTAAAGGGGTGCCATATCGATCCTTCAAATGGTATCCGAGCTTGGTGCTCAAATTAGTAAGACTTCACCGTCTTGAGTTATGTCATCCTTTCAAAGAAGGGATCTTGTTCAAAAAATTATTTTTGGAAACAATTATTCAAATAGTATAAAATGTAATATTGATGAATGTGATAATGATGATGATATTCATGATGCATATGAAGAATTGTATAATGCATTTCTAACATTACAAAAGAAAAATCATCATTTGAACAAGAACTTAGTTTTGATAGAAAAAGGAAGAGTTTCCAAATTTTGAAAGATCAAAAATTGAAGCGCAAGAATTTTTTATAGAAAAATAAAATCTTCTTGATAAAATTAATTTTGCTGAAAGTTGCATTCATGAAAATGATCACTCTATTTTGATTTTGAAAGCTAGACAATTAGAACTTGAAAAAGATCTGATTGAGTCTAATGAAAAGGTAAAGAGTTTGACATTAGGAACTGAAAATTTGAATAATTTGCCAAGTATGAGAAAATCTTCTGGTGATATGAGAAGTCTTAGATATATTGATGAAAATCAAACTCTATCTAGTTCTAAGACTATTTCTGTGAAAGAAAATTTGCATTCAAAACCTATTGATATTCATGTTCCCAAATCTAAAATCACACTCATAAGCAAGTCTAAAATTGTTTTTCACACTTCTAATTAGGCATGATTAATCAAGAAATATGACTACACTCATATGTCATCATTGTGGTATTAAATGACATATTAGGCTTATGTGTTGGAGAATAAAAAATAACACACATTTTAGAAGAACACAGATCTTCATTCCAACATGTCATCATTATGGTGTTAGGGTCATACTAGATGATATTATAATTTACTTAGAAGATCTTTGAGTAGTTTCAGCTATTCTCATAATCGTAGAACTTTAACACATATAGAACTTCACATATTAAATCTTTTAGTCATTCTAACTTACATACTTTTTATCATAAGTAATGTGTGAACAAAGTTAAATCAAGACAAATTTGAATTAAGTAAGAAGACTTAGATAAATTCAGGTAACTATTTATGATTGCTTTCATTGATCTGATTCATTATTATGTGGATGAATTTTTTTAGTATTGGTTTTAATTAAAAATTCCTTTAAGAAAAATGTATACATTGAGGGAAGATTTTTCAAAAATCAAAATTTTTATTTCATTTTGATGATGGGGTTAATAAATTGTGAAAGGAGGAGAATTTTTTTTTTTACGAAAATGGGAGTATTTTTAACAAATGGTTAATTCTTTTTATGATTTCAAAGGAGAAATATAGTTAATTACAAAATGAGTAGATTTTTAAAAATTTAGAAATTTTTGAATTATTATTACATATGCGTATAAGAAGTTTATAGTTAATATTTTTTTTGTAATCAATTATTTGTTATCATAAAAAATGGGGAGATTGTTGACCCTAGCCAATGTGACAATTTTGTTGATGCAAATAATATTTGGACTAATATTTTTATTAAGTGTGTAGGTCCTAGATAAAGTAAAAATCACGTTGAAAACACTTAATCTTAAGTGTTGATGAAAAAAACAATCAAAACCATACGGAGCGAGTTACACACGGTATATTACGAATGGCACGAAGTATATCAAACGTAGGAGTGTTTAAAATTGTCCCAACCTGACGGAATCGAACCGAATAAAAAATAACCGATTTAGTCGATTCTTTATGTGTTCGGTTCGAGAAAATGAGAGAACCGAAGTTTTGGTTCAGTTCAGAATTTTGATGGTTTCCGAACCGAACTGAAATATTAAATTTATATTTTTTATTATTTATATATATTTGTTTATAAAACCGAACCGAACCGAACCAAAAGAAAATTTTAATTATATATTTTTTTCAACGATATCATTTAAAATTATTTAAAAAATTATTTTTAATTAATAATACCGTCTGGAACTCACGTTCCGATTCTTTTAGTATGAACGGTTCAGTTTAGTTTTATCATCGAACGAAAGTTCCGGTTCGGTTTTATCACCAAACCGAAGTTTCGGTTTGGCTCAGTTTTTTGCCAAAAAATGAATAAACCGAAACGTGAAGCGCCCATAATCAAATGAACTCAAATTACTTTGCAATCAATTGTTTGTCATCATAAAAAAATGGGGTGATTGTTGACCCTAGTCAATGTTATAGTTTTGATGATGACAAATAATATTTGGATATTATTTTTATTAAGTGTGTAGGTCCTAGATAAAATAAAAATTATGTTGAAAACACTTAATCTTAAGTGTTGATGGAAAAAGATAATCAAAATCGTACGGGAGCGGTTACACGTGATATATTATGAAGGGCACGAACTATATCAAACAGACTCAAAATTGCTTGAATCAAAGTTGATGAACTCATAATGATTCAAAAAACAAAGAGCCGGACCAAACAACTCATGAACCAGAACCTAAGAGACCGAACCGGGCAGAACAATGTGTAAAATGTCATGGATTGGTTCACCCTCAATCCGGTGTCAAAATCAGTTTCGATTTGGAGGGGATTTCAGTCACACCTGTTGAAACCATAAAGACCGGTTTGGAACCGGATGGACCAATTTTTACGTGGTTCAGAGGGAGAGAGAGGGGAAGAGAGGGGGGTAAGAGAGAGAGGGAGGAAGAGAGAGAGAGAGAGTGTGTGTGTGTGTGTGTGTGTGTGTGTGTGAGGGGGAGAGAGAGTGGGAGAGAGAGAGACCAAGAGAGAGAGCGAGAGAGAGAGAGAGAGAGAAGGAGAGGAGAGTGAGGTAGAGAGAGGGGGAGTTTAAGGTTTGGTTCGGTTCTTTAGTTCGGTATTAGTAATTAAAAATAATTTTAAAATGCTATTATTGAAAAAATAATATAAAATTATAGATTTATTTTGGTTTGGTTTTATATGAATTTATATATAAAAAAATAAAAAACATTATGAATTTAATGTTATGGTTCGGTTTGGTTTAAAAACCACTAAAATTTTGAACCAAAGCGAAACTTTGGTTATCTCATTTTCTCAAACCGAACCGAACCAAACACATTTAAAGAACTGACTAAACGGGTCATTTTTGGTTCGGTTCGAGACATTTCGAACACCCCTACTTATTTGGGAAGTTCTCCCCAAATCAAGCACTGGTCCATCCGGTTTGGACCGATTCCAAGATCCATCCTCCCTAATAAATAGACCATGAATTTTCTCATTTTCACACACCTCTCCACTCTTCTCCAACGAAGCTTGTAATTTCTTATTCTTTTGAGAGGCTTGTATTTTGAGCGAAATTTTGAGATATTTTCTAGAGAAAAGCTAGTGAAATTGTGAGCGAAAGATTGAGAGATCTACTATTTGAGAGAGATAAATTTTGTAAGAGATTCGAAGATCTCGACCGAGTTGCATTGTCAATATCTGATTGGCACCATAAGTAAATATGGTTTTTAAAGGTTTGGTCTTCACCGTTAAGAGGATCGTTTGTGAAAAATCTTCAAGAGGAGATCCGTGGAGCGTGGCTGTAGGGATAAGTTTTTCTGACGTAAAAACATTGTGTGTCATCTCTCTTCGCTCGTACTTTATTTTATGCACTTTACTATTCCGCATCGTTATTATCTCTATTTATTTATTCTACACATTTAAGCTTCCCCATATTTATTTAATTGCGTAATTATTTTATTGCTTGATTGTTTATTTTGATCAATTATTATATTTCAAGCAATTTATTTTAAACTATTTTTTCTTTTAAATGGGTGCTATATCGATCCTTCACTGTCTAAAAAATAGATGGAAGTGGTCACACGTGATATTTTTTATGGGCATATGAATGATTTAATAATTTAAGGACACTTGTCATTTATAAACACATTCCACCCCTACCCTTCTTTTCTCTCTATTCTCTCTATTCTTCTCCACTCTCTATTCTCTTGCTAATGTCTTTTTTTGAAAGAAAATAAAAACATAAACAAACTCATCAAATCTCATTCCTAACAATAGATTCACACGCATGCTATAGTGAAAGACCGAAATGGAAAAACGGCTACTTCACCAGTGGCGGAGCCACGTTATGGTGAGTGGGGTGGTCAAGTGAGCTCACTCAAAAAAAATATTAATTTTATTGAGGAAATTTTTTTATTTTTAATTTATTTTTTGTTTTTGACGCCACTGAGTTTTAACTATGACCCCACTTAGTTTCTTATTTTAGACTTTTAATTTCAGTTTTGACCGTAATAAATTTTTATTTTTAACCCTAGATAAAAAAACCCTAAGATCCATTCTTCAAATTCCACCAATATTTCACACCTCCTCCCCGATTCCCCAAATTCTCCCGATATTTCACCCCTCGTCCCCGAGTCTCCGATGGCAATGAGGTCTCCGACATCGACGAGGTCTCTGACGGAGATGACTATGAGATCTCTCTCTCGCTCTCTCTCTCTCTCTCAGTCTATATTTCCGATTGATTTCATGTATGTTTCTGCAAGTATACTTAATTCGTCACTTCCATGTTAACCTCGAACATGTTTTTAGACTCTTAAATCGACATTAATGTTTTTCTCTGTAACTTTTGTTCAATTTTTGCCAATTCTTTTGGTAAATTAAGGATACTCTTCTTTTCCATTAGGTTGATTACGTTGTCATTAAACATTTACTTTGAATTAGATTGTGAATCTGTGATAGTTAATCTTAGACCAGAAGAAGACGTAGTTATTCAGTTTCGAAATTTTGATAATTCTTCATTACTTTTGGAAATTAGTTTAAGCTGATTTTCTATGATGCATTACTTAAATTCTGATATGCATACAAGTGTTGAGGAATCTGTTTGGATTTAGACAAGTCAATGTGGTGTTTTGATAGAAACCCAAACTCTTTCTAAATTTGTTATTGTTATGATTAACCAGCTAATGTGGGGGATAATTTGGGTTAATTTTTATTGTGAAGCGTGGAGGGAAGTGGGAGTAGAGGAAGTAGTGAGATAGTAGAGTTTAATTGGGGGAATAGACAAGAAGTTTAGTGAGGGATAGAGGATGGAAGCTTATGAAAACTGGTAAGTGAAGGGGCTTCCGTGTGTTTATAAAGTTCTTATATCCAGAAGATGAAGCAGTTTCTTCATAATTAATTTGTGAATATTGGAAAAGTTTCTACTGCATTCATGTTATCAATTTAGTTCATGATATATTTCTCTATGAGGAGTTTGAAGAATCTATTATTTTGGAGTATTGCGGATAGCTTTCTTTACCCATTTTGAGTTGGAAAGGTAGGTAGGAAATTTCTTATTAGGATTAAATCTAATATATTATAGGTAAAAGTAAAATTTGCCATTTAATTGTTTGTAGGAATGTTGAATCAAATCTTTTTCATGTGAAATGTTGGTATAAACTCTGACGGTTTCACTTTTTAGGTTGTTGATGTTAGGGAAAGTGATCATGTTTGATGTTCTCGCTGCATGGGCTACATAATTCCATTCATCACATTTATTGATCAGGGAAGGCGAGGAATCTACAACTTGTTTGATCAGTATTGATATTGCTCAAACTTTTTTTATTGTATCATTTTGTTGGTCAAATATACTAACTTGTCTCTATGTTAGTTTGTTATGGAAAATACCATTAGGATCGTAAACAACATAGTCATGTTAAGATCATCTTGAAAAATATACCTTAAAATAATGAATTCTATAAAAAATAAATCACGAAAAAATATCATAATATTATACTATAAAAATTATAATATGCCGTAAAACACAGTGACCCCACTGAACTAAATTCCTGGCTCTGCCCCTGTACTTCACAAAACATTTGAATTTTTAATAACTTTGTGATCAATGATGGTTAAAGGTCAATTATGTAACAATATGGGTTTATAAAAGAACCTGAAATTTTTTAGGTAAATCATATACAATTACATAATACAGGGCAAATGATGCTCTGTATTTTTCAGCCACCATTAACGGACGTAGAGGAAGCTATGAAATTCTTCGTTTATTGCTGGTTCGAGTTAGAAATCTTCAAGAACCAACTCAAATTAAGGCATCTACATACAGGGGTTGAGTATGGGGATAGCGAATGTAAAGTCAAAATCCTTCTGAGTGAAGGTAATTTCTTGGGGAGAAAAGAGACTGCCGCTTGCAAACCGAATGGAATTAGGAGCGCTCGCTTGTGCTAGCCTTTGGTAGCCCGATGGACTTGTGAAGTGGACATAAGTTCCATAATCAGCAGGAAGATTTGCTTCATGGGTATGTAGGAGATAGAAAATGATGGATTCGAAAAAGCAGGCCATGGTTGAGACCAAATTTATCAAGTATTGAAGCAAACCTGGATCGTGAAAGTTAGATTCAAGAAATAAAACAAGAAATTTGTCAGATTCCAACCATTCACACGAGATCCATGAACGAAGATCTGAGTTCTAGCAAGCTTCATGATAGGTGTAAAGGATTTTCTCCTCACACACTCAAAGAAGTAAATTGAAAGAGAGAGAAAAGTACTCAAAGAAGACTGTTTTTAAGTGATTAGTATTGCATCTCTTAAACTTACTATTAGCCTTTATTTATAGGCTGCTCATGAGATCTTGTTACTTCTCTTAAAATGAGGAATATTCTCCTAAGAATGGAATATTCACTGTATTCTAAGGAGATTTAACCATAATTAAAAGATTACAATCAGATTTGGGGGGATTCAACAAGCATAATTAATAAATTGATGGAATATTCCCCTAGATGTGAGGAATTCAGCTATAACATGTCTCTGGCAGCTTTACTCTTATTCATTTTTTCAAATGAATAGTGGCCATCACCGCCCCAGTCCCTCCAATTTGAATGATGTCACGTTCCCAGCCTTTGTCCCCTTTTGAAATTCTGGTTATCATTTTCCTCTTTTCAGGACCGGGACTGGGGGTAAGGTAATACGTCTCGTTGTGATACTTAATGCTATAGCAAGCACGAAGCTCGTTAATGCCTAAATCTAAGTCATATCTTTTGTTTAAGGCCTCAAAACCTAACAAAATCCTATAGGAGCTAGGAGTGAATTGTGACGGAGCTAGCCCAGTTGTATGACAAAACTCTTGCAAAAAAGGAGAAAAAAGAAGCGTAAGTCATAAAGCTATATACATAAGACTAAAGGTCATTTGGAATTGGGGTCAACATTCTATGCCAGGATGATTACACTCTCCTAAACCACAAATGACAACAGAAGGGAAGACGTCCCTATGGGAAGCAATGAAATGGTCGAGCTCGGCTTGAGACTTAACTAAGGGAATGGGAGGTTTGGACCTATTACTGCCCACTAGAGGTGGCAAGTGGACCGGTTCGCCCCGTGAAACCGGGTGAACCGGCACATTATAACCCGGGCTTGGCCCAACCCGATATTGAACAGTACCGGGTCAGTTAAGGACAATAGTCTAGACTCGGGTCATCACGGGCCTTGCATTCCATACCTATGGCCCGACCCAGATGCTAGGCAAGGTCTGGACCGTCCCGTGAGGCCTGGGGGTCTGAATCGGCCCGACCCGTGAATCTACTATTTTTATCTAAAAAATTAAACATTTATATTTGTATTGAAGTTTGAACCCTTAATCTCTCATTTATAAATCACACTCCTTACTAATAGACCAAGACAAACTTTGTTAATATATTGTTTAAAACATATTCTTATTGTTTTTTAATAAATTTTATCGAAATTTCATAATTTGAGATAAACGTATTTAATTAAATAAAAAATAATATTTTTCGTTTAAATGAATATTCTATTCAATAAAAAATAGGATTCATGAAAATTTTAAAAAATATTGGTTTAATATTCCTAATATTTTTAATTTTTTTAATGAACATGAATTATAAATTAGTTATTAATTAATTATTTATTATTTATTATATTTTTAGATTTTACGTGAATTAGAATATTACAAGTTTATGAATTTAGTAAATAAAACAAAAAAAAATAATTATTTTACCTATTATTAAAAGTTTTTCTGTTGTGATTTTAAAATAATAAAATAAAATATTTATAATAAAGTAACATGACTACCATATAAATTAATTGTAATCTTTATATTTCATTCATTCTCCACCAAAGTTCAAATCTCCCCATTTGTATTTTTGAGAATTAAAACACATTTAAAGGAAAGGAACGAAGCGATCTGATTATTTAACAAGGACCGGACCGTTACTTTATTATAACGGTAGGGGAGAAATGAAGGAAGAAAGGTCCTTAAATAGGCTGCAGATCTGAAAAGGGAAATGAAACACATTTTATCAGTTTTTGAAAATGGGAATTGGAAAGGACATTTTGTAGGAAAACATGACTGACAAGGCAGATTTGTCACATGTACTGACTAATGACAGAGTGACAATTGGGAAAGGAAAAGGGATAAGGTGTGCGCTACATAAAATAATTGAGAGCGGGAAGGTGAAAAGACATGGAGAAATGATGAAGAGTTGTTTTATGGAAGGGACGTCAACGAGAACGGGAGACAAAGCGGCAACTTAGGTAAGGCACGCGTATCTTTTTTACTTATTTATTATTATATTTTGTTGCTTCCAATGTTTGCAGGTTCTCGATGAATGACACGAAAAATCGAAGAACTTAATCAAATCTTTCATTAAAGCATGTGAAAATCGAGGTTCCTCATCATCACACATCAATAAATAAAAATTTATTGAGTGTAATGAGAGCAAATGAACATGAGTAAAATCGTCAGAGACGTGTATAAAAGGAACCAACTAGAGGAAGCCGCGAAGGCCATCGATGTGGCAGAATGGGAACAGCTGAGCGAAAAGACAGAAGATTTAATTAATGATCAGCCTAATAGTTATAGCTGAATTCCCCAAATCTGGGGGAATATTCTGGCAATTTATTAATTATGCTTGTGATTCCCCCTAAATCTGATTGTAGACTTTTTAGTTATGATTAAATCTCATTGGTATACAGTGAACATTCCATCCTTAGAAAAATATTCCTCATTTTAAGAGATAGTAATAAGATTTCATGAGCAACCTATAAATAAAGGTTAATTATAAGTTCAAGAGATGCAATAATAATCACCTAAAATCTTTACATTTTGGTGCTTTTATTGAGAGCGAGTGGAAACCTCAAAGAAAAACCCATTCGAAAACCAAACAATTCCTTGAACTAGATCAAACATTGCCCTCAATGAAGGAAACATAAACGGGGATGATCATGCCAATCAACCCACTCCCCTAGCTGAGATGCTTCAGGTTATCCTGAACAGAATGTAAAAGATAAAGCAATGAAAGATCGAAACACTACACAATGTGTGGCAAGCAATGCAAATCACTGTGCTACAACAGGATTTCGCACAAACACATGTGGAAGTCAGTCAACACACCAACCATGAGGAACACGATAATCGTCTAGAAGGAGGCGGGCGTGAAACTAGACGCGAGGACAATGAAACATCGGGAATATGCAATATGAAGATGTGGAAGTTCAGTCCTAAATCCATGAAAAGGAGGTAGCGGGAGAAATTCATCCACCAAAAGTTGTAACAAAAGCGGCAATAGAAGAGATGTTGGAAAGAAAGATAATGAAGCTTAGGAATCTGAGGAATGCAGGAAAAGCATACCTTGAGTCACTCACCAGAACCCCGTTGAGCATGGAAGTCATGACCGCCCCTATACCCAAAAAGTTTGTGGCACTTAAGTTCAAGTGCTATGAAGGGAAGTTTGACCCGATGGACCATCTCAGACGATTTAAGCATGTTATGGCGTTGTTCCAACATGAGGATGCATTGGTGTGCTGAATATTTCCTACGAGCCTGGATGGAACTGCACTTAATTGGTATCATTCCGTTCTTGCTCATTTGATTACTAACTTTGCTATCATGTCTACTGTCTTTTTGGAGCAGTACTCTACATATTGAGCGGTGATGGAAGATTTAAAGTATCTCCTTACAATCTCTACCAAAAAAGAAGAAACTCTACGTGAGTACACCCACAGATTTAAAGAGGAGATGACCAAGGTGGAGATATGTGACGACAGAGTTGCTAGGCTAACTTTTAGATGGGGGCTAGACCCGGAATCCCCTATCTTCGAGGATTTGTTGAAGGTCAAACCTTTAACTATGGTAAAAACCTTTCAGCGGGGTCAAACTTACATAATGTTGGAAGAAGAAAAGAAGAGTCTATTATAGTTGACGTAACGATAGAATGATCAGTAAAATAAAAGAACAAAATTCTAGAACTGACAGAAAATGGAATCAGAGAGCGGAAAATGATAGTGACCGGGGAGATAGTAAACGAGACATAACTGACAACCATGCTTAAAGGACTTAAAGTAAATAATACGCAGAACAATTTTATAGGGAAGAAGAAGAACTTACGACGAAAGACGAAGGTAGGTGAGAAATGAAGGAAGAAATGTCCTTAAATAGGCTGCGGATTTGAAAGACGAAATGAAACACACCTTATAAGTTTTTGAAAATGGGAATTGGAAAGGACATTTTGCAGGGAAACCTGACTGGCAAGACGGAACCATCACCTGTGCTGGAAAATGACAGAGTGACAACTGGGAAAGGAAAAGGGATAAGGCGTATGCTACACGAAATGGTTGAGAGCGGGAAGGTGAAAAGACATTATATATATAAATAATTATCGGTTATTTTTTCAATTATCAATTAATGAGACAAAATATCTAATTTATGAAATTAGATAATTAAATTATTATTAGATAATAATTTGAATCAACTAAATCTGCTATTTGTGAAATAACACATAATTTAGTTGATAGGGATAATCAGATTTGTTAATTTTGAATTAACTAATATCTAGATATTTATCTGATTAAAATAAATAGTTAATTTGTAGTAATTGTCACGTGTCGATCAATGATTGAGAATCATAGATCACTATGGAGTGTTGTAGTGCCACTACAGCAGTAGGCGTGTAACACTACACATCATTATCTAAAAAATATACAGATATTATTCTAATGACATCAATCAGTTGAATCAGTACATCAATAAAGAATTGAATTGAGAACACAGTTAGAGTTGGAGATTTTTTTCTTTACGATTAAAAGGTAATGAAATCTCTATAAGAATAATTATCGTGTTCTTTTAGAAAATCGTCTTACAAAAGTTATTCTCAGTAAATATCTAAATCTCATGTGTGAGTACATCCAGATATAGAAAATGTAATATTCTATGTGTTCACACACGTCCTAGTGAATTGAGGATTGACTTGGAAGATCTTAGTGTGAATCTTGGTTTCTATTGGTCGTTGGAAAAATTTCGTGGGATGGAGGATCGATCGGTTTTGCAAGGACGCTTGATATAGACTACAAGAGGTATATGATTTCTAACCTTGTATGTTGTAGATTTATTGTATAAATATATAATGGATCCTGATTGAAAATAGTTTTTAATAAAAGTTTTTATTTTTGAAAATCATTGCATGGCGCTTGTTTTTATTTTTATCGAAAAAGATTTATTTTTATTAATTTTTTAAACGCCTCCGCTGCGCCTGTTTCACGTTTATCAACAATTAGTATCAGAGTGGTCTTTATATTTATATGTTAAATGTTGTGTAGATTTTCTTACATTAGTCATATAATATGAGATATGTGTGAATGAATGGATGATTATGTTTTTGAATGTGTGGAAAATAATGGTTCGTTAATTGTTTGGTGATTATTGGGTTAGACTTTGTTATTTTTTTTCTTAGATCTTGTGTAAGCCGTTTGGGGCGTAAGAATTTTTTTAATTTTATTTTGAATATTTATTATAATTATTTCGGTCACGAGAAGGCGAAGAACGCACGAGATGAACGACTGAGGGAAAAAAGAAATAGGAATTCTTTTAGAATTCCGTTGCTGATTTATGAAAACTGGCAATGTCACCGGATTTTATTGTTCTGGCAACATTGCCAAAAACTTACCGCCGGCCGGTGGTGGTGGTCGGTGGTAACTGTTGTCACATTTAAAGAAGTTTCGCACAAACCCCTATACCAACCAATCCTATCACTGTAGGATTTATGATAACCTTAAATCTACCAATTATCCTTTTAAATTTTAAAATTAATGAAATTTTGAAATTAATTATTAATTATATTGAAATTAGAAACTAATAGGTTGATTGGGTTTGACCCAAGTTTGACCAAATCAAATAAAATATTTATTTGACTAAGTCAAGTCAACTATTTTAAAAGAATAATTATAAAAATTAATTTTAATTAAGAAATATAGTTTTTTCTAATTAAATAGAATCGTGTTCAAAGCTTTAAGATTATGAAGATGGACAACAAGATGAGAAGGTAATATTTGAAAAATATGTATTTTTGAAGTCAGCTTTGTAATTTTATTTCTTTATTTCAAAAGTTATAATTTAGAAATAAACAATAGTCACTTGGTCAATTATAATTTTAATTAATTGTTAAATAATTGTTTATTTGTTATGTTTGATAACATATCTATGTTTTAGTCGATCCCATGTCACACATAAAAATCTCACATAGTTTTATTTAATTATGCATCTTTTCAGTAGAAACATGATTTATTAAGATTGTCCTAATATGTTTATATGTATTGTTATATGAAATCAATTACATATAAACTACTAGGTTTTAATTAACTAAAACTTGATAATCACACCACACTAAGAGCTATAGTAATATTTAGGATAACCGAATTTAGTAAAAGAGTTTTATTAAAGTTTGATGAATATAATTAATTAGTTAATCTAAGTTCACCTAATTATGACTTAGGCACTTTAAAAGAGCAAAAGAACTTAAACCAATGGGATTGGTATAACTTATTATTAAATATTTATTGGGTTATTATTTTAACTGGTGATTAATTTGAATTGATTAGTTAAAATGGAAACACATAATCCTAAAATAGTGAGTGAGAGAAGGTTGACATGTCAATATAACCTATTATTTTTATCATTAGTACAACACCGTGAGGTGCAGTAAGGGCCTCAAGATGGCTTTGTTTTCATCCCCTTAAGGAAAGTTTCAAGCTGTACCAATACTAATGTTGGACTTCTTAAGAAAATGGGAGGAAGTGATGTAGTTTAGTTTTGACTGACCCTAAGGTGACGTATTCTAAATGAAGTCATGGAATCTAAAATGATGGGTTACACTCACAAAGTCACAATTATACTTTCATGTGGATAGTTGTGACTTGACCGAATAAGCGATACCTTACTGTTAAAAGAGAAAATATGATATATTTTAAGTTTTAATTAATAAAGATTAGAATGTCTTATTGACAGTTTAAGATTAATCTGATTGACTCTAACGCAACACATTAATCATTGGGTTGTAGAGAGACTTTGAAGGCATGGTTAGTAGCCAAGGGTTATATAAATGGGAGGGAGTCGATTATGAAGAGGCATTCTCCCTTGTGGCCATGCTGAAATCCATTCGCATCCTTTTGTCCATAGCCGACAGTTTTGACGATGATATATGGAAAATGGATGTCAAGACAACTTTTCTGAATTACTCTCTTGAAGAAAACATCTATATGTTGCAACTATAAGGGTTCGTACAGAAAGGGCAATATCAGAAAGTATACAAGTTTCTTAAATCCATTATGGATTAAAGCAAGCATCTAGATCTTGAAATCTTACATTTGATGAGATTATAAAGTCTTATGGCTTCGACCAAAATGTTGACGAAGCTTGTGTTTATAAATATATCAAAGATAAGATAATGCTTTTTTTAGTTCTTTATGTTGATGATATTCTACTCATTGGAAATGATGTAGAAACTCTATCAAACGTAAAGAAATGTTTAGCTGAGAATTTCTAAATGAAAGATTTGGGGAAAATGACTATGTTCTTGACATCCAAATCCTAAAGGATAGAAAGAACAAGCTTTTAGATCTTTCTCAGGCATCTTATATTGATAAGGTTTTGGAGAGATTCTCTATGGAAAATTTCTAAATGAAAGATTTGGAAAAAATGAGCTATGTTCTTGGCATCCAAATCCTAAGGGATAGAAAGAACAAGCTTTTGGATCTTTCTCAGGTATCTTATATTGATAAGGTGTTGGAGAGATTCTCTATGGAGAATTTCAAGAAAGGTCAACTACCGACAAGACATGGAATTGCCCTCTCCGAAGAATAATGTACTAAGACACCTCATGAGGAAAAGAATATGAGAAAGGTTCTCTATGCTTCAGCAGTTTGGAAGTCTCATGGATGTTATGTTGTGTACGAGGCCGTATATCTGTTATGCAGTGGGAATTGTCAGTCGTTATCAATCAATCCAGATTTAGAACACTGGATTGCAGTAAAACACATTCTCAAGTATCTTAAGAGAATGAGAAACGATATGCTTGTTTATCCAGGTGGAGACTTGAATCACACTAGATATACTGATTATGAATCAGATAAGGCTAGTCAAAAGTCAATGCATGGGTTATACACCGAGGTGATCTAACTATTACGAAGATAATGTTGGATCAAAATCTGGCTCTAACTGTTATGGAGATAGCGTTGGATCAGAACCTGGCTGACTCATTTACCAAGGCACTTCCTGCAAACTCGTTTAAGGGTCATGCGCGAAAACATGAGATTGAGAGAAATGCCACATTTGCTTTAGGGCAAGTGGGAGATTATTGGGGGTTATTTCTTCAAAACATGTGTATTGACATTTTGATATAAAATTTAATGAGGATTGCATTTTTCTTATAATTGTTCTTTTAAATTATTGTTGAATAATTTATATAAATATATGAAAATTTCATATTCATTAATGAGATTATGATCTTTGTATCATTACGAGAGGATTTAGATCATAGATAATGAATAAAATTGTCAGTAACATATTGAAGTATGAAATCTTTAATAAATGGTTGCTAGTACGGTTCACTAAGTATTATGAATGCATGTGATCTAGATCCGAATAATTGACAAGATTATATATGACAGAACCGATGTGAATTAATATCTTTAATATGTTTATAATAAAGATTTAATACACATCAATTCGATTATTATATGTAGATCAGTCTAAATCTTGAGTAGTCATGAACTCTTATACATGTCTATTGGATTTTTTGATTTACTCGTTAATGTTTGTTTGTAAACCAGGCTAGTGACTTTTATTTTGGAGATTCAGTGATATGCATGGTTGGGAACATGATCTTACAAGATTTGGAATCTAAGTTTTCCTAACAGATCGTTTATCGGTTCTCTTAAGTGTTAACTCTGAAACTGAATGGTTATTGAGCTCAAATTTATAATAAGATTATTAATTAATCATTCACTAGTGGATTAATGGTACTTAAGGATTAAGAGATAATCAGAAGGGTAACGGTAATTTTGATAAGCTCTTATTTATGAATCAATAATTGGAGGACAGAACTACGTGATATGACTATATTAATGGACTACATGAGAGTACGCTGTAAATACAATCTGTAATATCTAAGAGTGCAATTCCATATTTATAGTGGACTAATAATATAATTAATAAATAAAATTATTTAATTAAAGAGTTTAATTAATAATCTGGTTTATTGGAGCTTAGGATTATAGGTCCATAATCTCCAAGTTCACATCTGTACTACGAAGTCTAGGGTGTAAATATTTCAGGACATGAGAAAGAGACTTACTTGAATATTTCAGGACATGAGATAATTACGTGTGATTAATTAATTAAATTATATATATATATATATAAATATAATTTTTGGAAGTGTGTATATATATATAATTATCGATAAGTGAGACAATATATCTAATTTATGAAATTAGATAATTAAATTATTATTAGATAATGATTTGGATCAACTAAATCTGTTATTTATGAAATAATAGATAATTTAGTTGATAGGGATAATCAGATATCTTAATTTTGAATTAACAAATATCTAGATATTTAATTTGATTAAAATAAATATTTAATATGCAGTAATTACCACGTACTAATCACTGATTGAGTATCAGAGATTGACATAGACTACTGTAGTACCACGTGACACTATAGTGTTGCACAATAGCAGTGGGTCCCACTACTATTGGGAATTTTATAATTAAATATATTTCAATTATCCTAAAATATTTTATACGTCATTATCAAGAAAAATATATAAATATTATTTTGATGGCCTAGGATAAAAAAGAGTTGAGAGAAGTACACAATTCTCAAAGAGTGATTTTTCTTCGATTAAGAGTTAATCAAATCTCTAAAAAATCGTCATATTCATTTAGAGAACTAAAATCGTCTCACAAAAGTCATTCTCAATAAAATCTCTAGATCTCATGTGTTGAGTACATCTAGAGACAGAAAAGTGTATTCGTTATATTCTACGTGCCCACACACATTCTAGTGCGTTGGGGATTGACTTGAAAGATCTTGGTGTAGATCTCGGAGTATGCTGATCGTTGGATCGATTTCGTGGGAACAGAGAATCGATTAGTTTCGCGATGACGCTTGATATAAACTACAAGAGGTATATGATTCCTAACCTTATATATTGTTAATTTAATATTAAATATATAATAGATCCTGATTGAAAATAATTTTCAATAAAAAGTTTTTTTTTTGTTCTGGTAGCATGGTGCGATTTTGTTTTATTAAAAATTTAATTTTTAATAAAAATTTAATTTTTAAAATAGTCACGCGTCATATGCTTCTGCCGTGCACACGGCGCGACAACCACCATTATCATTAGAGACGTGAGAGGAATGGATTGATTAATCTCTGTTTTGCTGATGATCTTATGATATTTTCTAGAGGAGATATTGATTTTGGTAAGATTATCAAATCAGGGCTAGACCTTTTCACTAGTCTTTTTGGCTTACAGCCTAATGAGACAAAAAGCCATATCTTTTTCTCAGGCGTGAATGTTTCAGTTTAAGGTCCACTGTGAGATGTTAGTAGCGATAAAATTCAGAGGACTAAACAGTGGGAAAACAGGTTTTTATCTTATGTAATGGGGCTTCTACTGATGTAATCTATCTTGCTTGCTATCCAAGATTACTAGGCAGGTGTGTTCATACTGCGTAAGCAAGTTCTAAATAAGGTTAATGTTGCTTTAAAGAATTTTTTATGGAAAAGAAATACTCAGTTAGTGAGAGGAGCTAAAGTGGCATGGAAATGGTTTGCATTTTATTTAAGGAAGGAGGTTTAGGTTTGGAGGACCTAGATACCTGGAATGTTGCAGCTATAACCAAACATTTATAGAGGCTGGCTTCTAGACCAAGAGACTTCCTCTGGATAGCTTGGCGCCACTTGAACCTACTTAAGAGTCATTCTATATTTGTTATAGAGTGTAATGCAGATCCTACCTAGTCACGGAGGAAAATTTTGAAAATCAGGGAGAGATTGGTTCATCTTGAGATCCCAGCTCCTGCAGTTAATCGTTTTGACTCATGATAGTGGCAACCTGATACTAGCTAGGATCTGCATTACACTCTATAACAAATATACAAGGTTCTTGTGCAGCAAAAATAGGGTTTTGATTGGACCAAAATTGTTTTGTTCAACGACTTCATCCCTAAGTGCTCTTTTATTACTTGGTCAGCTTGTCATGAACACATGGCTGGGTTTTTTTTGAATTCATTTCTTATTAAATGTGATATGTGATATGTGACCAACATGCCTGGGTTTTTTCCCTGCATTGACTTATGATCACAACGTCAACTTTTTGTTTCTCAGATTGTGAAGCTGGTTTTCACTGTTTTATGTACTGTATCTGGGTGGAAAGGAATAGTAGAGTTTTCTTTGGCAATTTAAAAAAAAATTGCTAGGATGATTAGAGAGAGATTTTGATATGTTATTAAGATTCATAGGGTCGAGGATTACCCTAGGATATATGAACAATGGAATCTGTATACTTTTTTTTTTTCAATTTTCTAGGTTTTCTAGTGCCTTTCCTAGTTATTGATTTCAAAGTGTTTCATATAGTGCTTTAGTTTCTTTGTTTGTGTTAGTTTTGTGTTAGCTAATGTGAACTTTTTTTAGTTAAATAATATTTATCTTTTAACGATAAATATATATGTGTGCCATAGTAGAAAATATTGAAATTTGTAAATTCTTAATAATCAAATTATTAGCGAATAAAAGATGAATGAATTAAATTGAAAACTAATAGAATTATAATCCATATTATGTTCAACAAGGCCTTAAGGATAAAAAATGAAATTCAAAGTTTTCCTGTTGAAATCCTTTTTAATATAGTATAGAGATATTGACAGGAACTTCATAACCCTAGCACACTAGCCTTTTACTTATCAAAAGTGATATTACCCGCGTGCCCATTTCTTCTTCCTTATATTTTCCAAAAGCAAAAACCATCACAAATAATAGCTTGAGAAATTCAAGTATTATTTTATGACTGTTTGAATCCATCAAATAACTATTTATATTTTTGGTAATAAAAATCTTGTTATGAATGATAACTTGAAAGGTTCGGAAAGTTTATATAACTACTTGAGCTTGGATTAAATTCCTCAATAACGAAACTGAAGTCAAAAATGATAATTTGAAAGCTTAAAGTAATTTTCTATGACGACTTAAATCGTACATTTAATTTTTTACATTTGCTGAAGATTTCAAGTTAGAGCATTATCTATTTAATTATTGTCTAGAATGTGATAAGTACTTGAAGAATTCAAGTAGATACAACGACTTGAAATATATAAAAATGAAGCTCACTTATAAGAAAAATATACTTTAACATCATTTCTATAGAAACGATAAAATGATGATACAAAAACTATTAATTATATAAAAAAATTATTGATTACATAATCTTACGGAAGCAGCGTATTTGAAAATAAATCGTGTTATATTATTTGTTAATTGTTCATAAAAATTCTAACTAATTTGATCAATAAAAAAAGTTAACATATAAGCAGAAAAAGAATTTACATTAGCATATATGAAAAATGGAGGAGACATGTGAAGTGTGATTTAAACATGAGCAATAGAGTCATTGCATATATTTTTAATTTTTTAAGAAAACTACAAATGAATCTCTCAAAATATCAAGTTATTATCATTTATAATCCTGAACTATTATTTTCGTTACTTATAACATTTAACTTGTCATTTACAATAAAAAATAATATTTCATCCATATACCATTAATATTCTCTTAAGTTTAAAATAATGTAGTTTTGAAATACAAAATTATAAAATCACCCTTATCACTACTACGCATTTTGACCATTTATGTTTTCCCCAAACCCCCTATCAAACAAACCAACCCGGTTGAACCCTTATCCATACCCCCTTCTTCTTTGTGTTCTTCTTCCTCCATACCCCTTCTTCGCAGCAGCACCTAATCCCTCCATTTTCGTCTTCTTCAACTTATTTTTGAAGCCTCCTGTAAAGGATATTTCCCATCCCATTCAAGATTAGGGGAAAAACCTACTGATAAGGATAAATTTACGTAAGTATTAATGAGATAGAGAAAGATTGTGATCATAAAAAATTATAAGGAGTAAATGCACTGGGTCTTCCCTATCTGAATTGCCCTTGAAAAATCTCTCTTGTTTTATTGAATACATTAGCCTTATAAAGACTTCCCTAATGGCATCGGTTTGATTAAAATAATAAAATAATAAATATCAGATGAGACACTCATCAAACCTAAGGATAACACCGATTCGTGGGGATCCTCTCTACTTGGTATAGGTTGTTTTCTCTTCCTTATTTAATATGTCTCACTTAGCCACCCATCAATCACTGTCACATGATGATTTAATGTGGTTCTAAGCCAATTAGTCAGAGCGACTTGGTGGCCTATCAATTTGTCTTGTCCGGGTCGTTTCAGTTTAACCAATCAATCATGACCACTTGATTGTCTGTGTGAACCCTTTTTCCCGTTCTGATGTTTTGTCCCGTCTTTGAGGTGATGGCCCTGTTCTTGAAGTGATGATCTCCCGTTCTCGAGATGTCAGTTCCATCCTTGAAGTGATGATCTTCCATTCTCGAGATGTCAGTTCCCGTGCTTGAAGTAATGATCCCCTATTTGTGAAATATCTCGTCGCCATTTCTACTTTTTTGACATTTTTCGCGAGTCTTGGGTAGGTCCCTTTGTCCACGTGACAACAAATATTTTTTACCTGTTCATTTGCCCCCCATTGCTCTTCGACGATGCTCGTCGATGTGCAATGAATGTTCTCAACATGCGTCCCATTTTGGGAGAACGACCATTCTTGATCTACTTTCATCATTTCGGGATCCTCTTTTATTCTGCAAAACATTAAATATTGCGCAAGAAAAATTCATAAGTATTTAAATAATGAGATGTACCATCATTGTCTCGTTTCAAGGGTTGCTGAGATGCTCCTTGAATTTTTTTTCTTAATGTCGTTTTATCCTATTGTGACACGCGTGCGTGTGAGCTTCATTTTTTCATTCCCCATGCGCGTTGCTTCGTTTCTTGGTTCTCACGTCATGCATGTTTCTGGCCCGTTAGATTTTCTCTTATCCAGCTATCATGTTGTCATTGGCTCATCCGCTTTAGGTAGATTGGCAGTAATTATTTCACTGTCTTTTCCTATGTGTCCGTCATTTGCCTTTCCCCCTTTTCAGAATTGGTGTCTTTTCATCTCCCTATCTATTAAATGCTTTTGAATTGGCTTTTGGCGTGCGTAGCCTATATCACCTAGGTTTCCCTCATTTTTTTATGCTCATTCCTATCTTTTGTAAGTTCTTCCTTCTTCTATTCTTCATTTTCGTGATCTCTTTTCTTTTTGTCTTTTCCGTTCTACGTTCCTTCTTCTGGTAGTAATGGAGGAACACCCATTTAAGGTGACCATTCCTTTAGTTAGGAATAAAATAGAATTCAAACGCTTTCTTGTCCTTCGCAGGGATGCCTTCCCCCAAACGTAGTCCGTGGTTTTGGGGAGGGAATCCTTAAATCTTCTCCATGTAATCCTCCCTACCAATTTTCCTTAGCCCCAATGTATATAACATTAGGTTTAAAGCTTCCCCTCTCTCCTCTTTTCCAAGAATTCTTTAGTACTTTCAACCTCGCCCTTTTCCAATATACCCCTAGTACTTATAGGGTTCTTCTAGGGATTGAAGCCCTCAATATGAGGCATAATTTAAATATAGGGGTAGATGAAATCTGCACCGTGTACATAGTGAAAAGACGGGGACTAGCCTATTACCTGGCTCCCTGCGCGAGTGAGAAGTGGGGAGGACTAGTTACTGACCATCCCAGCAGGGATAAAGGTTGGAGGAGGGTACACTCCTCGTAGGTGGAAATTGGGGTGGCGACGGTCGTTGGGTCATTCCCCGGATCTGGGGGCAGTTCAGTAAGTGGTCGAAGCCCTCATTTCCTTTTATTTTTCATTTGTTTAAGTTTGTCTTTTCTATGTTTTAACCTGTTTTTTGTTTTGTGTAGATAAGAATCTGAATAAGAGATTTTTCACCCCGAAAGAAGTTACCGCGCAACTCCGCGTCGGCTATAATTGTCTGAAGCAGGACTGGAGGGATCTTCTTGACCCAAGGAGGGAGATCAAGGTCCTGGTCATGCCCGTTCTGATTGCTTAATCTGTTGCTCCATCATCTTCTACGACAGAAGTTCCTCGGGGTATTCCTGTTGCGATCCTGTTCCTGTCTTCCATCAAATCGTTTGGTTGAGCTCTTCTAATTCTTCAGAATCAGAACAGGAATGAGAGGTGTTTGTTCAGGAAGAACGAGGGTGTGAGGCTCAACGGGAAGTTGCTTACAAAGAGGTAGATGACCATGACGCGCTTTTTCGCTTCGTATACGACGAGCTCGAGATGTCTAAGAATTTGTGAAGAAATTTATGGGGGGTACCTGGCGAGGGCAAGCGTCAGAAAACAGGGAACACTAGCTCTTCGGTTTTCATTTCAGGGGATGTTACTCCCTCCGTCCTCGATCTTCCTACCCTCGCTACTGATCTCCCTGTTTCTGAAGGGGTTCCTCCTACTACGGGGAAGTTCGCCGTGTCCCCCCTCTCACTTGTGAAGAAGCTGGTCTCCCCTTCTTCTAGTCCCCCTCTCGCCTATGAAGAAGCTGGTCTCCCATCTGAGGAGACGAGTGTTTGGCGGTGGCGACAATACTCCGTGGCTCCGCTGGTTCCTGTTTATGTTAGCTTTCTGAAGGGTTCCCATTCTTCGTACATGGTTGTGAAGGGGATCGTATCTGAGGTGGATGATCCTGTACTCCCAGCTGTCTATTCATGACAAAGTCATCAGGCTGAGTCATGCTCTGATGCAGGTATTTTTATACCTATATTTTCTTGTTTTTCCTAGGTAAATCTTTTCCTAATTTTGGCTAACACTTTTTATTCCACATTGGGCTACAGGAAGATATCCATGCTGTTGTTGCCTCTGAACGGGATGATCTCAAGCAGGTGAAGGCTGACCTTCAATGGGCAAGAATGTGGAGGCTGACCTTTAACGGGTAGTTGCCCGTTTGACTTCTGAACTTGAAGCGGCTGTGGCTATGCAGTCGAAGCTCGAGTGGTCTTTGCGGGAGGCGGAGAGGTCCGCAGAGATAAGTGGGGAAAACTTATCTATTGTTAAGGAAAGGTTAGCTGAGGCCGGGGACGCGTTGGCCAAGTCAAGTGAATGGGAGGCTGGTCTTGCGGCCGAGTACCAGGCCATGTTTGATGAGTATGAACATTAAGCCTACACGACGGGTTACCGTGACGCCAAGACTGATAAGCCTCCCTATGTCGTTAGACCCCCTCCATTATGAGCTTGTTGATCTCGAGGCTGAGCTTCCTGCTTCCACCACTAAAGTGCTACTAACGCTACTCCTATAGAGAAATAACATCCTTTTCTTTTTTCTGTCTTTTTTTAATTGCTTTGTAATTTTCTCGCTTTTTAATGAAATGACTCATTTCCTTAGTATGCTTTTGTCATTTCCTTTCATTCTTTGACATTTAGTAAAAGTTTATGAATCAATTTTGCCTTTAGTGAATATCCACAAGTAATAGAAGGTATCTTTCCTTTTAATGTTTTTCATTCAAGTAAAGTTATAAGCTACTTAATGCTTATAAATAACCAGAAGTTATTTCAAGAAATGTTTAGGCCCGAGTGCGTTCACCAGTTTTCCGTTATCTTCTTTTCATCGATTAGGGTTGGAACTTCCTTGGGATGGGTTTTCATAATTTCTCATTTTAATGTCGTTAGTTTCTTCTAAGAGTAGGACTTATGAACTACACATCCCAAGGACTTTGTAATGCCCTTAATTCCTTATGAGAGTAAGACTTATGAACTGCCCCTTCCAAGGCCTTTTTAATGCCTTTAGTTTTTTCTAAGAGTAGGATTTATGAACTGCTCCTCCCAAGAACTTTTTAATACATTTAGTTCCTTTTTTAGTTGTGGCCTGGTTGAGGAGAGAAGTTTGATGCCATTATTTTTACATGGAAAGCCTTTGTGGGAAAAACTATGGGGAAGATGTCTCATTATAATGGATATTTTACTTCCTTTATACAAAACATTTTTTCAGATGAATTGCGTTCCATGGTTTCTACAATTCCGTTCCTTCTCCTGTCTCCAAGTGGTAATAACCGTTTCCTCCTCTTTTATGAATGATGTACGGTCCTTTCCATGTTGGCCCGAGCTTCCTTTCCTTTTGGAAGATTTTTCTGAGGACTAATTCTCATTTTTTCTAGAAATAATATCTCCTTTTTCTGATAGTAACGGGTCATTTTGATCAGGGCTGCTTCTCTTCTTCCCTCTAATTCATCGAGACCATTTTTTAGGAGCTCTCCATTTTATTGTTTATTTAGTTCAGATCTGATGGTAGGGCTTCCATTTTCTAAGGGGATGACTGCTTCTGCTCTGTATGATAATGCAAACGGTGTTTCTCCCATAGTTTCTCTCGGGGTCGTTCTGTACGCCCATAAGACTACATGTAGTTCTTCTACCCATTTTTCTTTTACGGATTCCAACTGTTTCTTCGGGTTATCAAGTATGACTTGGTTTGATCTTTCTGATTGTCCGTTCCCCTGTGGGTAGTTTGGCGTGGAGAAGTGATTCTTGATTTTCAGATCTTTACAAATTGTTCTTACCAAGTTCCCGATGAACTTGTCCATTGTCAGATACCAAGATCTGGGGGATCTCATACCTGCACACCAAGTTTTTCTATAGGAACCCTTTTACTTCTTCCTCACAAATTCTGACAAAGGCTTCGGCCTCGATCCACTTAGTGAAATAGCCTATTGTAACTAATAAGAAACATTTTCGGGCAGATGCCATGGGGAATGGCCCAACAATGCCTAGGGCCCATTGCTACGGGCACGAAACGCTGACACTTGTCGCACCTGTTTGCATACTATTTGGCGTCTTGATGCATTTGGGGCCAGTAGTATCCTTCATTCATGACTTTATGGGTCAGTGATCTGCCTCTAGTGTGGTTTCCACATATGCCCTCAGGTACGGTTCTGCAAACATTTTTCTTATATAATACCCCATTAATCATCGTGTACCTGGTACTTCGTTGTTGCATTTTTTGGCAAGTAGTTTATCTTCAGGAAGCATTCTTTCTTTAAGCAAGCAGATTATGTTGTCCTGCCAACTAGGTTACCGTTCAATTTCTACATCAGTCATGTTAGTCAATGGGAGCGAGAGGCTTGGTTCTTTTAGAACTTCTAAGGGGACGTTCCTTATGTAAGGGAGGTGTAACGAAGATCCTAAGTTTTCTAGGACATCAACATGCTCGTTTGCAGTTCTCAGAATTTATTGAATTTTGTAATCTTTTAGCGTACTAAGGAGATTATTCGCCCGTTGTTATTCATCATCCGTTCATCTTTTACTATGTATTCTCCCAATACCTGCTTTATGATTAACATGAAATCGCAGAAAATTTTAACATTAGTTACCTTATATTCCCGTAGAAGGGATACTCCCAGGATTAATGCTTCATACTCCGCTTCATTATTTGATGCATTAAATTCGAAGGAGATGTAGTGCTCCAATATTTCCCCAAAGGGAGTTTATGCCCACCCTTCTCCTGCTCCTCTACTTTTTGAAGCACTGGCTACAAAGAGCGCTCAGGCTCCATTTTCTCTCGTTTGGTGGGCTTCATGTTCAACTTCCTCTCCTGTGAAGTCGGCTATTAAATCCGCTAATACATTTCCTTTTATTGAAGCTCGAGGCTCGTAATTGATGTCGTATTGGTTCAGTTTAGTTGACCATTTTGTTATTCTCTCGCCTGCCTCCATTGAGTGTAGAAGGCTTTTAATGGGAGATTGGATCAATACTTTGATGTTGTGGGCTTGGAAGCAGGGCCTTAGCTTCTGTGCTGCAGTTACAACTGCCAGTACTAGTTTTTCCATTCATTTATATCTCGTTTCTGCTGCTACAAGACTTTACTTATAAAGTATACAAGTTTTTGTTTCCTTTGTTCTTCTTTGATGATTTTTGCACTGACTGCCCCTGTTGAGACAACTACGTACAACAAAAGTTGCTCGCCGGGAATAGGTTTGGAGAGTAAATGAGGGGTAGTCAGGTACTCTTTAATTTTGGTAAAGGCTTCTTCACAGTTCTCATTCCAACCGTTCGAGGAGTTTTTCTACAATCTCTAAAAAAGGTTTGTATCTCTCCGTTGATCTGGAAACAAACCTATTTAGTGCGGCCAATCTTCCTGTTAACCCTTGGATTTCTTTGAGGTTCCGCAAGGACCTCATTTCTATAATCGCCTATACTTGGTTCGGGTTTACTTCGATTTCCCGTTGCTTAATTAGATGTCCAATGAACTTTCCTGATGACACACTCTAAAAGTGCATTTCTCCGGGTTTAGCTTTATGGAATTTCACCTTAGAACAAAGAAGGCTTCTTTAAGGTCCTGAATGTGGTGTTCCCGCTTCTTACTTTTGACCAGCACGTCATCAACGTAGACTTCAACATTCCTTCCAATTTGCTCGCTGGAAAACTTTGTTCACCAACTTTTGATAAGTTGCACCAGCAATATTTAGACCAAATGGCATGACTTTGTAGTAATAGATGTTGTACTCAGCAATGAAGGAAGTCTTTTCCTGATCGGGTTGAAACATTTTTACCGATTATAGACCGAGTAAGCGTCCATGAAGCTGAGCATTTTGTGCGCAGAAGTGGCGTCCACCATCTGATCTATCCTTGACAGCGGGTATTCGTCTTTGGGGCATGCATTATTTAGGTCAGTGAAATCGTCGCAGATTCTCCATTTTCGGTTCTTCTTTCTTACCATTACTACGTTAGCGAGCCAATCTGGGTAGTTCACTTCTCTGATGAAATCTACTACTAAGAGCATCTGAACCTCCTCTTTGATCGCTTGGTTTCGTTCAGGGGCGGAGCTTCTCTTTTTTTGTTTCACAGGTTTCATAGTGGGATCAGTGCTCAGCATGTGAAAAATGATTTCTTCTGGGATGCCGGGCATTTCCTACTCCGCTGCTGCAAACATATCTTTGTTTTCCCTTAAAAACCCTATCAACCTTTTTTTTCTCATTTTCTTCGAGACAGGTACCAACATTTGTTATTTTCTAAGTCATTTTCTCTAAGCATATGAGATTCATTTTCTCTCCCGCCTCGTACCTTGGATCATCTTGCCCATCTCCCTGTAATTGCTATATATATGTGGGTCCCTGGACCTTTTTTGTAGCTTTTTTCTTTACTGATTCTAAAGCGGTTCGTGAACAAATATGAGTTGTGACCTGGTCACCTTTTATTGTTTTCATTCCTTCTAGGGACGGCTTTTTAACACTTGATAGAATGTCGAGACTACAACCTTCATTTTATGGAGCCAATTCCTTCCTAGGATCATGTTGTACGGGGAAGTTGTTCCCAGTACCAGAATTCACTCACATAGTTAAACGGGTATGCGCTCCCTGGGAGTGTTGGAGTTTTTTCTGAGTAGTTGATGGCTCCGTCGAAATCGATCAACGGCTGTGATGCTCCTTATAATTTTTATCTCCCATAGACATTTTCTGCACGGTCGCCCGATACAAGATGTTCGTTCTGCTTCCATCGTCTACCAAGACCATCCTTAACAAGTAGTTGCCGACCTGAATTGAAATGATGAAGGCGTCATTTTGGTGCTCGTCGTTTTCTAGATTGGGGTCAACGGACACTGCCGGCGAGTTCCCATTGCCGTTTGAGGGCTTCTGCTAATGTCTTTGTAACATTGGCCGCTTGCAATATATCTTCCTTTCTCATCTTGTTGTCCCATCTTGCTTGGTTAATGTTATAACCGTGTCGACGATGAGGAGGGGTTGTTTCCCCTTATTCATTTTATATTCTTCTCGGATATCTTTCTCATCTCGCATTTTTGTTCATCTTTTTTCACAAATTGGCTAAGGTATCCTTCTTTGATTAGCTGCTCAATATATTCTTTGAGCTGGAAATAGTCTCGCATGTAATGCCCGTTACTCTTATGATAGGAGCGATATTTATCTTTGTCTTTGTAGCTAGGTTCCTTAGTGAACGGGGATGGTCTTTTCAGCCAAGGTTTTTCTTTAATTGTCTCTAGTATTTGGTTGATTAGGATGGTCAACGATGTTTAGACCTTGTCCCTCGAGTGGGTTCTGTCAAAATCTCACCTCTGATGGTGTTCTTGTTCTGTTGGACATTCCTCCCATCCGTTGTTTCTATTTCATCATGCTTCCTTCCTTCAAGTATTAAGATTCTTTCCCACTTCCGAGATTCTTCTTCCTCCCGTTCAACCATTCTTCTTATACTCCTTTACTTTTCCTTCAATGTAATATAGTCTCACACCCGTTGAAAGATCTCTGCCATGGAAATGGGCTTTACTTTGAACAGGTCCTCAAAGAAGGGTGACTCTGGGTCCAGACCTCATCGGTAGGCCAATCTAACAAATTAGTCATCGCAGTTCTCGACCTTGGCCATTTCGTCTTTGAAGCGGTGCGTGTACTCCTGTAGGGACTCCCCTTCCTTGGTGGAGATCGTCATCAAATGTTCCAAGTCTTCCATGACAGTATGGTAAGTTGAGTACTATTCTATAAAAATGGAGGACATAATAGTGAAGTTTGTGATTGAGTGCATTGGTAAGGAGTGGTACCACTTCAAAGCCATCACGTCTAAACTAGTAGGGAACATTCTACACATCAGCTTGCCGTCGTGTTGGTACAACGTCATGTCTTGTCTGAATTGTCAAAGATGGTCTGCAGGATAAGACTTCCTTTTGTAGCATTTGAACCTAAGTGCAACAAATTTTTTGGGTACGGGTGCTGTTAGAACTTCTAGGCTTAATGGTGTCCTAATAAGAGACTCAAGGTCGTTGTTTTCCTGTACTCCCGAGATTCCTTATCTCTATCATATTTTGACCGAACAGCTCCTCGACTGTTTCTTTTGACATGATTCGGGATTGTCGAGCCTCTCCTGTGGTTTCCTTCACAAAGTTTTACGATTGGACTTATTCTTCTCGTCGTTTGTTTCTACCATTCTCACGGTCCCCTCAGCTTTTGTCTCATTGGTCGCCCTTGAAGTGGGTTTCCTATTCATCATCATGCACCTGCTGGCTAACCTCTGCTGATGTTTTTGTGAGTTCCTGTTGTAGCGTGTTGATTTGCTCTTGTACATTCTTCCATGCATTGTGCATTGCTTCAGTATTCCTTCTTTCTATCTCGTGCATCCCGTTCAAGATTGTCTATAGCATTTCTGTGGGTTGGGTCGGTTGATCTGCATACTCATCTCTGTTCATGGGCCTATTGTCTCCATTTAGAGCCGCGTTGGATTTGACTCTAGGTATGTTTACGATTTTGTAGGGTATGTCTCTTGAGCTTTTTTCATAGGCTCTCGATGAAAGCACCAAAATGTAAAAGATTTTTCCCATCTCATTCAAGATTAGGGGAAAAATCTATTAATAAGGATAAATATATGTAAGTATTAATGAGATAGAGAGAGATTGTGATAATAAAAAATTATATAGAGTAAATGCATTGGGCCCTCCCTATCTGAATTTCCCTTGAGAAATCTCTCTTATTTTATTGAATACATTGTCCTTATAAAGACTTCCATAATGACATGAGTTTGATTAAAATAATAAAATAATAAATATCATATGAGGTACTCATCAAACCTAAAGATAACACCCATTCGTGGGGATCATCTCTACCCGGTATGGGTTGTTTTCTCTCCCTTATTTAACATATGTCTCACTCAGCCACACATCAATCATTACCACATGATGATTTCCTGTATTTTCGAGCGAATCACTTAGAGCCACTTGGTAGCCTACCAACCTGTCATGTCCAGGTCATTTCAGCTTACCCAAACAATCACGGTCACTTGATTGTTTGTCTGAACCCCTTTTCTCATTATGATTTCAATCTTGTCCTTGAGGTGATGACCACGTTTTTGAAGTGATGATCTCCTATTCTCGAGACATCGGTTCCGTCATTGAAGTGATGATCTACTGTTCTCGAGACGTCAGTTCTTATGTTTGTGCTGAATACAAGCTGCCTACTTTAAAAATAATATTTGCTCAGAAATATTTTTGACAATACATAGGCAGGTTTAAGAACTAATCTCTTAAATTAATGTTTTTACATATAATAATTTTAATTTATAAGGCCCATAGTTAAAGAACTTAATTCAAATTTAATCGTGATTCACACGATTCACATAATTTGTTTTTTAAGCCAATATCATTGGTGTTTACAATTTATGTGCATCTTGTCTATCTCACGAGATTCGTACACTGTATCTTTAAAAATTTTATTACACTAGTTAGATGTGGTTTGAACCCTTGTGCACTCATACAGTGTGTCTTTAGAAATTTTACTACATGAGTTAGATGTGGTTTGGACCCCTATACAAGGAGTAATTATTCAGACTACCAACCATAATGTGGCCTGAGTCTCACATTATAGAAATCAGATCCGTTGATTAGAATTTAAACGGTCATGATATATTGAAAACATAAGAGTTTACTAGAAAGCGATCTTGCATTCCAGAAAGTGACCTTGCTTTTTTTTAATTAGAAAAAAATTGACCATTTAGATTACTCATTCAACGACTAGATTACCGGCCACAATGTGGCGGCCATTTTTAATAATTTCTCCTCTACAAGTGGAGAGATCCTCTTTATGACCATTGGACTAAGTGGCCTTGATCAAGTTTTTGGCAATAATGACTCTATTATAGAAATAATAAGAAAAATAACCCTTAAAAATAGTAGATGTAAATATAACCTACTAACTAATATTACCTAGTGACTGGAATATGAAATTTTAAAAATGTCCTTATCATTTTTAATAGAACCTAACACTCTATACGACACTTTAAAATGATCATTCTTGCATATTAAAAATTTAAATGTCATTTTTACATGTAAACCTTCAAAAATTACTATGTACAACAATTTCATAGATAATCAATAATACTCAGGCTGAGTTTGTCGTCAAAATGTTTATGTGTGAACATTTCTACTGTAAATGTCTTTTTAGAGAATCATTTTCCTGTTTGCCAATAATTTAAATAAGTGTTTTTGCATTTTCAAATAAAGTGTGGATCTATAACTTAAAAGACTTTTATAAATGGCTAATTACACTACCATCCTCTGACTTTTACCCCTTTAGCGAAATGCACATTTACCTTTAAAACCTTACAGTGGTACCCCTCACGTTTGAGTTTTCTTTCAAGAACACCCTCTACCATCACTTCTGACTGAAAAATAGACGGAATTGACGACACGTGATCACGTGGTCTCTTTGATGGGCATATGAGTAATTTAATAGCCTAAGTACATGTGTCATTCATAAACACATTCCACCCTTACCCCCTTCTCTTTTCTCTCTCTCTTCTTACAGAGAAGTATCATCTAATACCAACACAAATCCCAAATCCATAAACCATTTTACTTCTTTAAATTCAAGCTCTGACACGCTCTTACTCTTTAGCCTTGTACTTCTACTTCCTTCAATTTTATTTCTATTTGATGATTTTTCTTATTCTTGATTTGGATTTTCTGGTTCTGTGACCTCTTGTCGCAACGTGCACGCGATGTGGAGCGACGATTTAAAAAAAATCATCTTTTGCAGAAAAAATAAATTTGGAGTCGCTACCAATCATTTTAGAGTGTGATTGGTCACCCAATTTTAAGATGAAAATTTTGGTCTACGAAAACTCAAAGTTGGTTCGGGAGTCGTTTGTATGTAGGAAAGGTATTAGCACCCCACAATACCCATTATAAAATGGTTACCAAATTTAATCAAATGCTATCCAATTTTTTATTTTAAGGCAAAGGTTAAAGAAATTCATTTTTGAACGTCCCATTTTGTGCATTTTGTATCATAAAAATGAACAAAATAGGTGGTTCAAAGACCATTTGAAAAATTATTTTTTGTATTATTGTATCATTTTAAATCAAAGCATTATTAGAGTTACTCTCGGTATCCCAAGAATGACTCATCACCTCAGTAGTTCGAGAAGTTTGGTATCCCGAAAATCTCAAAGTCCATCGTCAGCTTTTGTTTTGTGAAAATTAAATAATGGAAGTAACAAAATTTTAATCTAATTGTAAAAATTATAATCCACACATACATGAACATTAACTCTAATAATAAGGGAATAATGCAAGAANATATATATATATATATATATATGCAAAGCCACGGTAGAACCGTGGCTTTTACAGCTGCAGCAAATGAAGACTTTCCTCTGTTCCATAGTTGCAACGGAGGAAAGCTTCCTCTATTACAAACATTGCAACAGAAGACATAACTAATTTTTTTAATATAATACATCATGATATAATAACAATAATAATAATAATAATAATAATAATAATAATAATAATAATAATAATAATAATAAATGATAAAAAAATTGAAAGAAAAGTGACGTAAAACAATAGATTTTTTTAACATAAATATGTCCATTTTTTATTTTTGACTACTTAGTCTACTAATTACTATTTTTCCTTCCTTCCCTCATTAGTCGTTGTTAATTAAATAGCAAAGGGGATGATCATGGATGATAATTAGTTCAAACAAGTGTCACATAAATGATGAACATAATTTTTTAAAAAGAAAATACTTGTAGGAAAATTGAAAATTTCAAAATTTAGATATTTGCATGTCTTGTATAGAGGTTTTACTCTCTATTTTATGCATTGTTATGTGTGAGAAATTATCCTAGGGGATCTTTGCATCAAATTACACTTTCAACCCATTAAATAGTTGATTCACATTGAATTAATTTTTCCACCCCTCAAAAGTTTTATCCTCATCCTCATTAATTGAGTTGATGACAAAGACATTTCATTATTCAACTTATAAAGAAATCATCAATGCATGAAATTAAAGAGTTAAGATTTAAAGTATGAGAAATGATAAAGAATGAACAATCAACTTATGTATGGAAAAAAAATATCAACTGCATGAATATGAAGAAGAGAGATGAACAAGATATATTATGAGTAAATGTACAAGACATTTAAGCTACCTTAAGAAAAAGAATGGAAGAAGATGAAAATAATAGAAGTGTAGAATCTCTTCCTCTCTCTAAAATCACCTCTATTTCTCACTCCAATCCCTCTCTTTCTCACTCTAAAAATGGCTTCCTTTTCTCACACTCCAAAAAGACCCCCTTAAGTGAAGACCCCACCCTTATTTATAGGCAAAATTAGGGTTTACCTTATTTACTTTTAGTCTTTTTTTACTCACTTTTTACTTTTTAGTCCTTGGACCACTTTTCTTATTTTAGTATTGGATTAGTTTTCAAATTATACATATAGTCTTAGACTATTATATGAGTCAAAATGCAACGTATGTATATTTAATGTATTAGACCGGATAAAATACGGTATCTACACCTCTTTGGTGGAAAGTATGGTGGAGCTTTAGGGAAAAGAGAACAAAGTATGGTGAGAGAGAGAGAGAGAGTATATTGTGAAGGATTTTATCCTCACACACTTGAAGAAATAAGTTGAAAGAGATAGAGAAAGTACTCAAAGAAGACTGTTTTTAGGTGATTAATATTGCCTCTCTTGAACTTACAATTAGCCTTTATTTATAGGTTGCTCATGAGATCTTGTTACATCTATTAAAATGACGAATATTCTCCTATATGGAATATTCACTGTATTCCAGGAAGATTTAACCATAATTAAAATATTACATTCAGATTTGGGGGATTCACAAGAATAATTAATAAATTATTAGAATATTCCCCCATATTTGGGGAATTCAACTATAACTGTTAGGTTGATCCTTGATTAAATCTTCTGTCTTTTTACTTAACATCCGAGAATGGGACTGGGATGATCTTCTTGATCCGTGATGGGAGATTAACATAGCTTTTGTTCCTCATGTAGTTCAAGTCGCCTCTTCTTCCGCTCAACCGTCTTCTCCCAAGCTTTCAAGAGGTATTCTCATCCTCAACTCCCATTCTGTTCGAGCAGTTTCTATTTCTAGTACTTCTATTTCTTCTGGGTCTGAACGGGAAGACTCAGAATGGGAACGAATTCTTCAAAATCTTGCTGTGAGCGTAGTTCTGTCGAGGTGCCTGCATAGCACTATTGTTGGGGTCGTCGAAGAGGAGAGGAAAGTTTTCCCAAGGCACGAAGCTCTGAGTTCTTCCCGAGCCACTCCTAGTCCTTCCCCCACTTCAGTTGAAGTTCTTATTGCCCCAAGAGTCTTCTTTTAACATTCATCTCATTACTGCAATTCTAGAAGTGGGTTCTCAAGATCATTCAGTTTCTCCTTCTCCTCCCCTGCAGTCAGAACCAAGGGAGTCCATTCATGTTCACTCCTCCGGTTCACAAGGAGAAAGTAAAGATCTTTCTCAATGGAGGTGAAGGCATTTCACTGGTGTCCATTTGATCCCATCTTCCGTGAACTTCCTTTGTGATCCCCGTTCTACGCATATAATGCTATGGGGTGTTCGATTTGATACGGACATGACGACTACTTGCAACATGTCTGTCAGGAACCAATTTTGTTCCCTGAGTCATGGTATGATGAAGGTATTTCTTTTCTTTTTTATTTTCCTGCTTTCTTTGATTATCTTCTACATTTTTAATGTTTGATTTTTCTCCCTTTGTATATCTTGCAGGCCTTTATATCTTACAGTCTCCGGGAACTTTCCTGGCAAATGAGCAGAAGACGGCTTGGTGGAAGAAGGAGATCAAAGGATTCCACACATTCCTTGGTCATCACCAATCTGAGATTGAGCGGCTAAATAAAAGGGAGGCTAACGTCTAGGGGACAGTTAAAGAGTTCGCCCAGGGCGCCGCGGCAGCTGCGGCGGAGCTTGCTAAGCTGAAGAACTCACTGAAGGCCACAAAGGAAGCTTTGGAGGAGTCCGAGAGGTGATTGGCCATTTTTGGGGAGAAATTGAAGATCATCGAGGAGAAGTTTGTTGTCACAGAGTTAGCCCGAGAGGAGGCCGAGCAGAGAGAGTGAGTGACACGGAAGACGTCTTCCAAGGCCTTTTTGACAAGGCTGAGAAGAAAGTCTACCATGCGGTATACAAGGATGGGAAGGAGAACAATCCTCCCAAAGTCTTTATCGAAGATGTTTCAGAATCCCAAGCCAAAGTGGATGCTTCTACAGAGGATGTTCCCACCGCTGAGGATGCCGCTATTGACTCTGATGTTCCCGTTGATAAAGTCGTCCCCGTTGAAGAATCTTAACTTTTTACTTTCCTTGCGATTTTCATTTTATGTAATTGTACCTATTCTTTTTTTAAGATCATTTTGTGATTTTTTCCTTCATCAATGAAATGATCTCTTCTTTTAACAATTTCTATCATTTCTTTTATTACATGTCCTGACACTTAATAGAAATTCAAAAAGTAGTTTAGCACTAAAAAAAATTTCCTTCAACAACTTCCATTGTTAACCTTCCAAATATTTAAGTAAAACTTTAGTAAATGGTTTAACACTTAAGAGTAGTAGCAAATTTAAAAAGTTTTCCGCTTACAATGCTTTTGTTTGCCCGCTTTTCTCTTTACCGCTTTCAAAGAATTTGACTTTTGGTTTCTTCTTTAGGACGGATGTGATTTCTTGCCTTACTTTTATTTCCTTTGAGCTTTCTTGCTTTGCCATCTTTAACGGTTGGCTTTGTTTCCTCGTACTTTATCATTTTTCTTCCTTCATTGTTTGCTTTCTCGTACTTTTTTATTTATTTTCCACATTTTAGAGATAGGATTTTTCCCGCTCTCAAGGGCTTTGGCTACTATGCTACCGATCTTTTGATTTCGTTCTTTTTAGAGTGAATGCGTCCCTACTCTCAAGGCTTTAGGTGCTAAGATCATCAACCTTTAATTTTCACATTTTAGAGAGGGGGTATTTCCCACTTTTGAGAACTTAGGCTGTTAGGCCATTGTCATGTTCTCCTACTCCTTTTTCCACATTTTAGAGAGAAGATTTTTCCCGCTTTCAAAGGCTTTGGCTACTAGCCCACCAACCTTTCAGTTTTTACATTTTAAAGAGAAGATTTTTTCCCGTTCTTAAGGGATTTGGCTACTAGGTCGCTAACCTTTATGTTTCCACATTAAATTTCAAGAGATGAGGGAGAGAGTTTACACAAGTTTTTTACGTCGAAACCCCTTGCGGGAAAAAAATCACGGGAAAAATTATTCATTATAACAACATTTAATAAGTCAAACAAAGTAAGTTTTCACATAGATGGTGTTCCACAGTTTCTTCAGTTCTTCTCCCTCTTTAGTAGTCAGATGATAGTATCCTTTGCCACCTACTTTTTTAACAATGTACGGTCCATCCCAGGATGGACCGAACTTTCCTTATGTTTGAAAGATCTTCTTTAGGACTAGATCTCCCTTCTGAAACTCCTGTTTTCTAATGTTTTTCTTTGGAAGTAGGCTTTTCTTTTGTGGTTATAATTAGTCATTCATACGAGTACTATTTCTCTCCTTTTTTCTAATAAGCCAAGATTTTCTTTCATGAGCTCTTCATTCTGCTGCTCACTTAGTTCTGATCTCATAGTCGGGCTTCCGATTTCCACAGGTATTACCGCTTCTGTTCTGTAGGTAGGGCGAATGGTGTCTCACCCATTGCCTCTTTGGGAGTTATTTTGTATGCCCATAGTACTGCTGGTAGTTCTTCAACTCATTTTTCATTGGCCGATTCTAGGCATTTTTTCATATTATCAAGTATAATTCGGGTTGACCTCTTAGCTTGTTTGTTTCCTTGTGGATAGTAGGGTGTGGAGAACCGATTGACAATTTATAAGTCTTCACAGAAAATCTTCACCATTCTCCCAGTGAACTGAAGTTCCTTGTCAGAAACTAGAACTCGGGGGATCTCGTACTGGTACACTATGTTTTTCCATAGGAACCCTCTTACTTCTTCCTCGCGAATCCTGGCAAAAGTCTCTGCCTCAATCCATTTAGTGAAGTAGTCTGTTGTAACCAACATGAAGCGTTTCTGAGCAAGTGGTATGGGGAGTGGTCCGACGATGTCTAAAGCCCATTGCATGAACGACAAAGGACTCGCCATAGTATTAAGTTCCCCAGGGGCCATTTTGACCATGGGTGCAAATCGTCACATTTCCTTGCATATTATTTGGCGTCTTTATGTATTTTTGGCCAGTAGTATCCTTCGTTCAGCATTTTGTGAGCTAAAGATCATCCCAAATATGGTTTCCGCACACTCCTTTATGAATCTCTAATAACACGTATTGGGCTTCCTTTTCCCTTAGGAACTTCAGATATGGACCTGAAAACGATCGTTTATAAAATGAATCGTTAATCAAGTAGTACCTAGCACTTTGTTGCTGGATTTTCTTTACGCAAAGTTTTTCGTGTGGCGAGATTCCTTCCTTCCGGTAACAGATTACATCATCCTACCAGTTAGGCTCTTTTTCAATTTCCACATCTGCTACCTCTTTTGCTGTGATTCTTGGTTTTCCGTAAAATTTGACCAGTACGTTCCGCTTTCGTGAGAGTTGTAGCGAAGATCCCAGATTTTCTAGTGCATCCGCATGTCCATTTTCTGCTCTTGGGATCTGATGGATTTCTTAACTCTTCATTTGATTCAGTAATTCTTTTGTCCATTGTAAATAACTGATCATCCTTTCATCATTTGCCGTGAATTCTCCTGTGACCTGTTTTACAACTAGCATTGAATCACATAATATTTTTACTCTAGTTATCTTCATTTTCCGTAGTAAGGAGGTTCCCGCTATCAAAACCTCATATTCTACCTTGTTATTCGAGGCAATAAAACCAAATGAAATGGAGTGCTTCGGTGTTTCGCTAAATGGGTTCTGTAGCATACTCCCACTCTGGCTCCTTTGTTGTTTGAGGCTCCATCTATTGGTAAACGCGGCGCAGGCGCAAAAACACGTTTAAAAAATTAATAAAAAAAAATTTCGATAAAAAGAAAAATGAGCACGACGCAACGATTTTGAAGAATAAAAACTTGTATTGAAAACTCTTTTCAATGAGGATATTGAATTTACAATATAAAAGGTTAGAAATCATATACATCTTGTAGTCTATATCAAGCGTCCTTACAAAACCGATCGATCATCCGTCCCACGAAACTGCTTCAACGATCAATAGACTCTAAGATTCACACAAAAATCTTCCAAGTCAATCATCAACGCACTAGGATGTGTGTGGGCAGTAGAATATTACAAGATACTTTTTTGTCTCCAGATGTACTCAACACATGAGATCTAGAGATTTACTGAGAATGACTTTTGTGAGACGATTCTCTAAAAAATCACGATAATTATTTTTTAGAGATTTGATTAATTTTTAATCGCAGAGAAAAAATCTCTAACTCTAACTGTGTTCTCAATTCAATTTTTGATTGATGAACTAATTCAACTGATTGATGCCATTAGAATAATATCTGTACATTTTCTAAATAATGGCGTACTAAATATTTAGGGATAATTAAAAGGAAAAATAATATTTAATTTCAAATTGCTCAATGTAGTGGGACCCACTGTAAAATGGTGCACAACTGCAATGTCACACCGCACTACAGTTGGCGTTAAACAACACAATGCCTCGCGACACTGTGTGTCACGCCACACTGTAGTGTCGTGTAGCACTGCAGTGTTACACGCCTACTGCTTAGTGCCATGTGGCACTACAACAGTCCATAGTGATCTATGATTCTCAATCATTGATCAACACGTGACAATTATTGTAAATTAAATATTTATGTTAATCAGATAAATATCTAGATATTAGTTAATTCAAAATTAACATATCTGATTAACCCTATCAACTAAATCATATATTATTTCACAAATAACAGATTTAGTTGATTCAAATTATTATCTAATAGCAACTTAATTGTCTAATTTTATTAATTAAATATTCTGTTTCATTTATCGANTATATATATAATTTCTTAAAATTACATTTATATATATAAATAATTCAATTAATTAATCACACATAATTATCTCATAATTATGTACTTACTCCAGAATAAAAATTTCTTTACAAGTCAGTCATTTTCTCATGTTCTGAAATATTCACACTCTAAACTGCGTAGTATAGAGGTGATTTGGAGACCATGGACATATAATTATATGCTCCAATAAACCAGATTATTAATTAAACTCTTTAATTGAATAATCTTATTTATTAATTCCATTATTACTCAACTACAAATAATGAATTGAACTCTTAGTGATTATAGAATGTATTTACAAAGTATTCTAATATACTCCACTGATATAATCATTTCATGTAATTTTGTCCTCCAATTATTGGTTCGTAAATTAGATTTGGTCAAAATACCGATTTATCATTCTAATTATCTATTAATCCTTAAGTACCATTAATCCACTAGAGAATGGCTAATTTATAATATTATTATAAATTTGAACTCAATAATAATTCAGTTCTGGAATTAACACTTAAGGAAACCAATATACGATCTGTTAGGAAAGCTTGGATTCCAAATCTTGTAAGATTATGTTCCCAGTTATCAATATCACTGAATCTCCAAAATAAAAGTCACTAGCCTGTTTTATAAACAAACCTTAAAGAGTTAATCAAAAGATCCAGTAGACATGTATAGGAGTTCATGACTACTTAGGATTCAGACTGATCTACATATGATCATCGAATTGATGTGTATTAAATATTTATGATAAACTGCACATTGATAAATATATTAATTCACATCGGTCCAGTCATATATTATCACATTATATAAAGTACATTCCCTAAGATATCTATCTACATCAATGATCTAAATCTAGATCACACGCATTCATAATACTTAGTTAACCATACTAGTAACTATTCATTAAAGATTTCATACTTTAATACGTTGTCGAAAATTTTATTCATTATCTATAATTTTAATCCTCTCGTACTAATACAAAATCATAGTCTCATTAATGAATATAAAATTTTCAGATATTTATATAAATTATTCAACAATAATTTAAAAGAACAATTATAAGAAAAATGCATTCCTCATTAAACTTTCATATCAAAATGTCAATATAAATTTCTATCAATCTCATGTTATGCACACGACCCTCAAATGATTTGCAGGAAGTATCATTGTAAAAGGATCAGCCAATTTCTATTTCGATGCTATCTTCATAACAGTCACATCCCTCGATGCACGATCTCTCTTACAAGATGATATTTCATCTCTATGTGCTTGCCCCTCTTGTGACTCCTCGATTCCTTTGAATTCGCTACCGCCCCAATGTTGTCACAGTACAGGATTACTGACTTGTCCATATCTGAAACCATTTCTGGAACAGTATAGAACTTTCTCAACCATACTGCTTCTTTCACAGTTTCATAAGCCGTTATATATTCAGCTTCCATAATAGAATCTGCAATGTTGGATTGTATGATACTTCACCAGACTACAGCTCCTCTACTTAAGCTGATCCAGATGTCGACTTTTGACTGTCTCCACCTGAATAAACAAGCATATAGTTTTTCCTTCTCCTAATATACTTGAAAATGTGTTTTACTACAATCCATTATTTCAAACCTGGAATCGATTGATAACGACTGACAATTCCCACTCCATACAGATGTCTGGTCTCGTACACAACATGACATATATGAGACTTCCAATTACTGAAGCATAGAGAACTTTTCTCATATCCTCTTCCTCATCAGGTGTCTTAGGACATTGTTCCTTGGAGAGAAAAATTCCATGTCTGTTCGGTAGTTAACCTTTCTTAGCATTCTCCACAGGGAATCTCTCCAGCACCTTATCAATATAAGATGCCTGAGAAAGTTCAATAACTTGTTCTTTCTATCCCTTAGGATTTGAATGCCCAGAACATAGGAGGGATTTGAATGCCCAGAACATAGGAGGGATTTGAATGCCCAGAACATAGCTCACCTCCATCAAATCTTTCATTTGAAATTTCACAGCTAACCACTTCTTTACTTTTGACAGAGTTTTTACATCATTATCAATGAGTAGAATATCATCAACATAAAGAACTAAGAAAACCACTATCTTATCTTTGATGTATTTATAAACACAATCTTCATCAACATTTTGTTCGAAGTCATAAGATTTTATAATCTCATCAAATGTAAGACTTCAAGATCTAGATACTTATTGTAATCCATAAATGGATTTAAGTAACTTGCATACTTTCTAATCTTGACTTCAAGAAGTAGCGGCTATGAACAAAAGGATACGAATGGATTTAAGCATGGCCACATGGGAGAATGTCTCTTCATAATGACTCTCTCCCTTTGTGTATAGCCCTTGGAGAGTAACTGTGCCTTAAAAGTCTCTACTTTCCCATATGCACCTCTTTTCTTCTTGAAGATCCATTTACATCCAATGGGCCTGACATCTTCAGGTGGGTCTACAAATTCCTAGACGAAATTGGAATACATAGATTCAATTTCCTGGTTCATGGCATCTTGCCATTTCTCCTTTTCAGGATCATCCATTCCTTCTTCATAAGATAATAGATCATCATTATCAGTGTCTGACAGTTGGGCATGTGCCCCTAGTTCGTAGCGTACTGGTTTTCTCACAACTCTCCCACTATAACGTTGCACCAGGGTTTCCCATGCAGAAAATGTGGTTTCTCTGATTTGTCATTTATTAGTAGAAATTGAAGGTGGTCTGATCTCATCGGTCGCTAATTCCTCAAGAACTACTTTGCTATGAGGTTTGTAGTTTTTCATATAGTCATGTTCAAGGAAAGTGGTATTTGTCGATACAAACACCCTTTGATCATTGTGACTATAAAAGTACCTACATCTAGTCTCTTGTGTATAGCCTACGAATATGAATACCTCAAACCTTGAGTCTAACTTTTCGATCTTAGGTCTAAGAACGTGAGCTAGACACTCCCCATATACAGAAATGACGCAAACTAGATTTGGAGCCCTTCCATAACTCTAAAGGCGTGTTACTTACATACTTAAAGGGTGCAACATTCAAAATATAAATAGTCGTGTGTAGTGTATATCCCTAAAATGTAAGTGACAGTGATGACTAGCTTAACATCGACCTAACACATATCTAATAAAGTTCGATTTCTCCTTTCTGTAACACCATTTTGCTGTGGTGTTCCAGGTGCTGTGAGTTGGGATACGATTCCACACTCCAGTGAATAGAACTGAATTCTAAGTCCAAGTATTCATCACCTCGATCGGGTCGAAGGGTTTTCAATGATTTACCTTATTGCTTTTCAGCTTTAGCCTTGAAGTCTTTAAATTTTCCAAAAGTTTTAGACTTTCTATGCATAAGGTAACTATAATCATATCTTGAGTAGTCATCAATAAAAGTGACAAAATACTCATATCCACCTCTAGTTTGTACATTGATCAGTCCACAGACATCACTATGTACTAGTTCAAGTGGTTCCTTAGCTCTTTGGCCCTTTCCTGTAAAATGTCTCTCAGTCATTTTACCTTCTAGACAAGATTTACAGACAGAAAGAGTTCCAACTTCTAGTTCTCTCAAAGCACCATGCTTTGTTAACTTGTTTAACTTATCTAGATTAATATGCCCAACCTAAGATGCCAATGATATTTGTTATCATCATCATGAGAAATTCTTTGTCATCATCATGAGAACTTCTTTGTCATTTGTACATAAGCATGTACAGTCCGTTTATAACTTTAGTATGACAGACATCGAATCCATTCTTATAAATAATAAACTTTTTATTAATGAAAGAAACTTTGAATAACTATTCTTGCAAAAAAGAAAGACAAATCAAATTTCTCAGAATTTCAGGAATATAATAAACATCATTCAAAACTAAATAACTATATTAAAAAAGTAAACGGATTGTCCCTAATGCTTTAGCTGACACAAGCACACCAATGACAACTCTCAAAATGACATCGCCATCAGCCAACTCCCTTGACGAATCAAGCATATTCAAATAAGAACATACATGGTTAGTGGCTCCTGAATCCAATATCTAGGATGACAAATCATATTCCAATAAACAAGCTTCAAGAACAAGTAAATCATATACACCTTTCTTTTTCAGCTTGGAGAGATACTGGTTACAGTTTCTCTTCCATTGACCTTAAACCTCACAATGAAAACATTTTCCTGCAATTTCGTTGTCAATATTATTCTTCTCGCCTTCGGCTGACCTTTTAGCATTCTTTACATTACTATTCTTACTTTTGTCCTTACCATTGTTCTTCTTCCTTTTGTTACTACTAACAATAGAAAGAGAAGGGTTTTGCTCGGTAAAATTTACCTCACCCCAATTCTAGCCCCTATGTTAATAATTCAAGTATTGACTACAGGTCTATCAAAACTTTCTTCAGCAAGAATAAATTCATTATGCTCATAAACTAGCAACATGTTCAAGTTGGATTTTCATCTTATAGGATTATCACCATTCAATTTCTCAAGAACGAGTAAAGCAGTAACATGGTTGCTCATGGTAGACATAATAATGATAACTGAAATTTAAAAATATATAAGAATCAATATAATTGATTAATATCAAGAATTTCAAAAGTAAATGTGATGCGTGAATGCAACATAATAAACACACGAATTTAGTATTTACCAATCACAATAAAACAACCCAATGATTAATATGTTGCGTTAGGGTCAATCATATTAACCTTAGGCTGTCTATAAGATATTCTAATCTTTATTAATTAAAACTTAAAATATATCATATTTTTTATTTTAACAATAATGTATCGCTTATTCTGTCAAGTCACAATTATCCACATGAAAGCTTAATTTAGAATATGCCGCCTTAGGGTCGGTCAAAACTAAACTACATCACTTCCTCCCATCTTCTTAAAAAGTCCAACATTAGTATTGGTACAACTCGAAACCTTCCTTAGGGGGATGAAAACAAACCCATCTTGAGGCCCTTACTACACCTCAAGGTGATGTACTAATGATGAAAATCATAGGTTATATTGACATGTCAACCTTCTCTCACTCACTATTTTAGGATTATGTGTTTCCATTTTAACTAATCAATTAATTCCAAATTAATCAATAAAATAATTATTTAACAATTAAATAAAATAATAATTGACCGAGTGATTATTGTGTATTCTATACAAAGCGGACTTCAAGAATACATATTTCTTAAACATTGTCTTCTCCTCCTGATGTCCATTTTCATAATCTTCAAGATTTAAACAAGATCCTATTTAATTAGGAAAAACTATTTCTCTTAATTAAACTTAATTTCTATAATTATCCATTTAAAATAGTTGACTTTGACTTATTAAATAAATATTTTATTTGATTTGATCAAACTTGGGTCAAACCCAATCAACCTATTAGTTTCTATTAGTTTATGTTCATCAAACCAGCAATAGGCCAAACCCATCTACCATTTCTGATCAAAACAAAAAGATCAGTGGTCAACTCCCAGCCAATGATATGCGTCATCTCATTACTCCTACATTAAAGAAAACACATGTTGGATCCCAGGGATTAGTGAGGATCCTTATGTTGGTACCATCACCCATTTTAACTCTGCAAAACCTATCCAATCTCTCCTTGATTTTCAAAATTATCCCCTGTGACTAGGTAGGATCTGCATTACACTTTATAACAAATATAAAGTGACTCTTAAGTAGGTTCAAGTGGGGCCAAGCTAGTTAGAGGAAGTCTCTTGGTCTAGAAGCTAGCCTCTATAAATGTTTGGTTATAGCTGCGACATTTGTAGGTCCTTCAAACCTAAACCAACTTCCTTAAATAAAATGCAAACCATTTCCATGCCACTTTAGCTCCTCTCATTAACTGAGTATTTCTTTTCCATTAAAAATTCTTTAAAGCAACATTAACCTTATTTAGAACTTGCTTACGCAGTATGAACACACTTGCCTAGTAATCCTGGATAGCAAGCAAGATAGATTTCATTAGTAGAAGCCCTATTACATAAGATAAAGCAAATGTGACATTTCTCTCAATGAGATTATACAGAGTATTCTCAGGTAGTCCACTGATATAATCATTTCACATAGTTCTATCCTCCAATTATTGGTTCGTAAATTAGAACTTATCAAAATTACCATTTTACCCTTCTAATTACCTATTAATCCTTAAGTATCATTAATCCACTAGTGAATGACTAATTTATAATCTTATTATAAATTTGAGCTCAATAACCATTTAGTTCTAGAATTAACACTTAAGGGAACCAATATGCGATATGTCAGGAAAGCTTGAATTTCAAATCTTGTAAGATCATGTTCTCAGCCATCCATATCACTGAATCTCCAAAACAAAAGTGACTAGCCTGTTTTATAAACAAACTTTAACAAGTGAATCAAAAGATCTAGTTGACATGTATAAGAATTCATGACTACTCAAGATTCAGACTGATCTACATATGATCATCGAATTTATGTGTATTAAATTTTTATTATAAACGGCACGTTGATAAAGATATTAATTTACATCCTTCCAGTCATATATAATATCATTATATAAAGTACATTCACTAACATGTCTATCCACATCAATGATCCGGATCAAGATCACATGTATTCATAATACTTAGTGAACCGTACTAGTAATCATTCATTAAAAATTCCATACTTTAATATGTTACTGACAATTTTTTTCATTATCTATGATCTTAAACCTCTCGTACTAATACAAGATCACAGCCTCCTTAATGAATATGAAATTTTTAGATATTTATATAAATTATTCAATAACAATTTAAAAGAACAATTATAAGAAAAATGCAATCCTCATTAAATTTCATATCAATTGTCAATACACATACTTTGAGGACATAACCCCCAACAAATGGAAGGTTGGTAAAGATGCACATTGATTAAGGATCCCAGTTAAGACCTCTATCACCATGACAAAAAAAGATAAGGATAAAGGGGTTTCCTTGTCAGAGCCCCACCACCTTGAAAAAAAGCCTCTAAACCTTTATTGATATTGATAAAATAAGATGGAGAAGTGTCATACACTCCATAACCAAGTCTATATACTTGTTTGGGAGCCCAACACATGTAAAATTTTACCTAAAAAGAACCAACTTACACTGTCATAAACTTTAAGAAAGTTTACCTTGAGTGCACATTGAGGAGACTTGGAATCCATGGGATATCCTCTCATAAGTTCTTGAGTAAGCATGATGTTATCAGCGATGTATCTGCCTGACAAAAAGCTGTATGGTTTATACTAATCAGGTTAGGCATCTTGGTGATGCACAAAAACTGTCTGGTTTTTACTGTTATATTATTAGATGACTTTATAAATCTTTATATAAATTATTATTTTAGTCAATAATGACAAAGTATTGTCTATTTGCATGATTTTTTGGGTAGTATATGATTCACTATACTACATGTTACTTTTTCCATTTTTTTCAACAATGTCCATTGCACATAGTAAAAGTTGGTAAGATCTTATTTTCATTTCTCAAAATATTCTTTTAGAAAATTAACAATTTGCCCATCGTAGGTGGCAATTGTATTTTAAAAAATCTCAAATTTTATCATCATAATTTACTTAACATCTCAATATAGTCTTTTTGTTACTATCCGTGAATTGAATTTGACGTAGACGTTGATGTGACATGTTAAGTGATGATATGACGTGTTAAGCATTGATGTGGCATGCGTGAGACCTATAAATGCACAATCATCAACAAAAAACAATTTCTCTCTTTTTCAACTCATTTCCCTCTTATTAAAAAAATCATTTACCTTTTTCATATTTTTTTACTTTACGTACACATATCTCTCTAAAAAATCTAATCTCTCTCTATCATCTCTCTTGGACGAAGGGTTTTCTATACTCTTAGATTGTGAGTAAATGATTGCCGGAATAAGATTACTGGAATATAATTGTGAGAAAGTATATGTCGGGAAAGTTAAGATTACTTTATTTATTACACTTGAGAATGTTATGATTTCATGATGAGAATGTTAAATTCATTTGTTTGTTTTGATGGAATGTGGAACAGATTGTGTTAAATATGATTATAACTTTTCAACTTTACCCTTAAACTGAATTATGTTTATGTATGACTTATTAATTAATTTATTTTTTTCAGTATTTATTAATTAATTTATAATATGGTAAAATATGATTGTTAATTTATTTCTTTGGTAAAATAATTTCTTTTATTTTTAAATTTCTTTTATTTTTATTCATTTTTCCTTACATGCTACTATTTTTAATGAATAAATGGTTACTTTATGGTTACATTGTAATTTACCTAAAAAATATTAAGTGGTTAATAAGATACAAATTAAACAATGAGAAATGATGACGGTGAGAAAATATAAAAATAAAATAAAAAATAAATCAAACAGTGAGAATGTTAAATTATTTTATATTTATTTTGATGGAATGTGTAAGGGAAGTTATAAGATTTTATCAATTTACAATTTTACCTTATCTTTGGACTAATATATAATGCTAGAATTAGAAAAAATTTCATCTATCCAAGAGACCATAAACACATAATTTACCGTACCCATATTCATATTGCTATTTCAAAAATAAAAATTATAGCCATATTGAGTAACTAGTAAACAAATTTTAATTCACAATAAAAATATATCTTAATTGCCCAATTACTCATTGTTTAGTATGTATATAAAAGATGATGTGAAGGAGTGATGGAGGTTAGTTTGGAAAAAATCTTAAGAAATAATTACTGAAAGATGTCAGGCATGGAGATAACCTCAATTTTGAGGGTATCAAGATACCCACAAATGATTATATCTTTGTATTCTAAGTATCAAAAAAATTTGTAACTTATCATAGCAAATAAGGGGATATCTAAATTTCACTAACATAACAAGCATTTAGGTTAAGATACCCTTATACCAAACGTCCCCTAAGGGGCCGTTTGGTATAAGATTGTGAGTAAATGATTATTGGAATAAGATTGCTGGAATATGATTGTGAGAATGTATATAACTGAAAAGTTAAAATTACTTTGTTTGTTAACTCTTGAAAATATTTTGATTCAATGGTGAGAGTGTTAGATTACTTTGTTTGTTTTGATAGAATATGCAAAGAGATGTTTTAGACATTATTGTCGAATTTCAATTTTTCCTTTGGATGAAAAAATGCTTATGAATAAGAATACCTAATTTATAATAAGATGACCAACATAAGTAATAATAAAAATGTAGATATTACCCATGAATTTTTTCCGTATATTTATTAAATTTTTGACCAAACCATTATATTATTATACGTTGTGTATATTTTCATCAAATATTGTCCGTACAATTAAACCAATATCGCTTCAAGTGTATAAATGTGGTATAAAATTTACAATATAAGATAATAATTCTTATAAAAAAATGCGCATCATTTTCAGCTCAATAATCAAGATTATAATACTAAAATAAATTTCTATCAAATTTCAATCATGATATTAAGTAAAATTCAATTTATAGTTTGTCCAATATCAATAAAAAAATCTTTCCCAAGAAACAAATTGAGAAAGAACTACCTTCAAAATGAAATATTGGAGACAACTCCATAAGTCAAAGCATGTAAACAGAATATATTTTATAAAATATGCAAAGATGGATTCTCAATCCAATTACTACATTTTCATGCATATATGTTGACTGTATTTACATGTGACCTGTCAAACGATATAGACAAAACATTCATGTGCATATCATAAATGCAATAACAAAATTTTTACCCTTGTGCACATCATACATGGTACAACAATTCATCAATATACACAACAAAAAACTACACCTGCAAATTATTACAGGTGACATCACTTATACTATACATATCAAAATAGGTTCTGAAGGCATCATCATGAAATCTATTGTCTATGATTTTACATTATCAAGTAAAACTTGCAAAATAAACTCTTTTTTGAAAGGCGCAGGCAGAACAAAGAAGTAATGAGTTTGATCATGGTCTTTCACATTCAACTTTCATGCTAGTACTTTCTCGACACCTGTTAGTCCATCTACTTTCATTATTTCATTAAATATCTAGGAAACTCTATCAGTACTATCAACTTCATGTTGAAAACACTTCACCAACTTGCCTATATTATCATTTGTGTTTGAGAAAAATGCCCCAAACTGTTTGAAGGAATTTGAGAAGCAGATGCTAAAGGAAAAGTTGGAGTTTGACAAGTAGAGTCGGTAACATCTGCTTCTGCAAATCCTGTTGGATGGTCTGATACATAAAAGTCACCATCTTTCTAATTAAAAATCAGAGTTCTGTTCTATGGCATCAACCATATCTGCAGGACCTTCAACACCAAGTCTAGAAACTCGATCTTTTCCAAACACCGACCTCAAATAATCAAAATGTCAAAAATGCTTGTTCAGCATGCCTTTTGCAATTGGATGGCTCTGCAATGTATAGCAATGTTGAATTTGTCACGCTTACATGTATTCAGAAAACATTATATTAATCCACAGTTATTAAATTTCAATTTAATTATCACTTTTAGATGCAATTTAGTTTAAAAAACTTTGAAACCAGTTACTGCTTCACTAGAAGCATTTGATTTTAATAAATGCAAATATTATTTTATGTAGATTTGTTTTACTTTCTGCTGGGTTATAGGCATTCAATTTTCACCTTTAGGTTAAGAGTGGTTATAACTTATCACAGTGGGGGTAACCCACACCCTAACTTAAACCAGCTCAAACCACAAGCAGTAGACAAAGAAACTACACCGTTGAAGCTAGTTGATGCCTTCCCTTTTCAAGACCTTGTATTGATATTTATGTAAGTTGACTTGGAAAAAGATAAGATCTGCAAGTCATAGTATATTTGTACATGAAGCTAATGTAAGGACTGAAGTTCTGTGAACTGGGATCATGAGATTCCTCTAAAACAGTCTTCTATATGAAAAGGCAGAAAATTGAAACAAATGCTTATGTTTATATTATATGCATTCATAAAACACTATATTAACCCACAGGTATCAGCAAATACATCTTTAGCAGCGAACACACATTTTACAGCGTTATCCCAACCACTAAAGTTTGGTCCTAGCATTTCTGCTGTAGCGGAATATTACTTCTTAACCAACTTGAACCGAGATTCAATATGTGGTTGGGTTCGAAGGCCAGGGATTCTTTCTTCCATCCATTTCTCAAGTTGTTGCAGAAAACCAGCTTTGAACGTACCATTATCAGCTCGTCAAATCCCAACTTCTACTAACTTCACTAAGCACTCCACCAATTCCGTATCCTCATATTAGGTCCATTGACGTTTCTTCTTCCCAATAACTTTTGCTTGCTCAGTTTGATCCATTCCTACACACATAGGTGGCTATCACAATAGCTTAAAAATTCATTTACAATTCAATTGTATAAAATGAATATAAATACTCAAACTGTATACATCATAACGAAGAACTGCTCATTTTAATATTACCAAATAAATCTTATAAGTCCAAAACATGAAGTACAAACACAAGTGAATTCAAACACAAACAAACAACATAATGACTTAATTTCTAGTGAAAAATCAATTCCTTTCGTTGGTCCACTCTTCAAACATCTCCTTTGCCAAGTTGTCCCTCCGGTTAGTCCAACTATTTGATGGTTCCACGCAGGTTATATGTTGGGTCTCAATAAAATATTTATCAACATAGTCATTTTATAACTCAAAAGGATCCGTAGACATTTCACGTTAAATCAAATTATGAAGAATGCAACATGACATAATGGTCCTACATTGAATTATAACGGGTAATAAGATCTCCCTCTAAGCATTGCCCAACGACCCTTTAAAAACTCAAAAGCCCTTTCAATAACATTTCTTGCCAAGGAATGCCTCATGTTGAAGAATTCTTCAAGAGTTGTTTGTTGATGTCCTTCCCTCCAATCATTCAAATGGTATTGTTGCTCTCTGTATGGTGCCAAGAAACATTCACCATTGGTATATCCACATCACATAAGTAGTAATATCATATTATCAGGACAACTGATTAGGGTCATATATAGTTGAGAAAATAAAATGGGTCAATCTCTTGCTAATGCTAACAATTACCTTGGAGACTTTAAACTCATTTGTTCTAGATAAAGTATCATGAAGAACTCTAGAGTCTGCTTCTGAACCCTCCCATCCAGGTAAAACATAAATAAATTATAAATCTTAAGCGCAAACTCCCAAGACATTAGTTGCAATTTCATTATTTCTCGTATGATACCAAGGTCTATCAACAGCACGTGCATTGACCTTAATGTAGGTTCCATCTAAAGCTCCTAAATAGTTCTAGATTAATAAAATTCCAAATGTTACAAACCTTACACTTTTAGTATATAAGAAGGAATCCAATTTAAATTGCATATTTGATACCTTGAACCACTTCCATCTTTTATCTGTAGAGTTTTCAAGGATTGGCACTGATTTTTTCAATAACACATCATGTAGACATAGCACTGAGTTCAAAATTTTTGTAAAATGCCTACTCGTTGTTTCACCAGAACGTGCAAAATGTCGTCTAACAATTCTATTCTTCACGTCATGCGCAATTATATGAAAGAAGATAGCAACCATTTCTTCTACATCCATATTCAATGTCTTAAGAAGTTAACATAAAATGGTAAATGTTTTTTTGGCCATTCGCATGCTTTCAAAACATGCTAAGTCATTTGCAAATATCATTCCATATAAATTTAGTGTCATGATATAGTGCCTATCAAATGATATACCATCCCACTCAATTATACGTTTCTTTCTCCTAGAAATGATAGCGACTATCATAATCAAAAATAAAAGTGTTGACTGTTTTAACACCTTCAACTAGTAAACTAAAATACACATAATCCGTTTTTTGGTAGCCAAAGGAAGGCAAGCCATATCTGCAAAATATAGTTGATCAAAGATATGTACTTGAATCAGGTTTACCCATAGCAACAAACTTAAAGAAGTTAAAGAGCCACACAACTCCAGAAGCCATGAAATCAATATAATATTGAAACGTAAAATAGAAATAAAAGCAGTGAGAGAATAAAAAAAGAACTCTACCTTCTTGTCAACAAAATTAACCCAGAAGCTAGCTTGAACTCCCTAGTAAGGATCAGAAGACAACAGCGGAGCTATACCTTACGCCTACATATATAACAGAGAAATTAACAAACCAATCATCATGATATATTAAGTTAAAACGTAAGGTAAATGCAAGGGGGGCATACAAAAAAGTACACGAACAAGGATATAAATTACGTGAACTTCAATGTAAAACTGAACTTCTGCAGCCTGATTAAGATAACTAAGAACAACAACTAATAAATATCTCACTCAGCTATAGATTTTGCTATTAGAGCATTAAATTGTAGAAAGACCTATTCACAATGGGGCTTCTTCAAGAACCCCAAATAAATCAACTAGATAGAAGCATAATTGTTTCTCAAAAAATAGGAAGTTGTCCTATGTGGAAGGATGACAAATAAAAACTAATTCCGGCACATGATATAAAATTATAAGCCATAATAATATCAATAAGAAAAGCATACACAGTACACTTAGAAGCCCCTGAAAGTGAAGGAGGTTGTTGAAGAGGCAATGCCATTGTAGAGAGAAAGACCTAGAAGAGAGTACTAATTGGGTCAATCTCTATTTCAGTTTTAAGAAAAACTGTCTAGTAGAAAAAGAAAAACTTTGCCTAGTAGATACACAAGATGTAAGCTTTGCCTAGTAGAAAAAGAAAATTGTTTTATGAGGTAGTAAGTTTATCTAAACGTGAGGGAGTCCACATTGAAAAATACTAAACAAGGAACCTCATATACAGAGGAAAAAGACGAAAGGAAAAGGGGGAAATTTAACTAGAAAAGAAAACTTGAGAGACCAAATCTATAATTCTTATATAAGAAAGATAGCAAGAAACCAAAACCACAAGCAAGAAAGATATCAAGACACCAAAACCACAATTCTATTTAGACACATCCAGAAACCAAATCTACAATTTCTTAAGCAAGAAAATGTTCAGATTTATACAATCATATTACGAAACGGCCCGAACCCCATATGTAACAATAAAAGATACTAAACCCCAAATCCAACAATCAATAAAAAAAAATGAGAAGCCGAAAGCTTGAAAGAAAGAGGGTCCAGAAACTACCGTCCAAAAACAGAGTTTGTGTCAACAACAAAGAGAGGCGGGAATTAGAAATTCAGTACACGAGCAATGATATAATCATATATAAATTGTTAAAGTGATACAGGAAACTCTTGACCAAACAAAAACAGTACATGAGTAAGTTCAGAAATTAAAAGATAGGAACCCTAGAATTGAAATAGAGTTAGCCAGAAACTTTTCACTGCTTGATTATAAGGTGAGGTCTACTAGAAATGAACATATGATTTAAAAAATGAGATTGCGAGAGTCTGCTCTTTATTGCAGCCTTAGAGAGAGGGGGGGGGGGGAGAGAGACAGCGAGAGAGAAGGATCAGAGGGAGAGAGAGAGAAAGAGAGAGACAGCGAGAGAGAGATCAGAGGGAGATCTTACCTTGAATTTTCTGCGACTGAACCTCTTGTGGAATGAGGAGAAGGACTGAAGCTCGTGAGTGAGAAAGAAGATCTGAAGTTCGTGTATGCTCAGAATGAATATACCCCTCGATTTAGAGGGGTAGCAAGATATCCTCTATTGAGAGTATCTTGCACATTCCATCAATCTTTTAACCTTCAAAAAATATCAAACCAAACAAGGAGATATTGTACATACCTCACATTCCTAGCATATCCCTCAACATACCCTATACCAAACAGACCCTAAGGGTTCAATTCTCCTCAAATATGTCTGGAAATTGTGTGAATCCTCATAAGCAAGCATCCAAAACACAGCAGCACAACTGCAGAGCAAACCATTTAAAAACAACATAATTAATTTCATATTATATATAAATCAACTTATTTTAGTTTAATATGTTCTGGATCGTATAAAATCAACACCATCTTTGTTTGAAAATTAAATTTGACTTAGTTTAGAGACAGAGAGAGAGAGAAAGAGAGAAGAATTACCATCCCTTCCAGAAGCCATCACCCCTAGACTTGGTTTCATGGGGAACAGAGGGATTTTGGGAGTTAATAGAGTCATCTCTGGTTTCATTGGGGCCCAAAGAAATAATGTTTCGTGTTTAAAACCGAACCATTTACACATTCCCACAATCTCCCTTTCTCACAGAATCGATTTTCAATGCTAAAAACCCAAAAGAATCGTCTCTCTCTCATCCCCTCTCTACTTTCTATCTCTTTTTCTCTCTCTATTTTTCTGCGACCCAGACGCCACCAAAAACCGGCCAGTCATACACCATTATCAGCCATCAGAAGTCAATGACAGCGACAAGACTCAGACGCAGGCAGTCATTCTTCACCGATGCGAAGCAGCCATGAACGGTGTATTTTTCGTCGGAGAACAACCTTCGGACGAACGAACCAATATGAAGGAAAAAAATCAGTGAGAAGGATGAACGAAAATGAAGAAAAAAATCAGTGAAACGGATGGAGATGGAGGAGAGACATGAGAGAGAGACGAGATTAGATTTTTTGAGAGAGAGAGATGGGTGAAAGTTAAAAAAAATATTAAAAAAGTAAATGATTTTCTAGTAAGAGGTAAATGTGTAGCAGGGAAATGAGTTGGAGGGAAAGAAATAGTTTTTTTTTTATAAATATTGTATTTATGATTCTCATATATATATATATTACATCGACATTTAATATATTATATTAATATTTAAAGCGTCACATTAATATCTCTATTAAATTTAATTCATAAAAAATATCAAAAGATTATATTGAGAGATTAAGTAAATTGATGTGATCAAAATGAAAATTTTTAAAATATGATGATCAAATTAGAATAAAATAAATTATGATAACTAAATAAATAATTTTCTTTCTTTTTTTTCACTACATTTTATAATATACATGGTTAAGAGTCTGCATTGTTTAATTTCAAATTTTTAGTTGTCAAATTTATCACTTTCCAATTGATTCATGACATATTCAATTTTATTTTATTTAGCTTAGTTTAGTTGCAAATGAGAAAATGATAAACTCTTCTCTTAGATTTAAGGGTAACTTTCAAAACTAACATATTTATTTGAAGCTTAACATTTATTTCAAATCTTATTGTATATTTTAAAATTATATTAATGCGTGCCAAAAACATGTTTTTCTGCTAGTTATTTTTAAATATAATATTTTTTGCTGGATTTTAATGAGGATTGTATATCGGAATAACCATCGGAACAGCACCAGTTAGTAGGAGAAGTGAGTACACGTTTATGAAGAGTAACAAAGTCCATATTACTGAAACCTCTCTCTCTTTCTGTTCTTCTCTGTGTGTCGGAATAGAGTTTCAAACCGCGTCGCAGCTATTCAGTCATCACATTCAGTCGGAAAGCTCTTATTGAAGAACAATCGTAGTGCTCATTTTCTTATTACTTGTTGTATTCCTTCACACATTCCCATATATTTAATTATGATTTAAGGCGACCCTATCTTGTTGTCTAGGGTTTTTGTTTTTCATCTAGGGTTTATTTGTTTCACATCTACGTTGATTTTTTATGGAGTTGGAAGTTTATGAATTATATATAATTCGGTGCCTTATGTGATACATACACTTCTGTTTCGACTTTGTCAGAGTTTCTATCGGAACAATGGGTTCGTCATCCACTGAGGCTGTTCCCGCTATGCAGGTAACACATGGAGGCTCGCTCTGCAACTATTCTTTTATGGGTTTGGGGATATTGTCGATGGAGACATTTCAAGTTGTAAGATTAGGAAAAAAGAAAAACAAAGAGAGGTTTGTACATTCCTGGGATTTTCCCCTAAAAATTATGACCAAGTGGACTAATTGCGAGCCGGGGGTTACCTTGTAAAAAAATTTCTCCTTGCCCTTGAGAGAGTAGTAAGTATACTCGGGGAAAGATTGTATCATAGTATTGAATTTCTCATTTTATTTTTGCATATTTTTATTGGATATTCACATTAGTTAACTGTATAATTTTATCCAGGAAATAATGATGGAATTTCGTGCCGGGAAAATGATTTTTGAAGGCAAAAAGGTTGTCCCAGATACCCGTAAAGGACTTGTTCGTATAGCAAGGGTATGCCTAGTCATCAGACAACTTGTTTCCTCATTCAGAAGTCCAACAATAATGAAATTTGAAAATATGCTCACTTGCTTTTCATCTTTAACGATCATCTTTGGAGCAATATTTGAAACTGAAGTTTACCTTGTTTTTCTTTCTCATTCCTGTAGGGTGAAGAGGGACTGGTACATTTTCAGTGGCTTGATCGCACACAGAATGTTGTTGAAGACGTATCCTGTTCATAATTTCTTTGGATCATGTGATTTTGATTCAGTTATTATCTATTGAAGGATTTTTGCAGTTTATCGAGTAATACTGCTTTTCTGATACAGAATAGAGTTTAATTGCGTGTCTAGAGCTTCATGTTTGACCCATTATTAGACTTCAATAGTTCAATATCTTGTGCAATATTAACATTTTTGTTGGGTATAATGGAAGTAGATCATGAGTGTGCCATGAAACTATTCCCTTTTGTGTTTTACCTTTTAATTGGGAAGAGGTGTGTTGGTTGTTGTATTCCTACGTTGGAGTTTAGGTCTACTGTTTTGCGAAGGCAAGCTTGGCCACCAGAGTAGTGATGTGGTATTGAGAGCTAGAGTTGATTAGCGAATTCAGGTGCTGTATGGTTTGCTAGGGAGTCTGTGTGTGTTTTCTACACTAGGAGTTCCATCAGCAATGTCCTGCATCTGAATTGAAAGCAATTATTTGTTGGCTTACATTATGAAATTGAAGATATATTGAGTTTCTGAGAAATTTGCTTGCTGATTAGTTCTTGAGCATTTACTTGGAAAATGTAGGATGGTGAACAATGAGAACAGTTGATCCTTCTCTTTATTGAATATCTCTAGTTTGAACTGATCGATGTGATAGCTGGCTTAGCTGATGTTACATGAACTAGTTTGACTTCTTCCGTGTATTTGCATTTTGAACTCCCTCTGTCTCAACTTCATGTTACCATCTTTCTTGCTTAAAAATCTTCTGGTTTTTCTTGATAAACGGTATTATAGGATCAGATTGTTTTTCCGGATGAAGCAGTTTTCGAGAAGGTAGCTCTCATCATCCTTCGTCCCTAGTGGTTTTTCTTTTTTGATTGTAATATGTGTGGTGCCTGAGATTGATGTTCTAACTTGCTATTCTTGGTGTGCTTAGGTTAATCAAGCATCAGGAAGGGTTTACATATTGAAGTTTAACACGGACGAGAGGAAATTATTTTTCTGGATGCAGGTCAGCATAAGTGATTTTTTATCTCTTTTAGAATAAATAATAATTGTCACTAGTGTTTACCAATTTGATGAATTAAGCCCATATTTGTCCAGGAACCTAAAGCTGAAGATGACCTGCAGTTATGCAATTCGGTCAATTATCATATTAATCGACCAATAGGTAATTCACAGTTTATTACCTCCTTTCAGCTGAAGATGGTCTGCAGTTATGTAATTCTATCAATTATCATATCAATCGACCATTATGTAATTCACAGTATTTCTTAATTTCAGCAAACTATGTCAGCTAGCTGGCTCTCATTATGACTAATTGAACCATTGAGTTTTTACTACCTTTTCCATACTGGTTTGCTGATGATGTTTGACGTGAGCAAATCATGTTTTATATTTGATTAGTCTGGTCTTATTCATCTCAAGTTTTTTTTCTTTACGTTGATTAAATATTTATGTCCTTATTCTTTTGACTGTTTTAGATGTACTAAATGGCTTTATTTTATATTATATGCATATCCCTTTCTACTGAAAAAAATGCATATCCCTTTCTTCTTTTTATTTTATTTTATATTATTCCTGTCTACACATTGATTTGCTTGATGACATATGGACCATGGAAACGCTAGTATGCATTGCCAACGATATTGCATTGCTTGATGGCATATGGACCATGGAAAGTGTAGCATATAACAAAATGTCATTGTTTTTAAGTTCATGGGAAAAGGTTTGCTCATGTATGGTTCTGATGGACACCGTATGTTACAATTTTACTTGAAATTTAGATAAGTTTTTGTTCTATTATGGCACGTATCTTAATCAAGTTCAATCAATTTATGCTTGCTCAGAGTTTCTGGACGAAGAAGAACCTGATGCTTCCATTCCTCTACAATTATCGGAAAATATGGTAGAAGATGATATCACATTAAGGTACGACATAATGTCAGTGAGGTTTTTTAGGATCTTGTTTGTGCTTGCGTATACGTGCATTGACGGAATTGGATGGAAGGGTTCGACTCTATCTTGAAGTTGTAGGATGGAGATACTCTGCATCCGTCGTCCATTTCCTCATTGCTTTTTAGGTGCACTAATTGATGAATATGGACTTTTAGTTAAGATACATTGCTATGTGTTTCAATTATCTGTGTAAGGAATCATTCTATTTATGCTGATTTAGGAATGATCTCTATACTTGAGTGGTTTTAGTAAGATATAATGCACAGTTTTCAAGCTGGATTGGAGTTTCTTCTTATCCAAAAGAAAAGAAGTTGGATGGGGTTTCTCACTGAGTACTGTATTTTTTTAATAAGAAAAAGAACTTCTATGACAATAAGAAATAGTTACCAAAGAAGTGCACGGGTGGATAAGATCCACCAAAATACAAAAAAAGAAAAAACTTAAAGCCAAAAGGATTTCCATCTATTAATAATAAGTAGAAAGAAAAGTTTTTAAAGTATATAGACTTAGATGCCCACAGAAAATGCCAAAGCAACCCCTCTATTCCGTAAGACTTCAACTCTATCTAAAAATTGTGCTATTTTTCTCTAGCCGTAGCGCAACAAACGATGCAAAAATCAAGCTTTTCCAAAGAACTCTCTTATGGTTGATGGTAGCTCTTATAACCATAATCACCAAATCATTGGGACTGTTGGGCAGAAACCGCACCACTGTGCTGAGTACTGTATGTATTGGGCACATGGTGTATCTGGTTATAATGGCTATGCATTCTGGGCGTGTGGAGGAACCACCTGGTTCATTTTTATCCAGTTACCATGTAGCAGAGCCAAAACTTCTAAAGTCTGAATGATTATGATGTGGATACTACTTACCAAAATAAAATTATGATGTGGATTGTTAGGCTAGTGAGGGAACGACTGCTTTGATCATTGCACTGAAGATTCCACTTGTAGCATCATGATTCATGGCTGTCATAGCCATTGAAGCGTCTTTCTTAGTTTCGATTAACATTGTCATTAGGCACAGATTAGATATTATCTTGCCAGCAAATTGTCTATAACTCCTTTCTTCCACTGGCAATTTGCTCCTGTAGGACTTGATAGCTTGAGCCGTTACTAGTGGCTGACTAACTTTAAAGAAATGTTTGGATGAGATTTTGGGGTGATTCAGTTTTCAGTTTGATTTTGGGTTTTTAATTCTTTTATGACATCTAACATTTTTTCTTTTTCGATCCTTTAAAAACTCAAGGTCTATTATATATAATCAATGGTTTTGTGGGAAAATACCTCATCTCCATTTTGTTGGTTCTGCCGTTATTTTGCTGACTTGTCTTCATGTTATGAATTTAGAGCTGAAAGCTTGGTTGGTCCAAATTTTGGTTCACAAGTAACTGGTGATGTTGCCTCATCATCTGGCCCTGTGAAGTTGGAGGACCTTCAGAGAATTTTGAGTAACATTACGCCTGCAGGTATCAGGATCTTTCCCAAAAGTGGACTCATTTTAATTCGTTTCTTCGCTCTTATTGGCTCTTAGCTCTGACACAATGTCTTCTAATGATACATTTTACAGAAATTGATACTGATCCAGATGGAGGTAATAAGTTAATCTGTGTTTGTCAATTATGATTTCCGAATTTGGAATCAATTCTCTATTAACATCTGGAAATTAATGAATCTCTCTCCCTTCCAACTCTCTATTCTCTCTCCAACTTAATTGTATTCATTTGAGTAAATTAAATCTTTTTCTGTGTGCTAGGATTGGATCTGGGAGATATTCTAAAGCCAGATTTGATAATGCCATTGATGGAAACATTGACATTGGATCAATGTTTAGCATCCTATTTACCTGAGGTTAGCATGGTGAATGAATTGTGATTTTGTCACGAGGCAGTCTTTTGACTGTTTGGGGGTTTTGCAGGGTCAACAGTCACCTGAAGAAATATTGGAGTTGCTGCAGAGCCCTCCTTTCCGCCAACAAGTAGATTCATTTACTTATGTGAGAATCTAGAGTCCTTTTCTTTTTCCTTAAGCAAGCTTCCTCTCAATTATTAAATTCTGACCTTCTTTTGCCTTTATGACACTGTTAATAGGTTCTTAGAACAGGACAGATCGATTTATCTCAGTTCGGAATTGATCCTAGTAAATGTAAGTTATGTTAGTTCCAAAATGTTTCAGTGTGATGTCTATTATTTGCAGGTCCACCATTCTGAATTATTATTATTGATATCATGTAGTCGTTCAGCCATTTGCTCGAGAAATTAATTTTCTTCTTTTCTTTTATGCAGATAAGTTTACAGTGATGTCTTTCCTTGAGGCACTCGAGGACACTGTTTCAAGAACAGCAGAGTCTGATGAGGCAAGGCAAGACGACAAGGACTTGAGATCCAACTCAATGGATGAAACATAGTAGATTTTGATACATCTGTGACTTCTCTCTCATCCTCCTTGTTTATTGTTGGGGAAGAGAAGAGAAGAGTACATTTTTATCTTTTCAGTTGGTCTTTTTTTTTCTCTCTTTCCCCGAGAGGAGGTTGGGNGGTTGATCTGTGAGGAACCATTAGAATTAAGTTGTTTAATATGCCATTGAAATTTGCTTCTTGTTGCATATAAAGATGGAGGATTGATGGCAAAGGAAACTTTTTAAGATCAAATAATATTTTCTTAGTAAAGCTTGGTTTTCATGTATACAAAGTAATTTTAAGCCGATTAAGTTATTGACAAAATTTTAAGTGATCAAGTGATTTCTTATTCATTTCTATGTAGATATTTTATCACTTATTAAAATAAATTATCCACTAAACCTATAAGTGAATTATATATCATTTGATTTAAAAACTTTATAGAGAGACATGAAAAAAAAATTAAATTCTCCCCTAAATCTAGGAATGAATTATATGTTATGTCACTTTCTCAAAACTTAATCGACAAAGGTCAAGATAAGTTGGGTTGATGCAGTTGGTTAAACATCCACACTCATATCTTAGAGACCGTTAGTTTGAGTTATATTTCTTCATTCCCCTTAGAATCTTATATATATATATAATTAGTCTTTAAAATTGATTCTTAAAATGGTGGTCCATTAATGGTTCTACCTTAAAACTTTTTCTAAATAATTTACAACAATATTTCAATTTATTTTTAAATGTTTACAAATCCTCACTGATTAAGGCCTCATTTTCCCAAATACTTTGATTTTCAAACAAATATAAAATACTTTAGATTTCGAAATGGAAATACTTAACTAAGAATGAAATCCTTACCAGAGAATATCAGGTTATTCTTTTGTTTATTCACTGATTGTTCTGAATTTCTTCATTACTAGTGAGATCAATATTATTGAATGGGTCTTTCAATTGCTGAGGAGTAATCTTTCTAGATAATTTATCTTTTTGAATTTTTTATTTAATTTGGTGACCTGACTCTGCAGATGATCCAGAGTCAGATTCATTATCGTCTTCCAAAAGGAAAAATATTTTTTGGATTAATTTTCTTTCCAATTTGGATTTTGGTTTTGCAACTTTTGATTTATCCTCTGGCTTAGAGGAATTTAAAGTGGATATTTTCATTTGTGGAGATAGGTTAATTGGCTCATTAATTTTTAATGTAGCTTGGGTAAAAGGGTTGGCCAATTTTAGGCTACGATGGATATTTACAAATTCGTGGTTAATGGAAGCAATAATTTTCTGGGTGTAGAATTTATCCCACCATTTAACTTGATATCAAAAAGCGCGGAATCAAGTGTAATTTAAGCAATTAGAGGCAGAGTATTCAAATGCAAGAATTGAACTCACAAATAGAAAATTGTATTAAGGTGCAAGATTCAAAACTTACACAAACAGTAATTATTGAAAATGATTAATTAGTGCTCTCGCTCACTAATTAATGTTGAAGGAAAAAAAAGAAGAAAGATTTACAAAAAAGGGAGGAAGAAAGCTTTGTTCTCAAAAATCATCTTTTCTCCCAAATAGTTTAAGAGTTGAAAACAAGTTCTGAGGAACAAATGGAGTTCACCGGGAACTCATCACTTACCTGAATTATTCTATTATACAAAATTAAAAACATTTTACATTTCTGCTTTTGACTAAGAATAGTAAAAATCATAAATAGATGCATAATTATTTGACAACTAGTACAATTATTACAAAAAAAGAAGAAATTTAAAGATTTCTCGATAATTGTTATCTCGGTCTTCATATCTTCATAATTGCTTTGTCATGATTTGTGTTATTGAAATGTAATTGAGACTATTGCACATTGGATTCCTTGATAATTGTTATCTTGGATTCTTGTGATTTGATTGTTGATTTTGGAGAAACCATAATTACTGCCTGCAAAAGTCATTATGACTAGTGCTATTGATAATTGTCTGCCTTAAATATCATTATGATCGTTGCATTGAGTTGAGGTGTCGCCATAATATATCTTCAAAATTATTTTGATTCTTTGATTTTGTTCAAACATTGGCATTTTGCCAAAGGTGAATTATTTCTCTTTATTTATCATTACTAAGACTGATGTCATCAAATAGGTCCTTCAATTGTTGAAAGATAATATTTCTGGATGATTGGCGTTTTGGATTTTTGGTTTGGATGATCCAGAGTCAGAATTGTCATTGTCTTTCAAAATGAGAAGTATTTTCTTTTGGATTAATTATTTCTTTAATTCGGACTCTGGCTTTGTGACTTTTGATTTACTCTTTGAAGAGGGTTTGGCTAAATTTGGACTAGATAGTTTGATTTGTGGAGCTAGATAAATGGGCTCGTTAATCTTTAGTAGAGCTTGAATAAAAGGATTTGCTAGTCATAATGGGATGGACACTTGCAAACTCATAATTGATAGATGCAATAATTTTATAGGTATTCAACTTATCCCACCATTTAACATAACACTATCTTGTGAGGATTCCATTTTCAACTGAGTATTTTCATTCCAAAATCTAAGGTATTTTGTATTTTATTGAAAAATAAAGTATTTGGAGAAAAGAAACTTCCATAAATAAATTAAAAGCTTATTAAAAATCGATTGGACAAGATTCTAAGGTAGTATTATGAATGGACCACCATTTTAAAAATTAATTTGGAAAATCAATTTTGAAATTGTTATCAAAACTTAAGAACCAAATGTGAGAAAAATCACTATTTTGATGCAAGAAAATCTTGTTACAAGCATCAATATAGTCAAAATAATTATATTATTTTTTATTTAAAATATTTTAGAACTTGAATGATGGATTCTCCAATCCTCCATAGTCATGATTCTGAGGATAGAAAAAGAATGGTAAAGGATTCTTTCCTCAGAATTTCTGATTGGAATAATTTTTATGGATTCTGTTTCTAAGAGGATATCTCTGTAGAAACTAAGACTTTTGTCTCTGTGGCCAGGGACGAAATGAAAATTTGAAAGGAAATTAGATTTTGATATTTCAGCAGTTTCTTTCAAGTGAGCAAATGAAAGCTCAATATGGAAGAGATTTTCACAGGGATTTTTCTGAAATATTGGGATGATTCTTTATATTTTGTGATTGGTTGATTGAATGAGTGGACATTAAAATGTTGAATAATTGGGTCAAATTGGTTTATCAGGGTTGATTGGTAATTGGGTCTGATGGACCTAAGTAATGTCGATTGGGCTTGGTTAGGAGTAAAAGACTTCTCTTTGATTTGAGCCTTAGGGGCCAATTGTTGAGTCGAAGACTCTTCTATTATTGAACCATTCATCATTTTCACATATTTTCTGAAAGTGATGCTGATTCTTTTAGTTAAGGACTTCACTGCATGCCTATGATATTTTTGAAATCCGTCAGGCATGACAAAGAAAGTTCCTTCTAATATCAAAATTTCTTTGATTGTTTTATTTGGAAATTCATTTTTTAATAATGTTTGTCCCAAAAGGTTCACAATTAAAATTTATCTGTTAATGTAACATATTTCTTTATGTCTATGAAAACCTATTTTTCCACCATTTTCATACCATTGAATTAATGTTGCATTGAAGTCATGTTTCAAAATTTTATCCAATTCATTAATCCAGACATTTCTTGGATATTCAAATTCATTATTACCATAATTAATGAATGAGGATTTTGAACAAAAAGCAGTTGTCCTACCATTGAGCCTTTTGATTTTAAAAGAGTTATGATTGAGTGTTCTAGGTTCTACATTTCTGTATTCTAGGAGGCCAGAACCCTCAAATTCTTCCATTGCAAATTTTTAGAATGATTTCCTGCAAAAAAAATTATAAGTAAGGAAGTAAGGAATTTAATTATCAATGTATTGGATAAATTAAGTATTGAAATCAAAATTACTAAAAATAGATTATTACCTGGTAAAACTTTGTTTGGAAGTAACCTCAAAACATGTTTTGTGTATTCATAGTTAATTGTTAGAAGATATTTTTGAATCAAAGCAGATTGTATGATTTGATTAATTGCCTTAATAATAGAATAAATTTCAAAGTCCTGAAAATTTATTCTTAGATCGAAACAATTTGATTTTTCTTACAATGATAAATAAACTATTTTGCTTTATTGTTTTGGCCAACAATTTAAAGCGTTTCCAGTTTTATGTTTAGCATATTTAGAGAAAACACTAATATTACAAATGTAAACAATCAAGAATTCAACCAATATTGTTTAATTAAATGCAGACAAATAAGAAATCAACGAATTGATTGAAAATTCTGTTTGGAACATTTCTAAGACTAAATGGCATTGTTTTCCATTTATACCGTCCAAATGTAATTTTGTGTTTATTAATTTTATTCCTCTGGATTTGCCAAAATCTAGATTTTTTGTCAAACTTAGAGAATACAACAGTATCTCTAAATATATTGACTATGTTCATTTTGTTTGGTATTGGATATTTTATCCATTCCAAAATATTGTTAAGGGGGTTGTAATTAATTCCTCGTTCAAAGATTTTAATTTGATCTTGAAGATCAGGATTACGAAGCTGTGCTTCAATCCTTCTCAATTTTATTCCTTCTTGTAAAAAACACAATCGTTTCTCTTTACAAGAGATTAAATTTATGAATTTGAAAATAGAATTCTATTTTAAACTTTTCAAATTCTCATTGTGAGAAAAAGAAAGAAATTTGAATTTAACAGGTTCATCCATGGGATAAATAATTATCTCATCATACTCTGTTGTGAAATGATACAATATCTAAATGAATGGTAAACCCAAAATTATGTTATACGTCATATTCTTTACTAAGACAAATGATATTTTGAAACATACATTATCTTGGAGAATATGAACTTTGGGGATTTCATAATTAATATGCATTCAAGTACCATTGACAGAAGATAAAGGTCTTCTTGAAGTACTTGGTAGGAACTAGTCATTCCTACATACAATTTAAATCTGTTTTTGAATCAACAAGAGTCATTGTTGTGAAATCAAAATCTTGAATAATTAATTTGCCCAGTATGTGCCATTTTTTATTTTGATATGATTAAGAATTTGGATGAAGTTATCATCATCTTGATTATTGATAATATGTTCTTTAATCTCATTATCATTAATTAGGAAGTTACTAGGTTCTCCTAGTTTATTAGATTTCATTAAACTTTCTATTTTTAAAAGGTTTTATTCTTCTTTTATTTCTATGTTAGAATTTTTTAATTTTTTTATTTTAATTTTATTATTTTTAATTTCTTTGTGAAGTTCTGGTAGAGTAACTTATTCTTCCTTTTCTTTAACTTTATTGAACTTTTCAAGGGTTTGTGAAAGACGTGCGCTATTGTTATTATTAGACATAGAATTTTCTTTCTTTTAGATTGCTTTCTTAAGTCTTTATAAGTATTCTTAACTTAAATCTGGATTCTGAATTTTGCTAACTAAAGCCAACAAGAGATTTTATTGTTCTTCATTTTTATTTAAAATATTTATTTTTTGACAGCAACTATCCCTACATCTCATAAAGATGTTAGGAGAATCACTGTCAGAACTCGAAGAGTTAGATTCTGAAGATTCAGGGCACTAAAATTCTCCAAAATCATCATTATTACTCTCATAATATTCTATCGACTCTATGATTCTAAAAAAGATCGTTTATCTTTATCAGAGATTTTTAATTGATTAATTTTATTTTTAATTTGACAAATGTTGAAAAGATGACCATTCTGGCCACGTTTCAAACACTTAATTTTACCAATAAATTTTTTATTGATTTTTCTTCTAGAATAATTTTTATTCTTAGAGAAATGTTTGTCAAAATTTTTATTATTTGAAAAGTATTGGTCAAAATATTTATGCTTATTTTTGTGTTATTGTCTCCTATAAGGCTTGTCGGTCTTTCTAGGTTTTAAATAGGATTTTTTCCCATTTCTCTAGAAAGGAGCAATAGTGGATAAACCATACTACTTACAAAAATTATCTAATTTATATTTTACAGTTTTATTTTCTTTTTTAATTTGTTTATTGATTTTTATATCAATGCACATTTTTAAACCTTCCTTTTGCATTATTGTATCGTAGGTAAGACTATTATAGTCTACGTTTCCTAGGACATTACTAAGGACAGTCCTAATTTTATGTACGAACAAATTGGGTAATTTATTAGTGAATTCTTGTTTCTAAAAGGTTGATTACTATCATCCCTTGACATTATTCTGATCAAAAATATATTTTTTGTACCGGTGAAAATCACTTATGGTTAGATACCTAAGTTTAGTCAATTGATTATGGATACGCGAAGTAATATTACTTGGCATTCCAATGTAATGTTCAATAATTGTAAGAGAAGTGTATCAAGCATTGTTTCCTGATTCTCTCCAATACTTAAGTTTCCTTCAACATCAATTATTGCTGAAAGAATGGTATTTTTAAATTCTTCTGTGAGATATTTTTCCCACCAGGAATGTAGCATTCTTGTGAATTATGTGACTAAGGTATTGATTGCCTCATTGTGAAGTAAATTGTGTGTGGTAATGTAGTCATTTGCTGTAATTTATTGAGAACTTCATGCTCAGAAAGTCCATCAATACTCCATTCGTGCAAATATCTACAGAAACATAAAACTAGTTCACTAAAGAATTATCAGTAATTTAAATGTCAGGAGGAATAAGTTTTTTAGGTCATTTTCTTTCTAATTTATTAATTTCTAAATTTTAAATGTAACTTCAATATTGTTAATGTTTGAAGATTTACTCATTGTGGCTGACTCATAAGTGGATCATGGCCTATGACTTTTTGAATATAAATTACTGTCATGATTAATTACCTTCAATTCTTAAGCACTTATTAATATTTTCAGTTTTAATCTCAATTTCTAAATGATCATCTTGGTTAACAATCTTAACAGAAGAAGATGACTCAATTGATTTGTTCTTCAAATGTTGAAGTATTTTATCAATTTGTTTATTAAGAGGAACAATATTCAAAACGATTTTTTCTGAAAGATTTATTAAAGGTTTTTCTTTCAGAGATCATCAACCTTATTTTCAAATTTGTCTAATTGTTTTCCTATTCGTAATTAGACTTTGATTGGTGTAACTGAGTTGCTCAACTACTTTTTTATTGAGTTCTTCTTCCTTTGAAATTTTGAAAGGAAAAGCATTGATTAAATTTTTTTATGATTAATTAGAATTTATTCAGGTTTAATTTCAAATTCTGAAAGATTATCTTGGCTAACAAACTTAGCAGAATAAGATGATTCATTAATTTCTTCAAATTTATCAATATTTGAAGATCCATTGGTTGTGGAAGATTCATAGGTGGTTTCTAACCTATGTTTATTTAATTCAGAGTTGTTGTCTTGGTTAGTAACCTCAACAGATGATCTAATTTCTAAACCTTTGGATGGTTCCTTAATGTTATTTGAATATTCATCAATTGTGGATGGTCCATAGGATTCTGACCTATAATTTTCTTCACTATCATTATCGAAAGAGATTATGAATTATGGATGGCACATAGGTGGGTTCTATCTTATGGCTATCTAATTCTGAGATTTTGTTTAAATAACATTTAAAGCTTTGAAGTATTTTTCCATCAAAAGCTTTCTTATAATGAATTTGGAAGGGTTCAATGAATTCTTTTTGAGAAATTTTGTGATTAATTAAGATTTTTTCAAGTGGTGGATGACTGACAGTTACCACACTAGAATCTTCATTGACCCCTTTAGATTTCGGACTTACTTTAATATTTTTCTCATAAATATCCTCGATATAATCAATAAAAAATATGTTAACTTTGTATTTTTGCATGAATGTCTTCCATTCAATAAGTATGATTTTTTTCTATCCATATTATATGAATCTCTAAACCTATTACGTCTATCTAGATTGGTTGAGTCATTATTGTGTTGATTTATACTTGACCAATTTGGTTTGTATTCTGGATTCAAATTTTTAGAATGTTTTAATTCTTGTTATAATTTTTGAATCCTAAAATCTTAATTATTAACAGATGATTCAGGAAAAGAATTACTACGGGAACTAGACTGGCTATACTCCCTAATTTTAGAATTAAAAGATTGGTAATTAATTTTATTATATTGTTTATTATTAAGGTTTATCAGACTTCCTTGGAAACTTATTCCTTTAAGTTCTAGATTTTTATTTTTTTTATTTTTTAATTCTTGCTCTATTCGAATCCTAATATCTTGATCATTATTGATAGATGATCTATAACAGGATTTCAATCTTATATATTTATTGGGGATTTGGGTATAGCCCATACCTCATGATCTACTTGATTATCTGTAAAGTATTCAGAATGATCTACTTGGTCATATACTAATTCATGATGTTCCTCATACATTATGTCAGATATTGAAGATATTGTAGACTCGATGCTACTAGAAGAACTACTTCTAGATAATCTACTCATGACTCAAATAACTAAATATTCTTAGGATTGAGAATTTCATATAGTATTCTGATTACTATTATGTTGTGTTGAGTTCTACAACCTCATATTAGGGGCGCTCTTCTCCAACCTGCCTCTACAACCACCCTACCCTCGGGATTTACGTCTCTAAGAGATCTTACTAAGGTACCTGAAGCTAACCAAATAGAAGTTGATACGTCAGCCTCTGATAAAATAGATTCACATATTAGATAAATAAATAATACAGAGAAATAATCTATTGTAAGAATAACCAGCCACTTGGGCCGAGAGTGAGATTAGATATAAGCAATGAAGCAATAATAAAAGTAATAACCAGCCATAACAGGCGGTGTATAGATTAATTATGCAGATAATTTAAGTAAACACTAATTATTCCCACCAGGTTTGGCTCTGCTACCAAAGGATGCGGAATCAGCAATAAATTAGAGAGGTTGTATTAAGATGCAAGAAGATAAATAGTAAAAATTGTATTAACAAATAGCAATTACAGAAAACTATATTGAGGTGTAAGATCAAAGACGTACACAAATAGTAAAATGGTTTTGCAACAATTAAATAGTGCTCTCGCTCACTATTTAATGTTGAAGAAAGAAGAAGAAGTTACAAAAGAGGAGGAAGAAGAAGAAGAGAGAGAGCTTTGCTCTCATAACTAGTTTTACTCTCAAATAATTTAAGAGTTGTAAAATGAGTTCTGAAGAACAAATGTGAGAGGGTTGGTTATTTATAACCAAGTAAAGTGGAGTTTACGAGGAACCTATCACTTACCTAAACTATTATATTCTACAAAAGTAAAAATATTTTATATTTTTACTTTTGACTAAGAATAGTAAAAGAAAGAATAGTTGCATAATTATTTGACAACTAGTACAATTATTACAGAAGAAGACAAAATGTAAAAATTCTTCAATAATCATTATCTCGGTCTTCGTGTCTTCATAATTAATTTGTCATGATTGTTGTTGTCGAAATGTTATTGAGACTGTTGCACATTGGATTCCTTGATATTTGCTATCTTGGATTCTTGCGCTTCGATTGTTGATTTTTGAGAAATCATAATTATTGTCTGTAAAATTCATTGTGACTAGTGCTATTAATGATTGCTTGCCTTGAAGCACTATGACCGTTGCATTGAGCTGAGGTGTCATCATAATATATCTTCAAATTTACCTTGATTCTTTGATTGTGATTTTGTTCAAACATTGGCGTTTTTTCAAGGGTGAATTCTTCAATTCATTCATTGACTGATTTGAATTTATTCATCATTATAGGTATTGATATTATCAAATGGGTCATTCAATTACTGAAGAGTAACATTTCTGGATGATTAGTAACTCGACTCTTTGGATGATTTAGAGTCATATTTGTCATTATCTTCCAAATGGAGAAACATTTTTTGAATTAATTTTTTCTCCAATTTAGATTTTGACTTTGCAGCCTTTGATTTACCCTTTGAAGAGGGTTCTGATTTGGTTATCTATCCAGATTTAGATGGATTTGGATTGGATGGTTTGATTTGTAGATCTGAGTGAATGGACTCATTAATTTTTAATGGAGCTTGGATAAAAGGATTTGCTAGTCTCATAATGAGGTGGACACTTACAAATTCATAATTGATGGGTGCAATTATTTTTTGGGTATTCAACTTATCCCACTATTTAACATAATACTCGCTGGTAAGGATTCTATTTTCAACCGAGTATTGTCATTTCAAAACCCAATGTATTTTATATTTTATTGAAAAATAAAGTATTTAGGGAAAAGGAACTTCAATTGGTGAGGGCTTGTAAACCTTTTAAAAATAAATTGAAATATTGTTATAAATCAATTGGGAAAAGTTATATGGTAAGGCCATGAATTGACCACCATTTTAAGAACCAATTTGAAAAATTAATTTTGAAATTGTAATCAAAATTTAAAACCCAAAAGTGAGAAAAATCACTATTTTGATGCAAGAAAATCTTATGTCGCACGTCAACATAGTCAAAATAATTATATTGTTTTTATTCAAAAGTGCTTTGAAACTTGAAGGATGAATTTTTCATTCTTCCATAGTTATGATCGTGAGGATAGAGAAATAATGGTAAATGATTTTTTCTTCAGAATTTTTGATTGGACTAATTTTTATGGATTATGTTTCTAAGAGAATGTCTCTATAGATACTGAAATTTTTGTTATTATGTCCAGGAACATAATGAAATTTAGGGATGAAATGAGTTTTGGTAATTTAAGCATGATCTTTCAAATGAGTGACTGGAAGCTCAATACGAAAGAGATTTTTGCTGGTCATTTTTTGAAAATCAAATGATGATTTCTTGTATTTTGAAAGTGATTGAGCATCAAAGGATATTGAGAATGGTTCAAATTGGTTGACTATGGTTGATTGGTGATTAGATCTGATGGACTCAAGTATTGTTGATTGAGCTTGATTTGGAGTAGAAGACTCCTCTTTGATTTAGACCTTAAGGGCCAATTGTTGAGTCGAATACTCTTCTATCATTGAACAATTCATCATTTTCACATGTTTTCTGAATGTGATGCTGATTTTTCTGGTTAAGGATTCTACAGCGTGCCTATGACCTTTTGGAAATCCATCAGGCATGACGAGAAAAGTTTCTTCCAAAATAAAAAATTCTTTCATTGTTTTATCTAAAAATTCATTTTTGAAAATTCCTTGTCCTAATAAGTTTACAGTTAAAATTTTACTATTATCATAACAAATTTCATTATCCTTGCAAAAACCTATTTTCCCACTTTTTTCGTACCATTGAATTAATGTTGCATTGAAGTCATGCTTCAACCCAACATCTTCTAAAATTTTATCCAATTCATTAATCCAGTCATTTCTTGGATATTCAATCTATTATGACCATAATCAATGAATGGGGATTTTGAGCAAAATGCAGTTGTCCTGCCATTGAGCTTCTTGATTTTGAAATAATTTTGATGAAGTATTCTAAGCTCTACCTTTCCATATTCTAGGAGGTCAAATTCCTCCATTGTAAAATTCTGGAATGATTCCCTACAAAATATTATAAGGGAGTCAACATTTAAATCATTAATATATTGGATAAATTAAATATTGAAATCATAATTGCTAAGAATGGGTTATTAACTTTGTTTGGAATTAATTTCAAAACATATTTTGTAGATTTATTAATCAAAACAAATTGTATGATTTGATCAATTATTTTAATAATGAAATAATTTCAAATTTAAAAATCTATTTTTAAATTTTGTAGAGATATTAAATTATTTTGTTTTATTATCTTGGCAAACAATTTAAAGTATTTAAAGTATTGTTTAACATATTGGCTAATGCAAACAATCAAAAAATATAACCAATATTGTCTAATGTGAATATTATTAATGCAATCAATCGATAAATCAGTAAATTGATTAAAAATTTTAATCATTATATTCTGAAAATTACTTGGAGCATATCTAAGATCAAATGACATTATTTTTCATTTATAATGATCAAATATAATATTGTATTTCTCAGTCTTATTTATCTGGATTTGCCAACATCCAGTTTTTATGCTAAACTTAGAGGATACATCAGCATTTCTAAGTCTGTTGATTAAGTCTCTTTTGTTTGGTATTAAATATTTTATCCAACCTACAATATTATTAAGAGGCTTATAATTAATCACTAGACGTTGAACTCCTTGTTTAAAGATTTTCATTTGATCTTGAAGATCAGGTTTCTGAAGTTATGCTTCAATTTTTCCCAATTTTATTCCTTCTTGTAAGAACCCCAATTGTTTCTCTTTACAACAGATTGAACTTATGAGATAAGTAATTATCTCATCATACTCTGTTGTGAAATGATACAACAAAGAGATGAATGATAAACCCAAAATTATTTCATCTTTCATATTCTTTACTAAGACAAATGATGTTTTGAAACATACATTGTCTTGAAAAATATGAACTTTGAGGATTTGATAATTAATATGCATTCGAGTACCATTGGCGGAAGAAAAAAAATCTTTTGTCCTCTTGAAGTACTTGGGAGGAACTAGTCATTCATGCATACAATTCAAATCTACTCCTGAATCAACAAGAGCTATTGTTGTGAAATCAAAATCTTGAATTATTACTGATCATGATACATCATTTCTTGATTTTGATAAAATTAAGTATTTGGATGAAATTATCATTATTTTTATTGTTGATAATAGGTTCTTCAACCTTATTAATTGAAATTGAGAATCTACTAGGTTCTCCTAGTTTACTAGATTCATGAATTTTAATTAAACTTTTTATTAAAAGATTTAATTCTTCTTTTATTTTAATATTTTTGATTTTTTTTCTGAAGTTCATGTAGGATAACTTCTTTTTTCTTTCATTTACCCTTATTGAATTTTTTAAGGGTTTTTGAAAGACTTGCGATATTATTAGACTTAGTTTTTTCTTTTCTTTTTTCCTAAATCTTTCTAGGTATTCTGGATTTTTAATTTTGCTAATTAAATCCAACAAGAGATTTTCTTCTTGTTCTTTATTTCTTCTTGTTCTTTATTTTTATTTAGAACATTATTTTTTTGACAACAACTATCCCTACACCTCATAGAGAAGTTAGGAGAATCACTGTCATAACTGGAAGAGTTGGATTTTAAACATTCAGGATATTAAAATTCTCCTAAATCATCACTATCACTCTCATAGTTTTTTATTGACTCTACGATTCTAAATAATTCTTCTTTATCTTCATTAGAGATTTTTAATTGATTAATTCTGTCTTTAACTTGACAAGTTTGAGAAGAATGACCATTTTGGTCATATTTAAAATACTTAAGTTTATTTCTATCAAGGGAACATTTATTGTGTTTTCTTCTAGAACAAATTTTATTTTTGGAGAAATGTTTGTCAAAATTTTTATTCTTTGAAAAATATTGGTTAAAAATCTTATGCTTATTCTTATGGTATTTTCACCTATCAGGCTTGTGAGACCTTTTAGGGTTTGAATGGTAATTTTTCCTAATAGGGGGTAAACCATACTGCTCACAAGAATTGCCTAATTCATATTCTATAAGTTTATTTTCTTTATTGATTTTCATATCAATGCACCTTTCAAAATCTTTCTTTTGCATTGTAGTAATAATTGCACCATAGATAATACTATCATAGTTTTTGTTTCGTAGGTTATTACTAAGGACTACCCTTATTTTGTGTGTACAAATTGAGTAATTTATTAATAAATTTCTCTTACCAAGAGGGTTGATTTTTATCATCCATTGACATTATTCTGGACAAAAATATATTTTTGTACTAGTAGAATTTACTTAGGGTTAGACACCTAAGATTGGTCAATTGATTATGGATATGTGGAGTAATATTATTTGGCATTCTAATGAAGTAACTATTGTGTAGAGAAGTGTATTGGTGGCATCAGGTATTGTTTCCTGATTTTCTCTAATAATTAATGTTCCTTCAGCATTAATCTTTGCTTTTGAAAGGATGGTATTTTTAGATTCCTTTGTGAGATATTTTTCCCACCAGGAACGTAACATTCCTGTGAATCCTGTGACTAAAATATTGACTACCTCATTGTGAATAAATTGTGTGTGGTAATATAACTGTTAGCTATCATTCCATGTGTTGAAATTTTATTGAGAACGTCATACTCAGAAAATCCATCAATATTCAATTTGTGCAATTTATCTGTAGAAATAGAAAATTGGTTAACTAAAGAATTATCAGTAATTTAAATGTCAGGAGGAATATGCCTTTTATTCCATTTACTTTCTAATTTATTAACTTCTAAATTTTTTAATTTATCTTCAATATTGTTAATGTTGGAAGATTTACCTATTGTGGTTGACTCATAGGTAGATTCTGAACTATGACTTTCTAAATATGAATTACCGTCTTGATTAATTACTTTCAATTCTTGAAGTATTTTATCAAAATTTTCAGATTCAATTTCAAATCCTGAAAGACTGTTAATCTTATCAGATGAAGATGATTGAACAAATTTACTCATCAATTCTTGAATCTGTTTATTAAGAGGAATGATATTTAAAATAATTTTATCTGAAAAATTTATTAAAGATTTTTCTTTTAGGGATCTATTAAGTTTAGGTTTATTAAGAACTTCAACCTTATTCAATTTCATATATTGTGATTAAACTTTGATTAGTATAATTAAGTTGTTTAACTAATTTTTTATTAGGTTCTTCTTCCTTTACAGTAGTTATTAAAGAATTTTTATGGTTAATGTCCTTAATAGAGGATGATTTATTAATTTCTAATTTTTTTAATGTTTCTTCAACTTTGTTAACGTTTGAAGATTTATCAATTGTGAAATATTCATAGGTTGATTCTAACCTATGACTTTCTGACTTTGATCTACTGTCCTTCAATTCTTGAAGTTTATCATTAGTAAGTTTTTCAAATTCTAAACAATTGTTTTGGTTATTAATCATACCAGAATAAGATGATTCATTAGTTTTTAAATTCTTTAATGTTTCTTCAATATTTGAAGATTCATTAATTGTGGAAAGATTCATAGGTGGATTCTAATATATGAATATCTAATTCAGAGATACTGTCATGGTCAATAATCTCGACAGATGATTTAATTTCTAAATCTTTGGATGGTTCTTCAATACTACTTGAAGATTCAATGATGGTGGATGATTTGTAGGATTCTGACCTACAATTTTCTTCAATTTTATTATTGGAATAGTTATGCATTTTGGATGGCTCATAGATAGGTTTTAATCTATGGCTATCTAATTATGAGATATTGTCTCTTAAAGATTTTAACCTTCTAAGTATTTTTTCATAAGGAGTTTTCTCATAATGAATTTGGAATGGTTCAATGAAATCTTTTTTAGGTTGAGAATTTTTTGATTAATTAGGATTTTTTGAGGTGGTGGATGACTGACAGTCACCACACTGAAATCTTCCTTGATCCATTTAAATTTAGAAACTACTTTAATATTTTTCTCATAAATATCATCGATATAATCAAAGAAAAATATGTTAACTTTGTATTTTTGCATGTATGCATTCCATTCAGTAAATATGATTTTTCTTTAATCCATATTATATGAATCTCTGAACCTATTACGTCTATCTAGATTGACTATGTCATTATTGTGTTGATTTAGACTTGACCAATTTGATTTGTATTCTGGATCCAAATTTTGTAAATGTTTTAATTCTTGTTCTAATTTTTGAATCCTAAAATCTTGATTATTAATAGATGATTCAGGAAAGGAATTTTAGGGGTACTAGACTGGCTATACTCCCTAATTTCAGAATTAAAAGATTAGTAATAAATTTTATTAGATTTTTTATTATTAAGGTTTGTCTGGCTTCCTTGAGAACTTATTCCTTTAGGTTCTAAACTTTTAATTTTTATTTTTTTTTAATTCTTGCTCAATTCGAATCCTAATTCCAACTCTAGATTGGAGTTAAACCACTCACAATTCTAAATGGGTCAATGAAGACTCTAGTGTAGTAACTAACAGTCATCCACCACCTGAGAAAATCCTAATTAATCAAGAAAATTCTCAACCTAAAAAAGATTTCATTGAACCTTTCCAAATTGATTATGAGAACTATCTTTCTGCATCCTTTAGTATCAAATCACTTAGGGTTGGATATCTAAGTTTAGTCAATTAATTACGGACACGCGAAGTAATATCACTTGACATTTTGGTATCCAACCCTAAGTGATTTCCACGGGTACAAAAATATATTTTTGTTCAGAATAACATCAAATGATGATAGTAATCAACCCTTTTAGAAATAAAAAAAAATCACTAATAAATTACCCAATTTTTTCGTACATAACATTAGAACAGTCCTTAGTAATGTCCTGGAAACATAGACTATGATAGTCTTACCTGCGGTACAATAATGCAAAAGGAACGTTTAAAAATATGCATTGATAAAAAATTAATAAATAAATCAAAAATAAAATAAAACTTAAAATATAAATTAGGTAATTTTTATGAGAGTATGGTTTATCCACTGTTGCTCCTTTCCAGAGAAATGAGAAAAAATCCCATTTAAAACCTAGAATGACCGACAAGCCTTATAGGATATAATACCACAAAAATAAGCATAAAGATTTTGACCAAACTTTTCAAAGAATAAAAATTTTGACAAACATTTCTCTAAGAATAAAAATTATTCTAGAAGAAAAATCACTCTAAAGTGTGTCAAGTGTCATACCCAACTTTTCGTCAAGTGTTATTTCAATTTAAAATTCTTATTAATGATGAATCATTATTTATTTATTAAATTTCATGCATTAGTAAACTTTAAAGATGAAATAATTACTACGACCAATTAGTTTCTAAAAATGGATTATATGAGTATTTCATTCTCTTACTTTTGTAAATATTTTAAGAATTAATATTTTTCCGTTTAATTTTGAAGATGCGTGACATTTTCTATTAAATTGTTATATTTAAATAATGATTAAACTCTGAAAACTATTTTAATTGATTTGTAAATATGAAATTTTATATATCTAACATATACCTTTTATTTTGAAAGATGAATATTAAAATTTGCATTGAAGATTAATTATACTTGTATGCCGTAATTAATGAATTTTTTTTCACTTTCCCTAATGCCAATGCGGTAAGGCCTCTTGGTTTTTCCCCTGTTTTAGAACTGTTCATTGTCCATAATAATGTTTATTGCATAACTAAATTAGATTCGTGATTAATTGTGAATATTACTGTAAAAACGGTTGATATCTTTCAAAGAACTCTAGATATACTAACACTAAAAATATTGGTATTTTCATTTCTTGGTTCTCACCTGCACACTTCAAGTTATATGAGGTATAATTAGTACTTGATTAAATGGTTTATGAATATCTATTTCTTCATCATCTCTCGCAACAACTTAATTTAGTAAATAAATCATTATTTGATTTGTTTGTAAACATAATGTCAAGAAAAAATTTCTTTGATTTATCCTCATCGAATCTAACTAAATTTTTTATTTGATTACTATGTATTTCAATTGCAGGTACGTGTTTCTCGGGAACTGAAAATAGGTTTTTTTTTTTCTAAATTATACTATTTGATAAAGCCCTTGAAATATTAGCATTGTCATACGGTATTTCTATTTATTTAAATTCATTTAGTTTGTTTGACCAAGGAAGTTTCTTACATGGATTAATTACTACACTAGACCCCTAAACTAATCATTTTACAAAACTAGATCATTTCACTAATTTTTGCTTATTTTGACCTCAGACCCACCTTCAATTCAAAATCGATATGTGAAGTTACCAAAAATCCCCTTCACGAATTCAAAACGACGACAAAAAAAATTGATGATTACACTTTTTCATTACACGAAACCCCACCTCTTCGTTTCCCTTATTTCTCTCTTACTGTCTGTTACTCTCTCTCTCTCTCTCTCGAAGTCGCATAATCTCTCTCTCTCTACAAATCCTTGAGTCTTCGTCTTCTACAACAAGGAAAAACAACAATGTAAGTTTTTGGGTTTTTGAGTCTTTTATTTGGACTTGAGGTGTTTTTCTAGGTTTTTGAGGTGTTTTTTCTAGGTTTCTTAGGGTTTTTTTTTCTGAATTTTTGTGTTTCTTAGGGTTTTTTTTTCTAGATGTCCGAATCACAACAATGATGGTCGTGTAAGCCTCGTGTAGGCTACTTGAGGACTACACGAGGGTCGTGTAAACCTTGTGTAGGCTACACTAGGTTCTTGTACCCCCCCCCCCCCCTGTGTAGTCTACACGAGGTCGTGTATCCCTCGTGTAGTCTACACGGGGGGTACAAGAACCTCGTGTAGCCTACACAAGGTTTACACGACCCATCCCTCGTGTAGTCTACACGATGACTACATGAGCATCATGTACATTTCTCGATCTTATGTTTACCTTGAATATTCTACAGGTTATGGCTTCATCAAAGATGCAACTAAGTTATGTTCATGACGTTAACGGAATTCCAAAAGCAAGGGGTCAATGCAAAATGCAATACCCACTGCACAGAGGTTATCAAGATCAAGATGACAACTAATCAACTCTCCGTATTTAGGGGGACATGCTTTGGCCATCTCCTTGATCTCCCATCCCTAAAATTTTCAGCAACTGTCTGCCACCTGGTGCTAGCGAGGGAGGCTGAACATGTGGACGACACTCTAACTGAGAAGGAGATCAATTTTCTTATCAACGAGGAGTCATTGTGCTTCTGCAACAAGGAGTTCTCTTTGATGACCAGACTAAAGTTCAGTGAAGTCCGAGATGAGAAGAAGACTCGTGGCCCACCAGACTCTCTGATCATTTCCCAAAGCCCAATCAATAACCATGGCTGAGTTGGAGGAGAAGTTTAAGAGCTCTGAATATAAGTCATATTCTGATACGGTTAAGCTGGCTCTGATTTATTTACTAGAACATTTTATGTTGGGGAAGGAGAACCTTACCTTAATTGAGAAGAGATTGTTGATTTTGGTTGACGACCTTAAAGTGTTCAACCAATATCCATGGGGATACCTCTCATTCTCCAAAACCATGAAACATTATTAGCTGTGAAGAATACAAAGGTTGTTTTTGGTGATCTTAAAGATCAAGAAAAAAACAAATAAAAAACACAGAAACTCCCCGTTGTTGTTCATGGGCCACTCAATGGATGTTTATTTGCCTTACAGGTACAATTTATTTAATTCTATGTAGTGATATATTGAATTACTTATATGTTAAATACCGAATTACTCTCTTTTGTTTAAATAGGCATGTGTATTTAAAACTATTCCCTTGGTGGGTAGTTTGTATGGTAATCAGGTTTCGACCAAGGTGCTAAGGATTCTCAAGTGGTGTCCGACCACGATAGTACCGATTCAGAATCTACAAAAAGAAATCTTTTTGAAGGAGAATGTATGTTGATGAATTATGTTGACAGGTTAATTTATATATTACTTTCACATATACTAATTTACATTTCTTGCATTTTTAGTTGACCGTTTTTTCCTTGGTCCCTACTAAGGAGGAAGAATAAAAAAGTTTTTAGAGATCAGTAGTCGGAGAGAATGTATGTTCAAAATCATTTTCTACCCTTCTTCTTCTTAAACACGGAACTCGTGTAGTCACCATGTAGACTATACGATGGTTATACTAACTTCGTGTACTCTACACGATGGTTACATTGATCTCGTGTAGTCTACACGATGGTTACACTGATCTCGTATAGTCTATATGATGACTACACGAAGTCCGTGTAATCGATCTGTAGTCATCATTTTTCTTTTTTGTCTACTTAATATTACATATTTTTTAGTCGACACCTCCTCAATCACACCTTCCAGTCAAAGATGAGGCTAATGAGGAGGAGAATCCCATTGAAAAGGAAGAGGAGAAGAAGAAAAGGAAGAGGTCCAATGAGGCCATTGAAAAAATAGAGGAGAAGAATGTTGTAACCAAGAAGTTTAGTGGACAAGACGATTGTGTGAGCAAATGTCTGATTGGATGGACCAAAAGATCACTTTAATGGACAATAATATTTTATCCATGAAATCAGACATTTCCTTTGCAATTTCCCAAATCAAGAAGATTCTGGTAACATCGAGGCCAGATGATTACTCATTATATCATCGGTCTGCCATGATGATGGCAAGCGACGGGGAGGAGACAGAGATTGAGAAGGAAGAGAAAAAAATGAAGAAGGAGAGAAAGATGAAAAAGAAGAACATATGGTAGAGAATGAAGAAGAAGAGGAGATGATGGTAGAGAAGGAAGAAGAAGAAAAAGAATAAGAAAAGGAAGAAGAAAAGGAAGAAGAAAAAGATGAAGAGAATGAAGAAGAGAAGAAGAAGATGAAGGAAGAAGAAGAAAAAGAAGAAGATAAGGTCGAAGAGGAGAAGAAGAAGAAGAAGAAGAAGAAGAAGAAGAAGGAGGAGGAGAATAAGAATAAGAGAAGGGGGTAATACAAAGGAGGAAGGTGAAGGTGAAAAGAAGGAAGATGAGAAGAAAATAAAGCAGAAAAAGAAGAAGGATAAGAAGAAGAAACAAAGAAAGAAGAACAAAAGGTTGCATTGATAATATCTCCATTGATGGATTCAGTTCAGTCAACGAAGCAGTCCAACGGAGCAGTCAAACGATGGAGAAGATGAGCTCGTCTGTCTTGGAGAACTTGGTAAAAGGAAGATAAAAATATCTCGGGTCATCGAGTCACCTAATTGGGAAACCGAAAAGGTTAAAAAGAAGAAGCAACGAAGGAAAAAGATGATGATAATATCATTGCAAAAATGGATTTCGAACCTTTTCAAGCATATAGTGATGTATCTTCAGAGGATGAAACCCGTTTTAAATCCTGGTTCAAATCACAAAGGGCAAAGTAAGTTCTGTAATTTTCTCGTACACCTTTTCTTCTCACGATGGCTACACTGACCTCGTGTAGTTTACATGATGGTTACGCAGACCTCGTGTAACCATCATGTAGTATACACGGTGGTTGCACTGACCTCGTGTAGCCATCGTGTAGTATACACGGTGGTTGCACTGACCTCATGTAGCCATCGTGTAATATACATGATGGTTACACTGACATCGTGTAGACTACACGATGGTTACACTGACCTCGTGTAGCCATCGTATAATATACATGTTGGTTTACACTGACCTTGTGTAACCACTGTGTAGTAAACCAATCGTGTACCTAATTTTGATCTTTAATTATGTTGTACAGGAACGAGAAAGTAGACTTTAGATTTTGCATCGTTGACCTTACCTGGTTCAAAAAACTAGTCTCTTCACCTTATCAATGGTTAGAGTCAGATGTAAAAAATTATTTATAATATTTTTTAATGTGGTATTATAAATATCTTAACTAATCTTTATTACATTGCAACATATCGATGCATACCTCGAGCTCATGAGGAGGGATTTGCAAGAATACAACCCTCACATCAGAATCATCGGTGGTGATTTGATTATACAAGTAAGTAGGATTTGTTTTTGAACTTAATGAGGTGCACGACATAGTCTACATGAGTCCTTCACGGGCCTCATCTTCGTGTAGCCTACACGAGCCCTCACGGGCCTCGTGTAGACTTTCTGTAGTCTTCATGACCATTTTTTTATTGACATTGATGATTTAAACTTTTTCCCGTCGCATTATAGGGGAACCTGTCTGCCTGAACTGTAGAGTTTGAGCAAGATCCTGTGGGTGGGATATTGACGCTGATGATCAACTACAGTACCTAGTCCTCAGCTTGAGCACGAATTTTAGAAGGAGCTGGGAACAGTCGGATAAGGTTATCTTTCTAATGAATGTGAACCGCAGTCATTGGATTGCGGTAATGGCCAGTGTATTCATATTTATAACTCCATGAACACACCATATCAACGCTCCTTGTACAATGAAATAATGAAACCTTTCATGAAAATTGTCCATCGACTTCTTCAAATGATGAACATATGTGAGAGAATATGGGAGGTTAATCCCAAAGATGAGTGGGAATATGAGATCATGAAGTGTCCACAACAAGAGAATAAGTAAGTGAAATATAGTTTTTTTTAAAAGTCCACTTAAATTTTCATACATATTATTTAATAGTGTTTTTATGTTTCATATGTTTTATAGGTTCGATTGTGGGGTATTCACCCTTAAGTTTGTCGAAACCCTTGCATATGCAAAGAACCTGCAAGAAATAACTCAACAACAAATGCCAAAATATCGAACACGAATTGCAATTGAGTTATTTACACATGACAATGTTGTACCAAAATAATTTTGATATATTTTATGGATTTTTATTTTATTTTTATACACCCTCAATTGTGAATTATGGATTATCGTGTAGATTACACGATGACTTCACGGGCATCGTGTAGTCTTTATGTAGCCTACAGGATAATTTCACTGGCATCGTGAAGTCATCGTGTAGGCTTCGTGTAGACTACACGATGACTTCGCGATCATCGTGTAGTTTTTATGTAGCATACACAATGACTTCACTGGCATCGTGTAGACTATATCGTGTAGACTACACGACGACTCCACGAGCATCGTGTAGTCTTTATGTAGCCTACACGATGACTTCAATGGCATCGTGAAGTCATAGTGTAGACTTCATCGTGTAGGCTTCATCATGTAGGTTTCATCATGTATACTTCATGATAACTTCACGGGCATCGTGTAGCCTTTATGTAGCCTACATGATGGCTTCACTGGTATCGTGAAGTCATCGTGTAGACTTCATCATGTAGCTTCATCGTGTAGGCTAATTAAACTTTATATCATTATTAAATTACAAACACAAGAATATTTCTATGTTAATATTTAATTTAAGTATACAATGGTCATTCTTTATATTTAAGTGATCTCATCCAGGTGAACATATTCAATTATGTCTTTTAGCCTATATATACGTTTGACACCCATGTATTTGGACCTTATAGAATGACCAATCAATGAATATGTAGCCTGATGGTGTTCATGTCTCAATACTTTAAATGTGCATGTATGTGTATTGATGAACTTTGAAACTTTGAAGTATGGACAATTTTCAATTTCATGGCCCGTAACCTCTATGGGCATATTTTCTCAACACATACAAGTACCAAAATTGCCCGTTTTGACTTGAAGATCCGAAACTCAAAATTTTTTCAGATGGCCATCATATGGGCAACCTTAAGCAGCTCGACTTTATCACTCTGCAGATCATCCATATTTATTGTGTCTAACACAAGCTGATTCAAATAAGCTCGTTGCTCACTGGACCCAGGACGTTATTCATTCAACCGAGGTTGTGATGGCAATGGACAAGTGATCTCGGGTTCAAGACCAGTATTCAAGCCTGTAATTGTTGTATGGCCGTCTCCACTGATGGCTTCATCATGGTCATCGCCACGAATTGCATCATCATATGCCCTTGATCAAAATCATCATCATCATCTCCATTAACACCAATATCCTCATCCTCGAGAACATCATAATAATCATGACCAAAAACATCATCATCATGATAGTTTCTTTTAAAATGATCAACACTCTCAATTCATGAAATGCTTTCATGTAGAGGTTATCGTGACATTTGTATTTGAGGAACCCAACTTTGATAAAACCATGTAGTTTCAGGAACCCGAGGTTGTTGTGACATTGTGGTTTGAGGAACCGAGCTTTGATATGGAAATTTTTTTGGCTTGGTACTCACAAATAGTGGGCTTCTAAGTGATTCTGATCCAATATCCTTAACAAAGAATTATAAATCTTTATCCTTTAATATTTCAGCAAGAGGGTATGGGACATGGCTTCCATAAAAAAGTTGATGGACATTTTATATTTTGATGGGTCTATTTGGAGTTCTTCATGCAATATATCTAATAGTCGTGATAAGTGCAGTTAGTAGATATCTTCAATAATTTGGTATTCTCTCTACTAAAAGGCCACGTTGTACTATTTTCACTCAATCTCTATCATGGATTACAAAAATTTGAACTTCAGACACATTTGAATATACATCAATGAAGGGAGTTAGTACAAGAAGAATACATATGAAATTGAATATCACACGATGATCATGTATCTATCGTGTAGTGTACAAGAGGCCTTCACGAGCATCCTGTAGTCATTGTGTAGTGTACACGAGGCCTTCACGAGTATCGTGTAGTCGTCGTGTAGGCCTTGTGTAATGTAATAAGTCTTACACGATGATCGTGTAGTCCTCGTGCAGTGTAATAGATCCTACACGATGCTCATGAACTGCTAAAGAAGTTTCTGATGCACTACACGATGATCGTGTAGTGTACACGAGGTCTACATGTGGCTCGTGTACCCTGCGTGTAGTCTACACAATGACTACACGAGGCTCATGTAGTACTCATGTTGACTCCATTTAACACTACATCATCATCTTTGTAGTGATCTTGTACAATAAATGAACTTCAAACAACATTCCAGAAAGAAAAAAAACTAATAAATATTTCCAGAAAACTCGTGAAAATGAAAAACCCATGAAAGAAGGAAGGGGTCAAGTAAATATTACCAGAAAGAAGAAAACGAAACTTATACCTGTTCTAGAGAGAAGAACTAACAATCCTTTGTTATTGCAGGAAGAAGGAAGAGGACGAAGAAGAAGATGAAGAAGAAAACGAAGAGGAAAATGAAGAAGAAAACGAAAAAAAAAACAAAGAAGAAGTAGAAAAAATGAAAAACGAAGGAGGAGAAATGGGGAGGGAATGGAGGTTTTGAGTGTTAAGAGAGTAGACCATGACATTTGATTGAACAGCTTGTAAGAAGGGCAATGGGAAAAAAAAGTGTAAAAATGAAGAAAAAGTGGGCCCGAAACCAAGGTAAACAAAAATTAGTAAAATGGTCTAATTATGCAAAACGGTTAGCCTAAGGGTATAGTTTAGCAAAAAATCATTCTTATATCATTTTACTTTTTATAATTATCAAATTTCATATTCATAGAGAAATTTGGATAATAACAATAAATAATTTAATTTTACATGAAGCATGATTACGAAATTATAGGTTGAAAGAATACGCTCAATGACTGTGATAACAAATTAGAGATCAAAATTTCCTGAATTTTAAGTTACTAAATATTCATTTTTGACTAGAAGAAGTTACTATATTACCATAGTATTTTATTTAAAAATATATTTCAATCAACTATAAGCGTTCCTTATTTTTTTGAACTATTATTTAGTTCATAATATTTTAATTATTTTATGTACTCCAAGAATAGACGAACAATAAATAATAAAATATATTATTTTCTACTAATGATTTAACTCTAGAACAGCAAATTATAAGAAAACTGACATTTATCTAGACTAAGATAGTATCATTGGACAAATAAGATATCATCATGTTTTCATACAAATTTCAATTTCAACATGTATTTTAATTTTAAAAATTCTGAAGATATTTTGTTATATTTAGAATTTTTAAAATTTCATACCTAAGGCAAATATTTAACTAGTTTATAAGGTAACTTTAATTATTAAAAAAATGGAGGGAAAGTCGAACAGAGACGAAGAAGAAACAAAGTGAAATGTTGTAATAAAATAATGACAGTGGAAGACAGCTCGTCCCTAACTGAAAGAAACGCGCCGTTTACTTACTGGCCTTTCTCTTTCACTCGATCGGTCCAAAACCCTTGCAAAACCCTAAACTAAACCCTCACGCCTCTCTCTCTCAATTGAAAGATTTTGCCACCAGATAACCTCTCCCTGTTCTTCTCTATCTGTTGCATATTAAAGCTTCGCATTCTCAGAGAGAGATTGAAAAAATGGGTATCTTTGAACCATTCAGAGCAGTAGGATACATAACAAGCGGGGTTCCCTTCTCTGTTCAGAGATTAGGCACTGAAACATTCGTTACCGTCAGCGTCGGTAAAGCTTTTCAGATTTATAATGTAAATATTTTTTTCTCAAGATCTAATTTTATTTCCTTCAATCATTTCATTTTTGTCTGCGCAAGTTTTTAGTTTTTTGACTATCATTTTGAGACTTCAATTTACCTACTTTTTTACGCAGTGCGCGAAGCTCAATTTGGTGCTTGTTGGTAAGTTTATTTTTTGTAGTTGAATGATTAAGTTTCCTTTTAAAATGTATGGTGGAGGCTTTATGAGTTAATCCGATGAGAATACTCATCAACAAGGTCTGCAATTTTCGGGTCCTTGAAATAATAAGTGTCTGTGTTTTAGATATGTAATTTTCTATTGAGTTTGTTTTGAACTTTTGCTTCGTTGCATTCAATCATGTTTCAGTAATATTACTAATGCATGTTTGATGTTTGCCATGAAGGTCCTCAATTTCCAAAGAAGGTTCGAGCTCTTGCTTCCTACCGTGAATATACGTTCGCTGCATATGGAAATGATATTGCCGTTTGCAAGCGTGCTCATCAGGTTTGTCACTGTCTACACATGTTTGTTTCGTCATATATGTCATGGTCATAGATGCGCAATCTCTTAATCTTTCTGCCTTTCTTTGTTGTATAGAGCAAGGATATCTAGAGTTTTGGTTTCTCTTATCTCTTCTTCATCTTAATGCATATCAATCTTTGGTCTTGCTCTGTTAATTATCTTGTATTTAGGCATATTTAACCTGCAATCCACCCAGTGTTAGTAGCCATGGATCGCGTGGCTGAAAAAAGCACGTTTTTTGAAAGTTAAATGAAGACTGTATGTATGTATATGCATTCTTTCCAACAACGGTAAAAATTGTGTTTCTTTTAGGTTGCATCTTGCAAATATATTGCACCATACTTCGTTGAATGTATTATTTGCTACAACTTGGCGGATTTGGCAGGAAAGAAATGTTAGGACTAGGGGTTAGGACTTCTTACAGTGTGGAAAGCTCTGTAGATTTAATTGAGGGGTATTTTTATTCCTACTTTGAAAGATCAGAATAATTTCTTTAGCCCAAATATCGAGTTAGACCGCTTTTGGCTCTGACCTTTTGTTCATTTCATGTATATTCGTTCCCTTTGGGGTTCTTTTGTTAATACAACTCACTACTGATAAAATAATTTTCTACAAAGAAATGCATACACATAAAGAAACCTAGGAAGCCAGCAGCCACCACAGGCATCACGTTACCCAAACCTCAATATGCAATTCAAGAGAGAAGATATTATAACGCCTCTAAGTGTACCGACCAAAAGAAATCACACCTCTCAGTGGATTTGGCCGTGTCAACCGTTTGACAGAATCTCATCAATGTTTTTCTTTTGGCCCCAACCAGATTCCATTACTTTTGAAGGTCACTGTAATTAGGGGTATAATAACTGCCTTATTTTTAAGCTTTATGTATATGGTTGTTGGCTTTGGGTTAATAATAGATAGGAAAAAGAGAGATTATAGGGAGGGTGGAAGATGTCGACCATGAGTAGGTTTTAGCTTGCAAAAATAAAGAACAGAGGTGGAGGGTAAACTGATAAGAGATTGAGTAGGGGTTCGTATGTTGATTAGAGTTGGTTTGACTGGACTGGATCAACTACATTTATATTTCTTAATTGAATCTGATGTGTGCTGATACAATTGAATCCTCAAATAAGCTATATTACTTTGCCTAAGATTTTTTGTAGAACCCAGCGAATAACCAATAGTAGTGCATATGGATTGGAGACAGAGAATATAAATCTCCAAGGTTGTCTAGTGTGGAAAGGCATTACAATATGAATGGATTGGAATTAAAGCTGGAAAACTTCTTATGATGCACTAATGCAGAAAATGAGTAACTTTCTTTTTTTCAATTGTCTCTTGAAGAGGCGATAGCAGAAATGGACTCGGAATTTGAAATGCTAGACTAATACAAAGACTTCTTTCATTTTCAGTTCAAAGTTATTAATTCTCAGCTGATGGTTAGTGCTATGGCATGAAGAACTTTTGATGAATGCAACAAACGATTTTTTTTACAGGTAGCAACTTGGAGCAAACATAATGCAAAAGTCAATTTATTGCTGTTGTTTGGTGAACATGTTATGAGCGTTGATATAAATGGCAATATGTTCATTTGGGCTTTTAAAGGAACTGACCAGAATCTCGCTCCAGTTGGACACTTTGGCTTGGACGAAAACTTTAGTCCTAGCTGTATAATGCATCCAGATACTTACCTAAACAAAGTAACTTCTTCTTCTCTATTCTCTCATGTCATTATGTTTGTGTTTTATATCTCCATATATGCTCTAAAATAGGTGCCAAAGGTGCCAAAATGATTATTTTTTATAGTTATAAAATGATGAAGGCCGAGGCAATCTTATGGAGTTTCGTTTACCAGCTTTTATTTGTGAATTGTAGCGTTAATGAGAATAATGTAAGCAGGTAATTATTGGGAGCCAGGAGGGTTCTTTACAACTTTGGAATATCAGCACAAAGAAAAAAGTTTGTGAGTTCAGGGGATGGAATTCCTCCGTATGCAGTTGTGTTTCATCGCCTGCCCTAGATGTCGTTGCAATTGGCTGCGCTGATGGAAAGGTTCATCTTCACAACATCCGTTATGATGAAGAGTTGTTTACATTCACCCATTCTACACGAGGGTCTGTCACTGCTTTGTCTTTTAGCACAGGTAAGTGTTTTGAAGTTGGATGGCGGCAATAATTTTCTTTAATGTTGTCAAGCGGCTGTTTAAGTCTATGGTAGAATGTGGAGCAAAGTTGTTTGTTCAGTTGGCTGCTTTCAAATTTTAAAGTTTTTGGCTTCTCAATCGGCCGTCTAGGGTGCAGTGTTTTACCTTAAATTGTTAGATTTGTGTCAGAATATGCTAACTTCTTTAGTTTGAACAATTGGTATATGATCTTACACACCCACCAAAAAATGAAAAGAAAACAATTGTGAGTATGACATTAGTTTGTGGAATCAACAGTTAATATATGAATGAAACTTTTTCATACTAGGCTGTTTGATCTTTACCATACTCATACTACTTATTCTTTTTTTTTTTTGGGGGGGGGGGGGGAGTTAGAGTTGACTTATATGTTCTGCTATGATGATTCTTTTTTCCAGATGGGCAGCCTCTTCTAGCATCAGGAGGTTCATCTGGTGTCATAAGTATATGGAATCTTGAGAAGAGAAGGCTTCAGTCAGTAATAAAGGAAGCTCATGATAGTTCGATAGTGGCATTGCATTTTTTTGCGAATGAACCAGTGTTAATGAGTTCATCAGCTGACAATTCCATCAAAGTAAGAAATCAGACGGCGTCATATCTAGATATGACATTACTTTCTTAAGCCAGGATATGAAATTATAAGAAACCGTGTTATGTGAGCATATAGAATTATTAATTACTTTACTAGGAGCTATTATTTTGGCTATTTCCTTTATGTTGTCGTTTTTATCATTCACCGTTGATTTTTTTTTGTATCTACATATGAACTGTTATTCTAGTAGAAGCAGCTTATTGTGTAGGCTGTCAAGTATAGCTTATATGAAATATCATAATTGATTTTTATTTAATATGCTAGATGTGGATTTTTGATACTACTGATGGAGATCCTCGTCTTCTACGCTTTCGAAGTGGTCATAGTGCTCCTCCTCTCTGCATAAGGTTATACTGCATTTTTGTTGATTTTCCCCTAAAATTCTCATTGTAAAAAAATAAACAATTATCCTAACTCTACCTTAAGGTTTCGATTAATTGTATAATTTTCCTCACCGTCTGATAAGAGTCATTGAATTCAAAGCCTAGCTCGTTACTGTTCCTGGTGCTTTAAAAATAAATATTCACATGTTATGTATTGTGAATATAGGAGAAGGAAATATGAGCCTACATGTAAGGGGAGCGTTGAGAAATAATAATATTAATAATTAATTTATTCTAATCTACCAGTTAATCTATTTGGATTAATGGTAATTTACTTCTCTGCATATATTTTCTTTTGTGGTAAATGAGAACGTAGACCCGTTCTCTCTCATTTAGTGCTCTTTTCATCTATCTTAATATGTTTTATGCAATACTTTAAGAGCAAGTTGTATCAGAATCGGTTTACTTGTTCAAAGTTCCAATTTTCTCGATCATATGCAGGCTGTTTATTCCTTTAATATTTCTTGAATGCTAAAAGATTGGTTCATGGTTTCAGGTTTTATGCTAATGGAAGACATATTTTATCTGCTGGTCAGGATCGTGCCTTTCGTCTTTTCTCTGTAATTCAGGTTTGATCAGTCACCAAGACACGTTTCTTTTTTTGTTCTTATCACAAACTGTATTTTTCTGGCTCACAAAAGCCATTGCGTGTTTAGTTTCCCTAAGACTAGCTTTAATTCCTTCAAACAAGGTCAATGAGGGAAAATTGAGGATAGTTTATGGCAAAGAATTTTCTTTTTAGCTTCTCCGTGAGCTTCAAAATCCTCTCTTCTGAGTCTCGTTCTTTAAGTACTATTTTGTTTTCTTGGCCATTTGGTTTGGTCTTAGTTTTTCATTTTGTTTTCTTTTCTCCTCTTTACGTTTCTTTTTTTGTTGGATTTCTTGACCTCAATTCTTGTACTTTCCGTTTAGTTAATAAATTAATTTATGTTTCTCATAAAAAAAATATTTAATGCTGAACTTAAATATTTTTTTTCACAAAATTGCCGTGTTCAATAATCACATAGATGCTTTATGCTTCTATGGATCTCCTTGGTTTCCATTTGATGTCTTATTGCTGAGTTTTTCCATTAACGTCTAGAAGTTGAAGTCTATGATTAAGAGGTTCTAGTTAACAAGTTGTAAGTTTCTATTAGCCATTTACCCTGGATGGACAGGTGGAAGGTTAATCACTTGGTATGGTGTGTGTTATAATTGTTCTGCAGCTCTTATTCCCTCCCACCATTCTCCCACCCTCCCTCCCTCTGTACAGGCTTTTGTGTGATGATGTCTTACTGTTGATTTTCTACAATTATTGAAGCTTTACTTATTTCTCCTCCAATTTTGGCGTTACTGGCTTACTGCATTAGTATTCAATGATTTTAGAACCTTTGTTGGCTCCACAAATAATCTTGTTATATGATATGATTAGGATCAACAAAGTAGAGAGCTTTCTCAACGTCATGTGTCCAAGCGAGCAAAGAAACTGAAAGTGAAGGTATGAATAAGGACTCTTTTTTTAAGACGTTGATGCAGTAAATTAGTTCATAATGTGACATAAACCGCAGCATTGTTTTAAAAGGCTAAAAGTTTCCTTAAGGCGTTTTGCATTAAATAGGCAAGGCGTAAGCCTCAAAGCGTAGTGAAGTTGAAGAATCATAATTGATAGCATTAATAATACAAAGAATCAGATAATAGTAGCCATTAGCTCTAGATTATAATTATAGCCACTAAATCTTGAAGTTGAAGATAAAATTTAATATTTTGTTCTGAAAATTATCCTATAAATTATTTTAAAAGGAATAGAAGCACCATCATATTGGTTCTGTAACTTGAAGGATGTTGTTTTTTCTATGAACTTCAACATAATACTTGACATTCTTTTTTGGTAGTTTTGTGTTATTCTGATTCAAGTGGAATATATTTATCAACTGTTGTTGCAAATAGTAGAGGTTTGTTTTAAAGGAGAATGATAGAAGAAAGAAAAGTATATATCTTGGAGTAAGGGTTTTCTTTTTCAATTCATGGATTAGAAAACACATGCAATTAAAATAAAGAATTAACTTAGAATAAAAGGAAAATATGTTAAATCACGACAAATAATAAAATAATCATAAGAACAAATGAGGCTTGAGCCTCAATGCGTAAGGCTCAAAGGCATAAACCTCACCTTACAGAAACGTAAGCATTTTTCTTCTCTCTCGAGGCATTTTTCTATGGCCTTAAATTGAGGCGAGCCTCAAGGCGTAAGCCTTTTAAAACGTCGAACTGTAGGCACATAAATTAGCTTAATAGTTTTCTCCAATATAATCATCTCAGTGGTTTTGTGAACTTGTATAATTGCTTGGCAAAATTTGGTTTGATAGTGAAGTGGTACATTATGATACATAATAGCTCTGGAACTCCATTAAAGAATTTGGTACTACGTCATAATATTTGTTGACTTGGGAGTCGTCTTTAGGTACGGCTCAAGTAGAATTGTCAAAGTTGTTTTTCGTAAAGATTTTTCAATCTTTTGGAGTGTTCAGTTAGCTTAATATTCACCTCACATTGTTTGGCATAATTATTTAGGGCAAATCCTAAGTCTTTGTGATGCAATTCATATTTACTTTATTATACATAATTTGTTTGATATATTTAGACTTTATTAGAAGTGAGCTTCCCTCTTCTATCCAAAGCCTGCCGATGCGCCATATCATTGGGAAATTTATATTTATATCTAATGTTAGATGTTTGTATAGAGGAAAATATGTTAGATGACCGTAAGCCTTGTATTTTTCCACACACCTAGGAATAGTAATTAATATTTGATGCTGCTGGGCAAGTCTTTCTTTGCATATATTTTTTTTCCCTGTTTCTTTTTTCTGTATTGGAATCTTATTCATAGTGTTTCAAGGTTAAGAATACTAAGTTTAAAAATAATGTTAAGAATTCTATGTTTCTTGAACTCTAGAATCATCAAATAGTGTGGTTTTATTTTTCAGTAATTTGTATTAGAAACAAGGAGATATACAAAGAAGCCCAAAATCAGAAAATATTCCAACCATCAAATAGTTTTATTTAGATATTACCAATTGTTTCTTAGCACTGAATTCATATTTTCAGGAAGAAGAGATAAAGTTGAAGCCAGTTATCGCTTTTGATTGTGGTAAGATCTTCTTTAGTGTAAATTTTAATGGATCATAGAACCCTAATTGTACTCAATTCGGCGTCTGTTCATATATTCTTTAAGGCAGTCATTATCAATTTTTTGTTTGCTGTGAAAAGTTATTCTAGATTCCTCTTTGATTTCATTTCTAGTTCCTAGAGACTCATGTAACTGCTATCTTCTGATTCTCTTTTTACTTTTTTTGTTCATGCATCTTTATCACCCCTCCCCATCAGCATTGTTCTTTAAACTCAAGGCGGCTAGGGCCTCACCTTAGAAATAGGGTGTATCTGGTCTGGTTTGAAATTTCTTCCTCCATCTACCCTGAACAGTGTTATTAGAGTTAGACAATTCACACGCTGAATTGTCGGAGTCGGATCATCTTGGTATGAAAAACGAGACAAATCGCGAAGATAACTATTGTCTCGCATGTCATGTTTCTTGATCACCTAACATTGACCGTGTTTTTGCAAATGTGTCTTGTGTCATGTTTCAAGACAGGGGGCGCCCAAAGAGAAGTCCGATTATCTTTTAGGACTTCGTTCCAAAATCTTTCTAATCTCTCTATGAAACCATACTGCTTATTAGGTGCACCCCATTTTTCAGACTTCTCTCTCTTGCATTCTTAAATCACCTCTTTAGATTGATCAATAAAAGGGAAGACCGATATCCACTCTAGTTCAGTGGTGATTGTCTTAATCTTTTAACAGACCTGATATGGGAATCCACTTAAGAGGGCTTATGAAATAAATAATTATTAGAATTTAGGATGATAAACCTTTAAGATTTGGGATTCTAGAGGTTTTCTTGTGCAATGATATTTTTACATATTATCATTATATGACGGATGATTTTTATGTGAATTTTCACTGGCATTAGTCATCTGTGTGTCCAACCATTTAAGTTGGATCAAGAATTTTTTGTCCTTCGATTTCCATCCATACTAGGTAGCAATGTCTTGAATTGACTTTCTTTGAATTCAGCAGGGTTGAAAATATTATTACTAGTAGAGATTGATGAGACTTCTTTTTAAACAAAGAGGTAATACAAATGTAAAGATTTAGTTGAACCAAGTAAGAATTGGTCGTTTAAATTTTGTTTCTGAATCCACTTTCCTGTTTCTGTTGTGTGTTAGAGGTTTGTGTAAAGTTGCTGTTTTCTAGGACACTTGCAGTCTTGCATCTGGTCAAAACCTTGAATGATTCTGGTATAGTGAGGTTAAGATATTGGTTGTTTTGTACAGATAAAAAAACTGTTGATAGTTTTAACCAAAAAAAGTGTGGCAGATTTTAGAAGCGTTGTTAATTATTTCAACATATCAGAAGCATGACATAACCTGAGGATTATGATTTGATCAACTGCTGGATTTTCCATTATTCCGTTAGATTTTGTTCTCTAAATAATCAAGACTTTCTGATCATAGTTATCTAAACTATTTTTTAGCAGCTTTGATTTGAAATTCTCTTAACCTTTATCTAATTTTTATTACACGGTTGTTCAATTCCTAATATGTTCTTTTATATTTTTGCGTTCAGCTGAGATAAGAGAGCGGGATTGGTGCAATGTGGTTACTTGTCATATGGATACTCCACAGGCATATGTGTGGAGACTCCAAAACTTTGTCCTTGGTGAGCACATATTGAAACCATGCCCAGAAAATTCAACACCCGTGAAGGTTCGATTTTTAAGTTATTCAATTTTCTTATAGGAAACTGAAAATGCACTAAAAATTCATTAAAAAATTGTATTTTCAATTCTAAAGATCATTCTTGTTTGTCAAAATAGTATTAAATTCTAACCTGTCCTATAAAAGAACAGGAGTTTTCTTTTTGACATCTCTGTGCATTTTGCTCTGTAATTGGGTAGGCTAATGTTGACAAGATACAGGAACCCTGCCTTTCAAGGTGTAGTAAATGATTTTGATGTCTAATCTGATTTGATGTATTCTTTTTAAAGAAGTCGTGGAACAGCTGGTTTAAGAGAAAATTGATTGGATATTTGAAATGCTGAGAATCCCTTTCCAAACTTGCCATCCTTCTTACTTCAAATTCGCGTTACTCCTATGGTAAAAACAGGCTTGTGCTATCAGTGCATGTGGCAACTTTGCCTTGTTAGGGACTGTGGGTGGCTGGATTGAGCGATTTAATCTTCAATCAGGAATCAGCAGAGGCAGTTACCTTGACATGTCAGAAGGAAGAAGCTCTGCCCATGTTGGAGAAGTGGTTGGAGTTGCTTGTGATTCGACGAACACCCTCATGATAAGTGCGGGAATTCATGGAGATATAAAGGTAAAGGGATGCACTTTGTTTTTACCTTCAGAGTTCTTGTGTGGTTAGCTAAAAGCCTCAGACCCTCAGTAGGTTAGGATATAGCAATAATATCTTGTTTTTATAGTATGTTCCTGTAGAACATTATGTCTTTCTTATCTCTTTTATTTCTTGTTAGGAATTTACGCCTTCCATCATTGCTGCCTTGTTTTCTCCCTTTGAACTGTAAGAATTAAATAGAAGAAGCAGAGATTTGTAGTCTTTTACTAACCATTTGATATAAATATACCGAACACCCAGAAAGGTTTTTTGTTCTTTTTAATTCCATACATTAGTCAAATATAAAACTGCATCCCATTCATGATAATAATGTGGAATGGTGCTTGGGGTTAGGTTTTTGTTAGGGGGAAATAACAGGGAGACTAGTGTACAAGCATTGTCCACCATTCCCATTCCAATTGGATGAGAACAATGTTGTGGACGTGAGATTTGAGGTAATGAATGGTTCATGACTTTTTTTTTCTAGGATTGTTTGTGATAGGCTTCGAATTAATTTGCTGTGAACTCTTTTTTAGGCACCAAGGCTTCTGTGGCTCATGCTGATGAAATTCTTATTACTACATTTTACTCGTTTCTTAGATTGCACTGGTTTTACTCAAATTAATATTGAAGCCATATAGTGTAGAGTAACTGACGGGTGGGTTCTGCGTTCTGCTAGTTCCTTATAGAAATGCTCTAAAAATGTTAAGCCCCATGTTTTCGTACCAGTTGATACATATTTACAGCATGTGTTTATACATATTTACATCTTGCTTAAATTCAATTCAGTTTTATGTAAAGTTTCATCTTCTATTGTTTATCATCATCAGGTCTGGGATTTCAAGGAACGTATACTGAAGTCCAGATGGGAAGTCGGTTGTCCTGTGGTTAAAATGGTCTATCATCGTCTTAATGGTTGGTTATGTCTTATTTTGATTTTACTCCTCTCTGTCCTGTTTAGATTGTTTATCATTGTCTTAACGGTCGGTTATGTCTCGTGATCCACCCCCGCCCCCTTCTTCTCTATGCGTGTGGGAGGCACTTTCAGAGTAAAATCTTGGATCATGTTATGACTAAAATGAGTTTTCCCCCAATTTTCAGGTCTTTTGGCAACTGTAGCTGATGATTTGGTTATTCGTTTATTTGATGTCGTGGCATTACGTATGGTTCGTAAGTTTGAAGGCCATACAGATCGTGTTACAGACATGTGTTTCAGTGAGGATGGAAAATGGCTTTTGTCATCTAGCATGGATGGAAGTCTTCGAATTTGGGATGTCATCTTAGCAAGACAAATAGATGCAATACATGTTGATGTGTCAATTTCAGCGTTCACTCTCTCTCCAAGTATGGATATGTTAGCAACTACTCATGTTGATCAGAATGGCGTCTATCTGTGGTAAGTTTTTCAGATGGTTTTACACTCACTTGCAAAGTATTTAACCAAAATGTGTATCAAGGAAATGAAAGTAAGTACATATGTTCGTAATTTTATTGTTATGAGACGAATAATAAGAGTAGTTTTGGAGCAATGATGGATAGTTTCCTTGTCCTCCTTCAGAGTGAAGGGAGAGAAAAACTAATAGCCCTTTACCATTTTAGGGTGAATCAGTTGATGTTCTCTGGTGTTTCAAATGTTGATTCCTATGCAAGTGGGAAGGAGGTTGTGAGTGTTAAGTTGCCGTCTGTCTCTTCAACGCAAGATCAGGAACTTGATGATTCTGAGAAGACTATTGTGAATCTTCCACAACCTAAGGTTTTGTCTGCCTTTCAGACGTCTGACCAACAAATCCCAGATCTAATTACTCTCTCATTATTGCCTAAAAGCCAGTGGCAAAGCCTGATCAATTTAGACATTATAAAGGTGTTTCTCTACCCTATTCCGGTTATTTATCTTTTTTAAATTGAATGTCACTTATACTTACTCATGTTACCTTTCTATTTATGAATCTAGGTGCGCAATAAACCGATTGAGCCTCCTAAGAAACCCGAAAAAGCTCCTTTTTTCCTGCCGTCTGTCCCATCTCTTTCTGGAGAGATACTTTTTAAGCCTAGCGAGTCAGTGAACGAGGAAAAGAAAGACAAAGATTTAGAGGGCGCTAGGAGGGATTCAAGTACACTGACATCCCCATTTTTGCAAAATCTTCAGTTCTCTGCCGAGATGAAAAACTGTGAGTTTTGAATCTCTATTCAGAGTCTCTTTTCAGATGCAGTCAACATACCACTTATAGTTGATTTTGGTGAAATACGGAGGACAGGTTACTGTTCTGACATCTTTGTAATTTTATGATTTTCACAGTTCCAGCCTTCACTGATTACCTCAAAAGTCTATCTCCTTCAACCTTGGATATGGAACTACGAATGCTTCAAATTATTGATGACAGTGATCTACAAGAGCCTGAAAACAGACCCGAGCTGCTTTCAATTGAACTGCTCCTCGATTATCTTACGCACGAGCTTTCTTGCAGAAACAATTTTGAGTTCATACAAGCTTTGATCAGATTGTTCTTGAAGGTACATTAGAATATGTTGATAATCGTTTTCTTCATCTTCAATAGAATATTATTTCTCTAACGACTGATATATTTCATCATGGTGTCAGATACACGGTGAATCAATCCGTTGCCAGCCAAGATTACAGGAAAAGGCGAGGAAGCTCCTCGATATACAAAGCACGGAATGGCAAAGAGTTGATAAATTGTTCCAAAGTTCAAGATGCATGCTGACTTTCCTTAGCAACTCACAGTTCTAGATTTTCTGAAGCAATTCTTTTATTACCTTGATATACTTCGTTCTCCATTATGGTTCACTTCAGAATAATATAGTAGTGAACTAAGGGGTTACTTGGCTTGGCAGAGCTCACAATATAACTGTTGAAGTTGATTTGTTGTATTGTATTTTTGGTGGGTTTTGGGGACTTGGCTGCCACTGAGGGTGTATAGGATCATTTATTTCATTAGAAGAGAAATTACTGAGGAACACAGATGGTGCTGCGCTGAGGGGAATGGTACATGTAGATTAGTAAATTTATTTGTATATATTCCTGCTGTTAAATTATAGTTATGATAACATGCGATTGCGGGTTCTAGTTATTGATTGATAGTAGGGTTTTGAGTTATCTGATTAGGATGTACCTTGTTTGACAAGGGAAATTTTGATAAAAAATGTATGGCAAGTGGTCCATTTTCTTTTTCTCCCCTCTGCATCATGTAATTTAGTTTTCGTTTATCTCTATCTTGAATCACTCCTAAGTCCTACCTGCATTCTCCAATCTTGATAATTTGTAACTATGTAAAGAAAAATTGATATCAAAATAGCGCTTTGGGAGGCGTCGGTGAATTCGAACCATGCGTGATCCATATGGATATGTTCACTGAAAATTTATTTTGTTTTCTTGAAACGAAATGGATTGAAGTATGTGAATTCTGGGAATAGATAATTACAAATCGAAGAACATTAGTTCATTTGTTAATGGGAAATGAAAAGAAATTATTAACGGCAAGCCTTTCATAGCTTTTAGGACTATGGAAAGTTTGTCTAATTGCAGAAACGAAGAGTTATTTCCGGAAATGAAACAACAAAAAATCAAATAATTACTGTTCTTTAGTACGGGGTGTCATTTGTGAAAATGTGATTTTTAATTTACACCATGACGTACGTGGTTAGTAAACTTTCTCAGCAAATACACGTTTTGATCTTTCAAAAGTTTTCAGTTTTAATATGATGGAGATAATCATTTAAAAGTAAGCATAGAAAATGAATTTATCTATAACAATAAACAGATATTACACCTTCGAAGTTGTGAGGAGCTTGTCAGGCGATTAGATTTGTAACAAAAACGTTTGATTAGTCCGGAATGCAAGTTTTTTCTCACACGTTATTCGTTTGTTATGTGGCTCTTTTAAAACATGATCACATATGCGAGAACCTCAAATTAAATTGCAAAAAAATAATGTCGTTCTAAGGTATCAGTTCGAGGATCTAGAGTTGTCAAATCTGATAAAACAGTCTAATAGTGTTGAACTGCTGATGGAGTCTGACGGCAAAACGTGATAGATGTAAATTTGAATTTGTTTTGAAAATATTAGTCTTTATTAGACATGGAGACAAGATCTGAATCGTTAGTTAAGAATAGTTCTGACTAAGCAGGTTATTAAAGCAATCAGAGCCACTCAAAAATACAAAAGTGGGGACCATATCTCAAACGCTCCCATAATTCGAAACTCCAAAGAGAAGCGCGAAAAAGAAAGCCGTATTCAATGCCCCAAATCACAGCATTTATGCAACTCTCCCACGCCGATCACTTCAACTAAACTCCTCTCTCTCTCTCTCTCTCTCTCTCTCTCTCTCTCTCTCTCTCTCTCTCTCTCTCTCTCTCTCATTTTCTCTCTCTACCTCTGTGAGGTTTTTGGGATAAGAGATTTTCTCGAAGTTAGTATCGCTTTTTCAAGTTTCACTGAGATTCGCACTTCCCTTTCGTTTTTTTAATAATTTACTTCATTTTGAAATTTTTTGAATCTCGTCTCGTTCAAATGATTGCTCGTTTTCTCTCTTTCCGGGTTAATCTCTAAGTTTTTCGGTCCTCTCATCGTCATAGCTTCGCTATGTTTGTTGCAGGCGTTCCTTGCTCCATGGTAAGCTCCTTGCATTTCTTTTTACGCTCTTCATTTATTCTTCGTTTACGTTGAGAATACGGAAGGAAATGAACGATAAATAGAAGAAACTGAAAAGATTTTTCGCTCTGTTCCCTCTATATTTTATATTCGAAGCCGACATGGACTTGAATAAGTGTCTAATTGAAGTGTAATTTGATTCTTTGACTTTAAGTTTCTACGGTCTTCCATTATTATCGTCTTATGTTGCTATGATTTCGTATCCTTCATATGTGCCATTCGTGAATGCCTTTTTGTTATTAAGGTTTGGAATTCTTTTGTTTATTGACTAATATAAGCTTTTCAGATCAATTTCTCTGCATTAATCTCGACTGTTTCTTTTGGGAATAGGTCGTAGATTCATGCTGCATTTTCCTGTGAAATTTGGCAGTTCTCTTCTGTTTAAGGTCGTTGTTATTGTTCGAAAAGTTGCATTGAGATGTGAATGTTGAAGGTTGGTGTTATTTTGTAACCTCTATGTGTTAGATGTAAACGTTCCTCTCTCTCTTTTTTTCTCAAAATATGTTTATGGCTTAGATTTCGGCTTTAAAATGATGTGAAAGATATAGGGCACTTTAATGAGGAAGATTTGACATGTGCTAATGATTTGAATCATGTTTCATTGTGTTTCTTGTAGTGCTTAGACTGGAGTACCTTCCCATGCAATTTCAGTTATGGCCCGTCAAACATTTAAATCATGACAGAGTACCTTATATAAATTGGACGTGATCTTAGGCTGACGCAAAGATGAAGACACATGCACGTTCGCAGGGGAGAGTATCCACTAAACTGAATGGACAGCATGTGAAATTTGAGTTAAAACAGAAGGTTGTTCTTGCACTGAACAAGCTTGCAGATCGAGATACTTACCAAATTGGGGTGGTCGATCTTGAGAAAACGGCAGAATGTTTAACCCCAGATATGATTCTCCCATTTTTATCTTGTATATTGGATACAGATTCAGAACAGAAGAGTGTGGTTCGTAAAGAATGTATTAGATTGATGGGTGTGTTGGCCACATTTCATGGGGACCTGGTTGAACCTCATCTTTGTAAGATGGTTGGTAGCATTGTTAAGCGGCTTAAAGACCCAGACTCTATCGTGAGGGATGCTTGTGTGGAAACAGTTGGTGTATTGGCTGCAAAGTTGAGTAATCATTTCGATGAGAGTGATAAGGTGTTTGTCTTGCTAGTGAAACCCATCTTTGAAGCCTTGGGTGAACAAAATAGGCAGGTGCAAGCAGGTTCAGCACTGTGCTTGGCGAGCATTATTGATAACACTCAGGATCCTCCAATTTCAATCTTGCAGAGAATGTTATTACGAACCACGAAGCTGCTCAAGAATCCACACTTCATGGGGAAATCAGCTATAATTGACTTGAATAGGAGCATTATCCAGGTTAGTTCTAAAATGAATGTTGTTGTATGTTACATGACGTTTTACTGAAAAATGATGATCTGTTTCTTTGTGAATTCATTATTTATCTGAATAAACACATAGTGTTTTGAATTACTGGGAAACAGATGTGAAAGATGAGAGTAGAGTTTTGACATTTGATCTACGCAGTGTGCTAATGCTAAAACTTTGTTACAATAGTTAGCATGTTTGATTATGTTGATTTAGGACTTGCCCAGACTCTCTCTGTCTTTTTCTCATGGTTTCATATATACTTCCCTACAAATTTATGACTACTTTTTGTAGCCAGTGAGTTGTTTAATCTCGTTTGGATTTATTTTAGTTCCTTGTCTGTTCTTCTGTGAATATTTATAAAGACGTGCCTTTCATATTTGTTACAGGCTGGAAGTGCTTTAAATCAAAATGTTCTTTCTGCTGCAATAGTTGGCATTCAAGAATCACTCAAGAACAATGATTGGACCACTCGTAAAGCTGCTTCTGTGGCACTGAGTGAGATTGCTTCCGGTAACGGCTCCTTCATATCATCTTTCAGGGCTTCTTGCATCCGTTGCCTTGAGTCATGCCGTTTTGACAAGGTTGGTTCAATTATACATACACATTTCATTAATAATACTTTCTTGTGATATTGAGCCATATTTATTTATGATAGGTGAAACCGGTTAGGGACACAGTACTTCAGGCTCTCCAATACTGGAGAAATCTCCCAGGGTCTGCTACTCCTGAACCATCGGAAACTGGCTCTTCAATCAAAGGTGTTGTGATACGTCTGATTTATTTTTGTTCTGGATGTGGCCTTACCAGTTTTTAAACATTTACTTAAAAAGTCTTTATCTGAAATTAATTTTCCAGAGTGATGAAGGGGATCATTTGTTACACTTGGCCGAATTTTGCTAAACTTGTCTTAGTAGATTTCTAACTTGTAGATAGATATTGGATGAAATTCAAATAGAAAGTATTTAGTTGTATTAAGTAATTTTGAATTGATTTTTGTTTTTGTAGACGACTACTTGACTATAATGAGACAAGGTAGGCTAGTTTCATTCATGATGGTGTGGGTTAACTATTTTTCAACTTTATTTTGAGCTGTTGACACTTTATCCCTTTAAAGATCCATGTGATTGGTGCACCAGAAAATTCATTTAGGGATTTAATCTGCAAGACTTCTATTCTTTCATCTGCTTTGTATTAGTAGTGCTTACAAAGCCTTAATCGCTGGATGCTTGCTGCTTGTATTTTGTATCGAACTCTCATAAATCTTCTACCTTGCTCAGAAAATTTTTGTGGAGGTGCTTTCAGTGATATCACCAGTGCCAGTGAATCTGGAAGGAAGGATATTTCACTCAGAAAAGTTGGCACGGGCACCGTTAAGGGCAGGGTTTCTCAAAATGTGAGAAAAGCATGTCAAAATTACATGGACAAATCACAGCAATCCAAAGGAGATGATTGGCATATTGAAATTGCAATTCCAAAAGCTCAACATGTTTCTTCAGAAGATTTTCAAAATGAAGAATCTGAAGGTAGCTCAGTCACGAAAACATTAGATAGAGTGAACACCGACAATGCAAGCATCCAAGATTGTGGTTTTGATTATGTGCCTATGGATGACAAACAAGAATGTTCTTCTGTGTCCAATCTGGTCCCTGATTGCTTTGAGACAAAGTCTGCAACAGTTTCTCATGACTATCTTGAGGAAAGTGGAAATCAACGATTTGCGACTGAAGAGATCAGTAGCCAGGAGCAAATATATTCTTGCACAGTGCGTGACCGTAGAAGTCTTGAGTCTACTGTTACTGAGTCCAGCTGCCAACCTGTACAGGGATGCTGCTTGCAAATGGCAGATGAAATGGTCTGCATCAGTAAACAACTTCTGGGAATTGAAAACAGACAGTCAAATTTGATGGATCTCCTACAGGTAGCCCTTTATGTTTTTTGTGCAGGCATGTTATCTAGTGTAGCAAATGTCGGGCTCACTGTGCACGTGAGTGCTGTGTGTGTCTTAGAGTTAAGCATATATAGTTTCTGTTTTTTGTGTAGGCATGAGTTTAAAGCGCTATTTATCTAGTGTAGTTGCGCTCAGTGTGCACGTGACTGCTGTGTGTGTGTCTTAAGAGTTTATGCTCTCCCTCATCATCACAATCTCATTCGTTTTCCTTGTTCCATCATTTTCAGATGTTTACTGCAGGTGTTATGGATAGTTTATCTACAATACAATCGAGGCTGTTAGATTTAGAACATGTAGTAGATAAACTATCTCAGGTTATTATGCATGGGGGAAAATCTGGTTTAACAACCTCCAAATTTGTTAAGAGCCAAAGCTTGACTTCTCCTAGACTTTCCACAAGTACTCCAAGACCATCTGTAGATATTCACAATAGACAGGCTTCGTTGCTGTCTAAATGCTCCAGCACGTGGGATGCAAAAGTTGATCATAACAGACCGAGCAATACCTCTAGACAAGGTACTGAGATGTGGACAAATTCTAAGTTTTCTAGGAATCCATCAGACGACTTACAGAAAAATTGTGGACAGAGAATGAAGAACGCTGGTGCCAGCCACCAACAAAAAGTGGATTCTGTATTTTCTGCATCATCTTGTGGTAATGCTAGAACAAATGCTTATGAGACTAAGAACAGCCTTTGGGAGCGTGTGAAAAGTTTTCTTTGTAAGGGGGACCTGGATTCTGCATACATGGAGGCTATCTATTCCGGCAATGAACTTGTTCTAATTGAGCTTCTTGACAGAACTGGTCCGGTTTTAGAAAGTTTGTCTCCTAAAACAGTCAGCGAGATTCTGAAAATTTTGATGTCATTTCTCTTCGAACAAAGATTTACCAATTCCATAATTCCTTGGTTGAAGCAGGCAAGTTTCCTGAACCACTTGCGTAATATCCAATCACAATAATCAACTTATCTGCTTATTACCTTTCTGATGATGATTGTCGATGCTGCATGTTGTCAGCGTTCAATGTTTTTAAGTGCTTTCTCCTTGCTGCTTTAATTGAAGTTATAAACTTCTACATGATTTCTTTATCTTATTTATATAATTATATTATATAGAATGCTTCATACTCAAGAAGAATAACTGACGAGTCATTGTTTATTTATTAGAATTAGTTACGGCACAATAAAGTAGTGTGCTTAAGGAGAAGTCTGATGTTGGCTCATTCTAGGTTGTTGACTTAAGCACTACTCATGGAGCAAACTGTCTTCTTTCCTCTGCAAAAGCAAGGCAGGGATTTCTATCTGCAATTCAGGAGGCTGCAAGTACTGAATTTTCTAATCCTGCAGAAAGAAGATGCATTACCCAACTAGCAATGAGATTGCAAAACATATGGGATAAAACTCTGATTCATGTTATGGAGATATAATTATGCATCTAAATGTAGCTTAAAAGTTAATGTAAGTCAATTAGACTTGAATGTTCGTAAGTGCCTGTTGACTACATGCTACAGAAATCCAAATTCTAAAAAGATTTTTGAGAAAAATTGCACAGCAATGGGTATGGGTAAGTCTATTAGCGGTCCTTGTAAAACATCTTTTGTTTTTTTTTTATAGTAAATTCCACTCCTACAAAAAGTAAATGAAGTAAGAAGAATTAAAAGGAGAAGACAGAAGATAAGTGGTTTATATCTGATGATGTAAAGACATCGTTACATCTCCCGTAATGATGTATCTACTTACCTTTCTACCTGCATGTGTGTTTACTTCAAAAAGCACATTGTTACATTGATTTACGTTTATTAATGATCAATTCCAGCTTCTCATCTAAAGGTGAATTTACGTTATGTGTTGTAGGAAAATGCTCCTGAGTAGTAGATGATTAATGAATGGTTGTGCAGTGAGATGTTTCAGATTGCACTTCAGATACTAGTTTTATTGTGAATGAAGTACGTTGCTTTGCGAATCCTACTAATTGTATTGGTTGAAGTCTTTTCTCGGATTGCAGGAGTTCGTAATATGTAATATCCCTTTTGTACTTCCAACAAGTCTTTTAATGTAGTGACAGAGTGGTCTCTTATTTTTGTAGCAACTTTACATCTAACCTCTCTTGTTTTTTCACAAAGCAAAAATATGTGCTAGGACATAGTTTAGATAACCAACTTATCCATTGACGTATAAACACAGGAATATTTCTAGATTTCACATCGAATTATATTTTGAGAATATGAAAATCTCCTTCATGAATTAATGTAAACTAACCTAACATTTTTATCAATCTTGGAGGTCTAGCCTGAAACCAATAATCGAGAGAACCCCTATACTACTACAGTACATGAATTTCAAGAACCCAATTTCTACGGTGATGAGTATTAGCGTAATTAAAATTCTTAGGGAGTTATACATTTATGTATTGAGAAGATCATTTACTATTTCTTAAAGCTTGAACATCCCCCGAATGAACTAAAGAGAAACCATGAACTAGAATAGAAGAACTTGCTCTACTCATGAGTAAATATTTCATAGTAGCCTCATTAGACTGTTAGGAATTCTAACCTCTCTCTTCTTCTCTTGTTTTTTCACAAAGCGAATATGTTCTTGGACATAGTTTAAATAACCAACTTGTTAGATCCTCAATGGGCATAAGAATTAAAGACTGAAAGTAAGCTTAATAAGATTGTTGTTTTTTTTTTATCGAGAAGCATTTCATCACTTTGTAATTCATCATCTCTGGGTGTCAAGGTATCCAACATAAGCCTTCCTGAATAAGACTTCATTCTTAATTTCTTAACTTTAAGATAATGTCATCCTAAGGTCCTCCTATATTAACCTCCATGAATGATAAATCATAAACCAAATTGTTGAAATGAAAAAATGGAATGCTATCAAACTATTTATCCGCTATGCAGTGTTTAAAAAGACGTTTGAGGCGCGCCTCAAATCGAGCTGTGAGCCCAACGATATGAGGCTTACGCCTCCTCTACTTAAACAGAGGCTTACGCCTTGAGCATGCTTTTGAGGCCTATGCCTCAGGCTATTGGGCTGTTGAGGCGTAAACCTCAATAATATGTTTCTATAACCGGTGAAATGATCCTTACCAAAAAACAAAAATGGGTTTTTAAAGGGAAAAAAATAGTTTTGGTGATAAGCTAGAGCAAAACAAGTAAAAACCCAAATAGAATCGGGTTCTAGCCTCTATTGAAGAGAACAACGGAAAAGATAGAGGAAAATAGGAAGAGGTCTTGTTTTTTTAGGTAAGGTGTGATTTCTTCTTCTCACCAATTTCCTCCTCCAATTCCTCTCATGTTCGAGATTTATTGTTTGCTTCGACATAGCTATTTGAGGCTTTCAGTCTGCCTTTTATTTCTTCTTCCTTTGTTTAATTTTTCTGATTATTCTATCTTCTGCAAGGGTCAATCTCCCATGCCGGAGAATTTTCCCCGGTATTCATGCCATGACTAATCCAAGTCGTTGGATCTGGCCAGGTTAATCCCAACCTTAAATTCTTTGAAAAGTGGGTTACCGATTAATTTGGTAGTCCATTCCCATTTCACCTTTTCTTTGTCTTTTCCATTCAAACCCTAGGCAACAATCAACCCCTCATTTTTGTCTTTCTCTCCCTCCCCACGGTTGTCATCTTCCTCGACGAAGCACCCGAAGCTCAAATTCAGACTCACTGCCTCAGTCGTGCTCTCTCTCTCTCTCTCTCTCTCTCTCTCCTCCCCCCTCTCTCCTTCCTTCCCTCCCTCCCTCCACGAAAAATCTCAGGCGAAGCGTGAGATTTTGGTCGCGTCCTTCAAATCGAGTCCTTTATGCCTTATAGGAGATTCTAGTTGCATCCTTCAGAAATCTCATAAGCTTCCCATTCTCCTTCGACTTCAACCCAAAAGCTAGGGCACACTCTTACTCTCTCTGTTGCGTACCGTCGTGTTCCACGCGAAGCTCCCGGCGAAAACAGGTAAGCTCGGCCCTAAGTTCATGATTTAGTTACCGATATGGAATTTTATGTGATTTTACTTAAATACTTTCTCTGATTTCTAATTCTTTTTTCTAATTCGTGAAGCAAAGTTGAAATTTTCTGAGTTATGTTGTATCTAAGATTTTGATGTGAATCTATGATTTTTTTATCTTTTGGTAATTTTGTTGTTCAGAAGCATCTTAACGGCTGAAACAAGCCCCTTGTGGAAAAGCATTAAGGTAATTTCTTTCTCTTCTTATGCTTTGTTTTTATCTATTTTCAAGAAACATGTTTTGTTTTGGAGGTTTTTTAGCCTCTTTCATATATTTATTCTGCTATCTCATGCTAAGTGAGTAAAATTTTACTGTTAAGAAGATGATTTGATTGGTTTTAAGCTTAAGAAGGATAAGAAGAGCTTGATGAAGTGAGTTCGGTCTTGAAGGCACACATAGATTTTTGGTGAAGGATTTTGTGATTAAGGTAAGATTTTTAGTTTATTGTATAATGTTAGCTTCTTTCACATATCAAATCCATTTTTCATAATAAACAAATCTCAATGGTGATGTACCTTTGAGGCTACTCGATTAATTTGGAAGATAAATGAAGAAACTCTTGGATTGAACTAAATGTTGCTGAATTTCAATTCGCTTATTTACTTTATGATGCTCATTGATCGTCCATATCTGATAGCAACCGAGGAAATAGCTCCTAAGATTTTTTTGTTTTGTTTTGCCGAGGATGTATATATTTATTATATTGCATCTTTGATTGCTGTTGTAATCTTAAATTCTAAAACTGGACGTTAATATCGACTACTTTGGTATTTAGGATTATTTAAAGGGCTTTCCATGTAGTCATTGCTAGTTTTTCTTATGTACATAATCATCGGTTGATTTGTGATTCTTAGGGTTGCTGAAAGGGTCAAGGAATGTTACTTTGGCATAGTAAAGGGTGCAAATATGGTCCTCCCTATGAATGGAAAATGGTGCAAATAGGTTGTGGCCATTATGCACTAGTTTTATTTTTTTAACCAAAGTTTATAAATAAGTATGTGACGGTTCCTCACCCTTTTTGTTGGTTTTGTTAAGTACTTTAAATGGATGTTACAAAGTTCCTTGGGTCCATTACAAGGGTCGTCAGAGGGATTTCTATATTTCCTCAGTCTTGGAAATTTTGTGATTGTTCTTAGTGATCTAAAATCAAATTTTTTGTTTGCTTTGGTTTTGATATGAGATTTTGTTCTTGATGAATATGCTTTTTAATATATGTTGATTGTGGTTGGTTTATAGGGTCTCACTTCTAGACTGATCTTTTCAAAAATATAGTTGTGTTATGTAATTTATATAATTATGGATTTGAAATGATTCACTTGTTTTATGTACCACCTGATATGGACTTTAGAAGATGATGAGTCATCTTTATGTTGATTAGATGTGAATTACTTTTTAGTTAGATTAAAAGAAGATGATGAGTCTACTTTATTCTGATTAGATGTGAGTTATTTTTTGAGTTAGACTGAAAGAGTTTGCTTTGTGATGATCAATTATTTTTAAGTTAGATGTAAGTTATTTACATGATAATTGATTCTTCTATTTTAGTTTATGACAATGCAATATGATGGTCTGCTTTGTGATAAATTTTGTTTTGTATTTTGATTTCATTCAATTATAAAAGTTCATCCTTACTTTTTTCAGGTGAAACCTCCGGGTTATTAGTCATCAATAGGGAAGACTTGTCGGCATTTGCAAAGTTGCTAGTCATTCACTTCTGGATTTTGAACTTGTATAAGAATTTATTTTCCAATATCATTAGCTTGAATTTGTTTTACTTAATAAAATGGAATTTACTATGTTTGTAGACTAGTTTCTCATGTTTTTCCTTTTCCATGTTTCTATACAGAATATTATAATTGGAAGTAAATATTACTTGAGATCAATCTACTTTTATAGAAACGATATTATTTTTAGATGTATGTTTGTTATTAGATGAATACATAATGTACATATTATCATTTTCATATAATACTATTGTACATGTTATCTTTCAAGCAAACAAATAAAAGGGAAAGTCCTACTTTAGAGAGAACTAATGAACGTCATTTTTTATATGATTATAGAGATTATGACATTTATAGAGTTTTAACTAGCTTATCTAGGTGGTGAAAATTTACTATGATTCTTTTAACATGAAAAATTGTGAAAAAACTTGGAGAATAGCATGTTGCAATTAGGATCAACTAAGTTTCTTGCATTCTTTAAATTCTTTACACATCATCTTTATCATCTATTAAGATTGTTGACATATGTCACTTTCAATTAATTCATTATCTAAAATAGTCATTGCATAAAGCTGATTAATAACATTTGTATGTCATTTTAGCATTCTTACTAGATGATGTCCAATCCATTATAAATTAGTATAAGTGAAAATCATGATAAGAAGACATAGTAACATATATTTCATATGGCTAACACAAATGTCAACGTGAAGAAAGCACAAAAGAGTTTCTTTGTATACTTGTAAGTAATTAATGAGATCATCAATTTAATATTACATATTTTCATATAAATTGTTACAATGTTAATGTGGTTGTTTAAAACTAAAACAATGTGAAAGAATGTGCTAAAATGAGGGTGGCAGATGAAGAGATTAGTAGTCATGAAGTATGTATGTTTAAACAAATATTACATTATAACATGGAATTGATAAATTTTTATTGTAATTTAAGTGAGTTTGTGATATTGCAGACACTAAAAGATCTAGCTTTAAAGTGGAAAAGTATGACGAAGGAAACCAAACTCAATTATTTGAAGAAAAATGAAATCCATGCCATTGAAAGCGGAGCGGAACAACCCGGTCCTAGTCATCCGAGAAGGCTTGCCTTTAAACAGAAGTTGCTCACACGTTGTACACCCGAGAAATTTACGGAGCTTGTTGCAAATTTCGATGAGGGGAAGAGGAGAACGATCGTGGAGATGGGATTCGAAGGGTTGTTGGATATTAAATGTCACAAGCTGAAGAGGAACTTCTTGCAACAACTATTAGGTTGCTTCTATCCAGCCAGTTGCACGTTGAATATCCATGGGTCGGCATTAAAAGTCACCTTAAATGATGTGACTTCTATACTGGGAATCTTTGATGGTGGGCAGGAGATCAAATTCGATGGTGATGTGAATGAGATAAAAGATCTAAAGGCGAAGTGGGTGAACGCCAAATGTGATATTCCCGTGAACGCCTTTGTCAAAATTCTTGATAGAGGAGTCTGACGGTGATTGTTGGAGGCAAGCCTTTATGTTGTACACTGTCAGAGTTTTGTTATCTCCTCGATCAAAACCAAACGTCAGTCATTCATGGTTGCACGTTGTGAACTCACCCGCGACCATCCAATAGAAGAATTGAGCTTCTGCTTGTTTTAAAGATTTTATGGATGATGTCGCGAGGTATCAAAACAACCACCACCATAGCATTACCGAATGCTTGTTATTTATACAAGTAATATATTTAGTGTACATTGGTATTACTTTCGCATTATAACATACGTATATTTACTAATAAGTTCATGTCGATGCAACTATTTTATCTGGAAGGTTGGCATGTGCTGCCAACTATGTTGACTTGAACCAATCTTCATCACTAAGGTGGAACGACAGAGTCGTTGCAAAAATGATTTATTTTGTAAAATCAAGGGGAGGAGAAGCATGGCCTAAAAGCTGTGAGGTAAGCATTTTAGAATATTGTAAATTTGGTTGGTTATATTACCATTGATTATTTATTACTAATTCACATTTGTATTATGTAGATTGATACAATCGTGCATGACGTTACGAGTGACTGCGAGGTTCGGGAGGAGCGCGAGCATATCATCTTTCTTTGCAGATCTACCTGAAAAGTAAGCCATCGAGCTAGATGCTTTAAGTGCACAAGTGATCACTCTTCAGGCGGAGTCCAACTCCATGGGGGTGGATATTTCACAATTAATGAAGGTGCAGAGAAAGATGATGGCCATCCAAGAGAATATGTGCACAACGTTGGTGAGTCTTTTGGAACTGGACACTGGTAAGTCTCGAGCCTAAGAAGACGAGCCACGCGTCACCCCGACTCAAGGTAAAGAACAAGGAGGATTTTATGAGGATATGAGTCCCTCCCACGAAGAAGAGCTATCAATATGTTCATCACCTTTATATAAAGGTGATAATGATGAAAGGTGAATCCAACTGGATGCTTCAGACAGTGTATTCGCTGACCTGCTATTGGTCAGGAAACCATCTATGATTGGAACAACTAAAGGACGTCGAAAGGTATTATTCTATTTATTTGTATTCATCTTTTCTATATATATACCATGTATAATCTAACTATTAATCTAACACCTTACTTGGAGCTGCGTTTTAGTAAGGCAAACATGTCTTGTCCGAGTTTACCGAAAGCCAATTCCCGATGCAGTTGTGCAATACTCGGGAGATGAGAGATGGTCCTCTACTCAGTTCATCCTATTTGAAGGGTAAACCGACCACTAAACACAATAAGAAGGTATTTAAAGTGGGTCCGTACACATTGCAGGACCTACTAGAAGTGAAAGATGAGCATTTAGTGGAGTATATTTTTGAGAAAATATTAGAGGATAGGTAGTAGTCACACTAATCTAACAAAATTTGACACATCATCATGACTAAATTTTGATTAAGTTTGCCTTTTATTTGTTATTTGTAGTGAGATTCTCGTTAGACATTCTAGCCTCCATGCTAAACTGAAGGACCTAAAGACTCTCGGTCAAGAAAATTGGCTTGGCTCGGATCTTATAGACTTGTTTGTCAGCATTTTGACCTTAGAGGCGCGTTGTCCGTCGATGAACAACCAATTTTGGTTTCTTCCCATGCTCTTTGTTGTGAGTAACTACTACTCAGTATCATCCTTATTTAGGTTTGTATGTACATTGTATATTATGTTTTTGTTATGCTACTACAGAGTCAAAGTGTTTCAAAACTAGTAGAGCTTCCTAATTTTGTAAGGAAACACAAGATCGTGGATAAATACGTGGATAAATACGCGCCAACGCTTGAGCTAGAAATGACGGTAAACAAATTTAATGTGGTTAAGATATTAAATGTTGACTTAGTATGATTGTGTAATCTAGATCTGTATTCTCGTACATGATGGTTGAGATCATTGGTTTATGGCCAAGATCTCTATCATGGACGAGAAAGTCATTGTATGGGACACCTTGCAGATGACCGACTTAACGAGGGACATATCGAAAATGTAAAAAAGATTGTATGTTCTAACCCCATAACTTGTAATCTGTCTTATAGCATGTGTGATTTTGACATTGATTGCCTTTTCATATTTTGTGAATGAAATTATAGTTAGAAGATATAGACTTGATAGTTACAAAGCTCATAGATTTGTTGCCCCCACCAACAACATTCTCTTCATTCAAAATTGTAAGGCCACCCCAAGTGTTCACCCAATCAAATGGGTAAGTTCACTGATCGTGAATTTGATTGGGCTTCCTTCACCCTTTAATGATTCACTTATTATTACGTTTACAGAAGTGATTGTGGTGTATGGGTCTTGAGATATATGGATGACATCAGGGCAGGAATTGTCATCGACTATTGTTCCCAGGTAATTTGTCAGATATTGTTGACATTTTGTTAAACTTGAGAGCTTTGTTTTTTGCTTGATATTGTTGAATTTGTTGAGGTGTATGATAGTTCTGATGAATATTCAAGCCTTAGAGCATCCTGTTTTCTGTTTTGTTTTAATTGGGTACTTTTAGTTATGTAATTGAGATTTTTTTAATTGTTGTGGATTTGCTCATTTGTGGTTGTTATTATTGAATTTGTTGAGGTGTATGATAGTTTGGTGAATATTCAAACCTTACAGATCTGTATTTTGTTTCGTTTTAGTTTAAAGTTAGGGTTATTTTTGTCATGTAATTGGAAATTTTCTGATTGTTCAAGATTCGCTCGTTTATGGCTGTTGTTGTTGAATATGTTGAAGTTTATGATAGTTTGTTGAATATTGAGAATATTTTTACATGAGTATAAATCGCACGATCTTCGGTGTAATATTTTATTGAAGATCATCAACCATCCTTGGAACATCTCGTATGATACGTAACATGATAGCGTTGATCAATTTTATAATATGAACTCATCTGTCTTGTAGACTCGGCCATCGCTGAAGATGAGTCCTACTTTAAAGCAAAGCCTTGAGAAGAGGGAAAAAAAATGAAGGGATAGATAATATTGTCTTACATTATCGTGTCCTATTTTTTATGTTCTTGTTCAAATACTCGCCCATTTGCCATTTCTGAGAAATTCGGTGAGCTAGAGGTTATTGAAGAAGACAATAACGACGGTGCAATAAATTTCAAAGAGAGATATTTTTGTACGCTTCAAAATTTATTATCCCGTCATTATTGTCTTCTTCAATAACCTCTAGCTCATCGAATGTCTTAGAAATGGCAAACATGCTAATTTTGGATTGAATTAGGATCACAAGCATGTCTTGGCCGAGCATCCCTTCAAGTAGACATTATTGTGTCATCTTTTGTATATGATTATTGTGCATAGTGAAGATAAATAGATTTTTGTAAGTTATTGTGTACAAGGATGATAAACAAATTTTGTATATTATTGTGTGCAACTATAAATAAAAGAGATTTTTGTAAGTTATGGTGTACAATGATGATAAATAGATGTTGCAGAATCATTTTGTACAGTTATAAATTAGTAGATTGTGCAGAATTATTGTGTATTGTTATAAATAAGCAGGTTTATAAATATTCGTATATTAACATTCTAAAAAAATTATGCAAGCAAATCAATACCAAAATGTATATTTACTGCGGCGAGGGATACGGAAAATTATATCAGTATGGGATGTTTGTGTTGTACATAGGGTACTCACCTTGTGCGTTAAATGGTGGTGGGTATGTAGATGGGTCGAATGGGTACACACCTTTCACATTGAATGTGTAGGCGCCTTGCACATTGAATGGGGACGCCTTATCCAGAGACTCTTGTCGCGTGTGCACCTTGCACGTTAGATGATGCTAGATCATCATTATTATCATCCGACATCGTGGCATGCATAAATTTTGGTAATTCTAGACATGTTCGTTTGGTATGTCCAGTGTTCTTACAATGACGACATCGATGGGTGGTTGGTCGTGCTTTACTCGAGCTAGCACCTTGGCTGCCCTTCCTCTTCATGATTAACTGGTCTTCAACGGGGCCTCTTTTAATCTCTACACTATCCCCAATGTTCACATCATGTTCGTTGGAGACCTTCTCATTCCACAAGGTCTCATATTTTGAACAAAGCATCTCAATCATCACTTTAGCTCGAGTCGACCAATCATTTGACTTTGACGCAAAGTGAGCAAGTCATTTGGCAGCTAGTTAGATCGAATTGTATAGAAGCAATATTGTCTCATCTGTATCCAGATGAGAATGGCTTGACCCGGTTGGTAGAATATTACTCTTCACAATGATCCGCCACCGGTCTAGTATGCACGTGCTTGGGTTCTGTTGCATATGTTCTACTTTCATAATAGTAAATATATGACGACACAATATCCCCACTGATTCAAACTTACCATAACTGCATTTGAGCGTATCAAGTTTTTGGTCTCATGTCACTATGTATGAGTCATTCGGCACCCCATATTCGATCAATGAATAATTTGAGCCTTTCCATCATGCGTCAGAGCACAAACTATAAACGATGCTTCACCCATGATCTCCTTATGCACACATTTAAATAGTTTTTGTGTGAACACATTTATCGTGTGTTGCTCTAACGCACGCAAGTGAGTCTGAAGCACATGCATTTCATTTGTCAACTTGAAATCATCCAACCTCTCTTCGTGTCAAATACGTGCCAACTCCCTGATCAAATTGTAGCACGGATTCAAATAGTTTAGCTTGACGTTCAACGAATCGGTAGGTATACGCTTTCATACCTTCGGATCGTTGCATCGTTCTCTTGAAAGCAAAGAATTTTCCATGTTGGAAGGCCTCTGCCCAAAGTTCACACTTCACATACATCCATTGTACCCATTTGTTTTGCCTAAGGTTGAATGACTTTATCAAACGATCTCATTCCTCTTTGAACTCCCTTTCACTAAGTATGTCAAACATGTCTCTCTTGAATGCCTGTAGAAAATCTGGGTTATGCACGTTCGGTTGGGCATTTTGTTCAAGATGCCATGCACAAAGCCAATGATTGGGATTGGGGAGGACCGTCTTGATTGCTTTATGCATTGTCTTATCGCCATCTGTAATGACCGATTGAAGCATCTTATTATTCATGGCATCTAAGAAAGTCCTCAACACCCATTAATAGGAAAATCATGAGCGGTTCCTTGTATACATTCATCATGTAGGTCGTATCGAACGCCAATGCATCACCGAAACAGTGATAGTCAACTTGGCACGTCGAGTCTGCCCAGAACAAATTCGCTAGACGATTATCCGTGTCAATGTTGTATTTGCAATACATATCTGAATCCATCTCGAATTTTGCAATAAGAAAACCAATAGCTACTTCTGAATCAGTTTCGATGACCTACACTTTTCGCTGCTTCTCCATCTTATTGTAGAGATTCGTCTGTAAGAACCTCACGTTTTCATAACCACCTGCTTGGTCGACCACAAGTCGACCATGTAATCAAACACTTGGCTTATCCTTGCACCAACATTGTACAATCTTGTTGCCTGGGCCATGTCCGCTTGATTCACTGCTCTATTGGATCGAAGAAAGGGCACGTCCTGTGATGAAGCGGTGGGATGGTTGTGCTTTGCTTCAAAAACTTTAACGACCCATTTTTTCATCTTCTTACCAAGTTCACCCTTAAACAAGAATGACAATCCAACCTTGTCAGGCCTCTTGGTTCTCGTTTGGTGTCCTCTCTGCCCATATATTTTTTCTCCTGAATTCCTTCTTTAGAGAAAACTCATATCCATAGCACGGTTTCTCCCTTATAGTTCTTGCGTTTATCATCTTTCCGTACACTGAAACCAACATCGGCTGCGTATGTATAGTAAAAATGTTCGGCCTCTTGTAACGTATCAAAATTTTCACCAATAACATCTTCATTTCACAAGTTTGCTAATGTGTATGGACCCGGTCGCGTACTCGTCTCACCTGGGTTTATGGATACTTCATGATGACTCATCTTTGAAGATGCTTAATCTTCAAAAAATAATTATAGAAAACTAAGCATCATGACGACTCATCTTTGAATATGCTTAATCTTAAAAAAATTAAAGAAAACTAAACAAATATTACATTTTCGGTGTAGTCGATTACTTAGTTGGAGATGAAAATTGGATAATCCAAACAAAGAAAATGAAGGAGCAAGTGTATTTGAAGTTTAGAACACTTGAAAATTAGTGAGAATGTGTTTAGTTGAGTGAATATATGATTTTTCAGGATGGTTTTTGAAGAGTGATTACCCTTATTAATTGCAAAACCACCGGATACCACCAACCAAGAAAAAAGTCAAACTAGGCGACTAGGACCCAAACGCTACTTAGTTGGTCCTAATCGCCTACAGGTCAGACGAATTTCCTGTCGTAACAGGCGTTTGGTGCCAGTTGGTCGCGTTTGCGCACCAAACGCCATAGTAACAGGCGTTTGGCCTGTGTCCCAATGACACCGGCACAACGCCTGCGTGTCAGGCGTTTGTTGCCCAAACGCAACCAGCTGGCCCCAAACGCTAATAATGAATGGCATTTGGGGTCTGCTGATGGTGTTTGGGGACCAAACGCCTTTGTGTCAAGCGTTTGGAGCCTCCTGATGATGGCGTTTGGTCCCTAAACGCCATTGTAACAGGCGTTTGGCCCGTGTCTATCGACACGGGCCAAATGTCATTGTGTCAAGCATTTGGTGTCAATACTTCCTATTATGCTTAAAAATATGGATGGAAAAATTTAAATAAATTTAGAAGTTTAAAATGTTTAGATAGATTAACGGTTTGTAAGCACGAGGCGAGCCACAACATAATGGACGAATCTACTCTTCATAGAATCCAATTGGATAGATTGACGGTTTGTATATGTTATCCTTATACACAAAATGTTTGGGAACAAGTTTTAAAATCAATGATACAATAACAAAAACTTAGAATCCAAAAACTTTTAACCAACTCTCAATATTAATCGCATATTTATATCCATAATATCTTAAACGCCTATCATGCAACTTTGACAAATTTAGAATAAGAAAACTTAGAATCCAATCTAAACAAACTTAGAATCTAAAAAAATTTAAAATCCAAACAAACTTAAAATCCAGCATATTTACATCCACAAGTTCTTATCAACTTTAACAAAACATCATGGTGCAACTTTTCTCTTTTTTCGATAAAGCATATCTCCTATATTTAAAAACCACTTAGAGACATTTAGCACCTGCGAAGATGAAGATGCCCCATCATAGTTGTAAGACAATCACTTTTTCTGGAATTCATCATAAGTATTTTCGCTATCGCCATCTACATCAAATATCTCATTGGGCCTCATATATCGAAGTTTAACATGAAATTCTTTTAAGCAGTGACCAACATCCCTTGTTCCAAACTCAATGTCTATCCAACGTGCTGCTCTCGGGAAAGTGTCTGGACCACCCAATGGTCTGCTCCGTGCCAAGCACAAGAAGTACTCACAAGCCCATAACTCCCATGCTCTCCAAAAACACATGTCCCTACACTTTTGCCGTAGCATAAAGTGTCCATATTGCAATACAATACGGACAACGCCGAACCACCCCAATTATACTCTCGTATCTCATCTATTTTTTGCAGGCTGGGGAGGAAGTACAAATAAACTTTATTCATCTTGACACAAAAAATTGTACTACCCAAGAACACCAGAAGAAAGACTCTCATCAGCATGTCCTCTTGCTTAGGAGTAGTACACTCGTACCTAACATAATTATCAAATATCCATTGATAACTAATTTTTTCCTCTCCAACATCTGACAACGGTTTGCCAACTAACTTTTACAAAGCCTTCTTGTTCTTGTAGAGTTTCAAATCATAGTCTAGTTGTCGACCATCGACTTTCAGGCCAGTTATCGCAGCAAAGTCCAATGGGTCATTGTCATTTCACCCACTTCATCTATATGAAAGGCGTGGGTTGTATCCCACCATTTCTCGGCCAGACTTTTCAATAGGACGCGATCCATCTGCCCAATTTTTCAATATACTTATAAAATAACTAAACCCGGAAGTATCGACATTCCTTCTCACATTTCAAGAAACCTACTGTACCACCGAGCTAGTAGTGTAATGTTCCCGAAACCACGAATACCAAGATCATAGAACTCATCCTAAGAAACCAAAATGTAAGTATGACTCAGAAAACAATGTGTGTGGAGAAAAATGTACTACAATCCTTATTGTGACATTTCTCGAACATCTTACGGGCAATAAACATACACTATCATATTTCATCCAAAACATTTATCGCTACCAATAATCATACATTCCAAGAAGCATCACATAAGAACACTCAAGTTTCAAAATGATTCAAGTATCTATTTGATGTTTTAACAATATAACACATAACAACCAAATTTTTTTGTTAAAGAAACTTACATTTTATCCTTGGATGGGATATAACATTTCATCGAATATGTTATGGGCATTCATATTAATATAATATAAACCTCAATATGACAATTTATCAAACACCTTACGGATAATGAAAAAAATACACCATATAATTCATTATGACATTTCGTCGAACATTTACGGGCGCTCATGAAAATACTATAGTTTTCCATCAAAGATATATATTTCTACCAACAACCATACATTTCTATAATCATCACATAAAAGACACCCAATTTTCAAAACGAATCAAGTATATATTATGTGTTTTAACAATATAACACATAAAATTAACAATCTTTAAAGAAAAACTTACATCTTGTTTGCTTGAGTGAGATATATGCTCTGTTGGAGCAATATGAAGAATAGGGCTATTAAGATTTTGATTCTTTGGACGAAATCTTTTCACCCCATAATCGGTGACATCGTACGATCCTTTCGAAACGATCGAGCTCGAACTTGGTTGCATCGTTACACTCAATGTTCCCTTTGTAACTTTATGCTTTTCTCTAGCCATTTTTTGTGGAAAAATATAATATTAGAATGATATGGGGTTTGGGGTCGTGAGTTGGAGGGATTTGACTCGGGTTTGGCGTGGGTTTTGTCTCGTATGTTGAAAGGGATGTGTTCAATGAGAGATTAAGGGTTTGACTCGTGTGTTGCAACGGATTTAGATAGGTTTTGATGGATTTTGGGTTATGAAGAGAGATGAAGATGGAGATGAAGAAGGGGAATATGGTTTAAGTGAAGTGAGACAAAGTGTTGAGAGAGAGGGGGAAGGGTGGGTATCGATTTTTTAAGAATAAGGGGGAAGGGGTTTTTAATGTTGTGGTTAACTTTGATAAGAAATAAAGTTAGATTTGAAAATTAAATTTAAAGAGATTAATTAATTAAAACATAAAAGGTTATTTTTCCAAATATTATGGGGTTATTATTATAAAATAAAAGGTTAAATTTCAAATTTTAATATTTAGCTTCAAACTTTTTAGTGGATATGCTCGATTCAACAGTAGAATTCGACCTTAAGTGTTAGCTATACGTGTTCATCAAATTGATGAATATGATTTATCGATCATCATAATATCACGATATATAATTATATTTGGTGAAAACCTATCTCGCTCGATACTTGTCATAAAGCACAACATTATCAATGATAACTTTTATCGAGTTTATAATTAAATGTTCAATTATTTTGGAATCCTTAATTAATCCAATCTAATTTCACATAATAAGTTAGTATCATAAATGTTTGCATTGAAGTAACGAGTTTTTTCTATTTTTATCAATTATTTTCCCCGTGTACAGTAAATAATTTCAAAAATATCAATTTTAAGAAAAATTATGAAGAATGGCAATTAGAGCCATGTAAACGACGATTAAGCCAAAAAAGTGGCGATTGGGAGGGAGAATGGTGATCGCCTATTAGGTATAGTGATTAGGTTTTAGCTGTTCACTAAATACGTAGTGGTGCACAACAAATTCTTCAGGGGTTCACCAAAATTTAAATTTTTTTAACCCCAATACATAATTGGTGAACTCCAGTACGTATTTGGTGAACCCCTCTAAAAATTATTATTTTGTACGTATTTGGTAAACCTCACTACGTAATTGATGAACTCCACTACGTATTTGGTGAACCCCTCCAAGAATTATTACTTTGTACGTATTTGGTGAACCCCACTACGTAATTGGTAAACTCCACTACGTATTTGGTGAACTCCACTATGTATTTGGTGAATCTTTTTAAGACTTATTATTTTGTACGTATTTAGTGAATCTCACTATGTAATTAGTGAACCTCATTACGTATTTGGTGAACCCCTCCAAGAATTATTATTATGTACATATTTGGTGAACCCCTCCAAGAATTATTATTACGTACGTATTTGGTGAACCTCACTACGTAATTGGTGACCCCCACTACGTATTTGGTGAGCCCCTCCAAGAATAATTATTTTGTACATATTTGGTGAACCCCACTAGGTAATTAGTGAACCCCAGTGCGTATTTGGTGAACCCTAGTACATATTTGGTGAACTCCTCCAAGACTTATTATTTTTTACGCATTTGATAAACTTTACTACGTAATCGGTGAACCCCACTACGTATTTGGTGAAACTCTCAAAAAATTATTATTTTGTATGTATTTGATGAACCTCACTACGTTAATGGTGAACCCCACTATGTATTTGATAAACTCTAGTACGTATTTAGTGAATTTCTCCAAGAATTATTATTTTATATGTATTTAATGAACCCTACTATATATTTGATAAACTCTAGTACATATTTAATGAATTTTTAAAAAACTTATTACCTATAAAATTTTGTATGACTCTTTGACCGACAAAATACTTTTTTTAATATTTCTTTTATGTTTAGCGGATTGCATGTGTCCTTATAATCACTTAATTTTAAATAAGCCGCATAGTTTTTACTGTTCACTTTTTACATATTAATAGATGAAATCATTTTATGTGAACTTTAAATTGTTATTACAGCTTTCCTTATAAACCTTCTAAAAATTTAATTTATATAATTATGCTATTAATTTTATTGTTATGATATTATTTAATAGTTATGACAATTGTATTTGCATTTTCTCATTTTATAAGATTAGTTTTTAATTTTTTTACTTATATTTTGAGGCTTACGCCTCGTTTCAGTGAAGAAAAATACCTTAAAGTCGTTTTTAATATTTTTAAACATTGCGGTTAAGTACATGAGTTGGAGATAGTAGACTCGAATATTTGACATCCACAATAAGGTAAACCACTGTCTCTTAAGCCGCCGACTAATTCTATCATTGAAGCCAACAATAGACAATGACTCTCCCTAAATACGGCTTACAATTTTAATCGTATTGTGCTCTTAAAAGTCTTAAGAGCAACTTTTCCCAGAATCTCAAAATGCGGATAGTTGGAATCTCATTCTAACCAAGGGTTCTTGCTGTTGAAGTTTTCTGCACAAAATGTAAATTGTAGCGTTTTTTAATTAATAGATAAGATAATAATATTTTGTTGTGTTGCTTACCTTTTGCTCATCTATATTAAATCTGCCCATACTTAAATTCGGTCAGAGTTTTGTTTACAATACTGCTCGTACCTACAAAGAGATTAAATGGAGCCCCTTATTTTGAGTTCTGATCATACTACAAGATCAGGCAGGAGTTGTCTTCACTAAATCTGTTCATGTCAGATTTATTCATTCTTAGTATAATCCTTATATACACTACACGTAGCACACACAACACACCTCCTTTCTTCTTGTATATCTTTTATTTTTTTGCTTTATGTTAGTAGCTTAGTCATATAAACCATCCCCTACACGCCACATGTGCATACTTTATCTTCTTCTCTCTTTGTTTAGGAGGTGGGAAATCTACCCATAACAGTCTCCCCTCCTCCTAGAAAAAAAGAGAGAAGACAGTTTATACGTGTGAAGAGTGTAGGTGGAAGGCTTAGATGACTAAGCTACCAAGGTAAAATAAAGAATGAAAGGACGAAGGTGTCTTGTGTGTGTTAGGTGTAGTGTATATGAAGATTTATACTAAGTACTAAACTCTGATTGGTATAAGCAGATATAGTGAAGATAAGTAAACTCTGACCGAGGTCTGATGAAGAAACATTTTGAAGCCGGAACTATTGACCCCTCTCTGCTTTGATTTCCACCTTCAGCTATGTCCACTCCTCTCCGCTTGCTTACCAACCGCCCATTTCTCTTTATAATATTTTCTTTTCCCATCTTCTTAACTTAGTCATGGCTAAGCCTTTGTACAGCACATTACACAATGCCTCAGTGATGGCTTAAGCCTTTGCACATCAAACAACACGTATCCACACCTCACTCTCTCTTCTTTTATTTCTTTATCCCTCTTAGCTTAGTCACGGCTAAGAAGCACAGCACACAAAACACATGCTCTTTAGTCCTTCTAGGAGGTGGCAAATCTACCCATAACCATTTTAAAGTTAAAGTTTGTTTAATTGAAGTTACATTGTTTTTCCTCCAATTTAATTTGTACGAACACGATACCAGTGGAAGGTTTCACTTTTTATGTAAAAATCCGCTTGACAATTTGATAAACGTTCTGAAATCACTAAGTTTCTCTGCTACACCATTCTAATACAAATTTCACACCACAGGCATATATATAGTCTAGTTACTTAACGGCAATAATAGAATCAAAGAAGTTAAAAGATACTTTCTTTTGAATAATTGCCGAGGCCTATTCAAATGCCATTGAAATGTGTTTGTCTCAAAAATTACAAAATGAGCTCACCAGTTGAGGCTTGATAGTACTTGTCCAATTTCAACTTCCCATAGAAAATAAGGTACAAGTCTAGCTTTTGGAAGATACTGACTTGTCAATGGACCCACAATCTGGGGCACAATCTGGTGAAGGGATATACAGATCAAAGTCCTTTGAAGGCTCTGTGTTGCAGCTCTTTTGTACTTCTGCTTTCCTTTCACTATCACTTTTGGTAGTGATTTTCTTTTCTGGAGTCCCCTTGACCTCATAAAGAGTCAGACCACTACCCATTGCGTGAAACACAGGCTCTTCCTCGTTTTCTATCTTCGCCTGGAAAGTCTCGAGAATTTCTACCACTTGGCTCATTAGAGGCCTGCCTTTTGGGTTTTGGCTAAGGCATTGATATGCTAAATTAGCGACCTTTGTGGCAGTTCTTACCGAGTATTGCCCTTCCATTCTGGGATCCAATATCCTTGGAAGCTTCTTATTATGGTTCAAGAGAGGGCGTGCCCATTCGACCAGGTTATGTTCTCGACTTGGCCTGCTCTTGTCCATTGCTTTCCTTCCAATGAGCATCTCAAGTAGCACTACTCCAAATCCGTATACATCGCTTCGAGCGGTTAAGTGCCCTGAGATGTAACAATGAAAGGATTAGGAATTTTCAAAACAATAATCAATTGAAGTCAAATCTTTTTATCCATGACAAAAAAAAGGAGTAATCTTGCAGTAAATTTGAGACCCAATTTTAATTGACTAAGTGACGTATCAATCAGGTTAATTTGACAAGTCATTTCAATGAGTGATATAATAAACTAACATATAAATGTTATTCAATTCATGTTAGTCAATTTATAACTTGATCGATCTAGAATTACTCAAATAAAAATGCAAGAAGACTTTAGTCATCTTCTCGTTTAAGATCTTAAGATGCAATTTCAAGCTTGAATTGTCTAGTCAATTATTTCGAGCTTAAACGCACAACTGATGAGCTTTTCCTTCTCTTCCTAATCTGTTTTTCCCCTTCTTATTTTGGAAATAATGACAATTTCTTCAATTTCCACATATTTTCTTCCCCAAAGAGAAAAGTACTAGCAACCAACTCACCGGTCATTATATATTCCGGAGCTGCGTAACCATATGTACCCATCACTCTCGTTGAAACATGAGTTTGGCCTCCCACAGGCCCTTCCTTTGCAAGGCCAAAGTCTGAAAGCTTTGCAGTCAAATCCTGGAGGATTTTACATGAATTTCAGCAACGCATGATGGCAAAACTTCAAGGGAAAAAAATCTTTTTAAATATAAGAATACGTTCTTGTTTGATCCAATTTTGATTTTATGTATCTGAAGATTCTTGTGTTTCATCCGCAAACCCCTCCCTAACCCTGATCTGATAAACAGAATAATGCCTATACCTTTCATCTTCTGTTCTCTTTTGAAATTTCATAATTCTGTTGGAAGATCAGTTAGGTTGAGAAAATAAATAGCTTGGTGTGCTGATTATTAGCCGGCCAGAATTTTCAAGTTGCCGAACATCAAATAAAAACAAATTTACCCGAGAAATTTAAGAATATCAAAAAGAGGAACCTGATTAAATTGAACTAACCGAATCAAGCAAGATATTTGAGGTTTTGAAGTCACGGTATATAATAGGCCTTTCTGCACCGTGAAGAAATGCAAGCCCCTTTGCTGCATCTAAGGCAATCTTCATTCTCTTTGACCAGGTCAGTGTACAGCCCACTCCTACCACCAAAATAAAATGCATTCAGAGAGGCAGAAATAGAAGAGCGCAATATATTCATTCAAGTGAATATTTTAACTATGGTGGCACCACAGTTGCAATAACGAAAACAGATTCAATTCACACCTTTGAGGGGCTGGTGGAAGCAAAAGGCAGTATATTTAGGAGTCGTCAATATTCAGTTGAGGTGTCTAAAGTATAGTTCATTCTAGCATCAACAATAATTTACCGAAAAAATGTGATGGTTATAAGAACTTAAAGTCTGCAATAATTCAGCATCCCCTTACACGTGACATTTTGTAATAACATGTTACCAAATATAATTCTCACAGCCACCTGAAGAAACTAAACTGTGATTTAGTTATTCATTAATCACTTTCCAATTTAGTATAGTTAAAAAACTCTGCTTCCCGGCTGGAAGTCACTATTTGTAGCATAACTTTGAGATGAAGAGTAATACAGGCACAGCATTGCCGACTATCAACTTGAACATCATATTTTCTCCTGTCTTTATGTTTTTCAAATGAAAATGATTTCCAAAGAATCCAGATTATATTAAAATCTGAGATCGAACCAGAGGTATTCCAAGGCTACCCTACAAATATACTTATTACTTTAAATAAGAAATAGTTCCTGTTATTTCATTCTCGACTGAAGACATGACTGAACTCGGAGTCTAAAATGCTTCTACTTCCAAAGATAAAGTAGCATCCCGATTCCTACTAATGTGGGAGGTCTTAAGACTGGATCCGTCCAAAAAGCACCTAGGTGAGTGCTTGCTTGTGAGAGCTATCATTAGAGTGGGATTTCATTTACTCAGCTTTCAAGCCTTTTTGTCATGATTGACTAGCTTGGAATTGACCATGAAAGCTCCAACAATCTGGCACTTTCGGATGAAAGGGAGAGCCTGTTGGTACTCATTGGTTAGGCTTACCAACTAAAAGGTGTAGATGCACAGTTGCTTCTCAAACAAAGGACAGTAAATTAGTTACTAAGAAATTACTGGAGACCGGAAGTATACCAGACAAGTCTAGCCAGAAACATGGTGATAATACTGGATTAAGTTCGAGAATATTACTCAACCATAGGCACTCTTTTTTTTTGAGAAAACCATCAGCACTTACTGCGAGAAAGTGTTATAATATTAACACTATAACTAATCTTCATGATGGATGAAGTCTAGTATTTAATGAACATCAGCACTTACTGCGAAAAAGATGTTTTTCCAGGCTACCACTTGCCATATATTCATAAACCAAAAGCCTGTGCTCATCCTCACAACAGAATCCAATAAGCTTCACAAGATTAGGGTGACTGAGCTGCCCAAGATAGTTAACTTCTGCCTGCAAGAACAAATAGTGTGAGCAGAGGCAATAAGGTGATGCCCTAATGAAAACTCGTTCTTAGCTCACCAGATCTTCGTTGGAAGAAAAATAGAAAGAAAAAAAAAGTGAGGCGCGCCACGGCTTTAACAATGATTTCCTACTTCTGTTTTTCAATATTCCTTGTTGCGAGACAAACATTGTCTATTGACATGGAACAAAGACGTATTACTATCTAATAAATTCATGCTAATCCTCTCTGGTTAATGTCAAGTTTTCAAATAAAATTGACCGTATTCACTTCTTTACCCACATTATGATCAATTTTAATCTCCCTTGGATGCCAGGCTACTTATAAATGATAGAGAAAAGGAAAGAAATGAGAGCAATGATAGGACATATACCAGCCATTCCCTGTCACCTTGGAGACCTTCTCGATTCAGCTCCTTAACGGCAACAGGTGTGGCCTTGTAACCTGACCTCACTTTCTCATCAACGACTCCTTTATATACAACTCCAAACCCACCCTCACCCAGAATTAAATCTGGTCGGAAATATTTTGTGGCCAATCTCAATTCCTCATAAGTGAAGATATCAACATTGCTATATGCAGAACTTTGCCGGAGATCTTTCAAGCTACGTTTAGTCAAAACAGAGCTGCTTGTGCTCCCATCAGGTGTGGTCTTGGAGTGACGTCCCCCTTCTACTTTTTGGATGAGAAACAAAACATTACTGATGAGAAAAATAGTTACGAGTAACTATAAGTGAAGGTCAATTATAAGTCCACGCAATTAAACAAGTAGAGATTTGCAAAAGAACTTGCACCGAAATGCTGATATTAGAATAATTGCATCTCTCTCTCTCTCTCTCTCTCTCTCTCTCTCTCTCTCTCTCTCTAAGTTTCAAATGTATGAGTTGTGCAATCAGTTTGCTTTAGGAAGGTTAGTAGGATAAATGTATCAGTTTTCTCCTTTTGCTAGATGATTACTGATTCTTACTTGGTAACTCATTGCAAATTCATCTCTAACTCGTGTTATAAATGTGCCTCCTTTTATCCTTATTAATATTTTTAGCTGTATGTTGCGCCTCCTTTTATCTTTATTAACTACGTTAAATTATGAAAGAAGGGAGAAGGACTGAAGAGGAATGTAGTGGTATTCCAATACTGAAACCAATTACTATGATTTAAATACATACTATACTTTTACTACAATCTAAACTCTGTACACTAGTCAGTAGTATATGGTTTAGCAATTTTTAGTTTCAGTACATGAAATGGAGCACATTTCTAGCATAGGTTTGAGGGTTATAAGCTAAGAAACTTTCTGCAGTAAGAACTATTATGGTAATAACTCAAATCCAAAATTTACTTAATTCTCATCCGTTTCTTTTTCAACTGTAACGTACCACTCCATATAAAGCAACAGTTTCTCTGCTTTTTATTGTAATCTTTATTTTCTTTCCTGGACTAGTTGTTAGTGTAAAGTTGCAAGGTCCCATCAATAAGTCATTCATTATCACTAAGAAATTATCGAAAACTAGAAGTGCCTCTTAATTAAAAAATAAATTACTCATAATCAGCTGAGTAAAAGAATCTCCATATATTATATCTAATACAGTTTAGTTGCAAACAATACCTGCATTCCTCCTTTCAGAAACCTGCTGTTGCTCTTCCTCAACACTGAAACAATTCCCCATGAAGAAGTTACCCAAGTCTAAAGCCAAAGTCACATTTCTAGAATATCGTTCTTGACACAATGCAGGTGCAAAACCATTTCATTCTCGACCATCAATGACTTCTTGTTCCTCTGAGTTGGATCAGATCTCAATATCGTTTCGAATCTCATATTAATCAGTGCGAAGTTGGATCCAGGTCCTCCAAAACTAAATAGAGTAGCCTGCGATTCTTGGACACGAATCTGATGCAGGTAGTCGGAGTAGTCAACTTTGCAACCAATAAAAGTCACTCACTTAACCATGAAACAACGGGAGAGAATGTTAGTTGGTCCGTTGAGCATTAGCCGCCGAAAGTGCTAAACCAGGCAAGCCCTATTTCTACAAAATCATAGACAGTTCCTCCAATGGTATCGTGGTTTGGAAGTAGAAGATGCTATTGAGATGCGGACTCAAAAATCGCTTCGAGAATCTGACATTAAGCAAGACGATGGCATCCATGCCAGTTTGTACGGTTGTTTGGATAAATGATCCCGAGGAGTGATTTTGGTAATTTAGCCTACTTTTCAAACCTTGATTTTTAGACCATATTGTTTGTGAAAAGACATGTCGGGTCGTTTAATATGAGTTTTAGAATAAATATTTTGGATTATGATTGTTAAAATATTATTATAGGAAAGTAAGGAATGCGAAATATTAAGATTAGTGTGTTTGGCCCAAAAAAAACACTAAGTCAAAGTGTTGAGATGCTAACTAAATATTTTATAATTTTAAATTATCCTTGAGTCAATTAATGGTGCATCGTTTGTTGTCATTTTCTTATTTTCCTATTTCTCAAAATAATGTATCTCTTAAGCAAACTTTTTATTTTTTATCGTTTCTAATTTAAAATTTATTTTTAGACATGAGAATTTATTAAATTATTTCTTCGTTAGATATATATTAGAAAAATTCAATTAATAAACGAATAAAACATATTTTTAGTTGATAAAGATCAAATAAATAATATACTAAAAGAATCAAACTGAAAATGTACAAAGAATATTATTCTAGCATAACTAAATTAATTGAAAATATTTTAATACGTAAGACTTACGAAACGTATAAAAGTTATCATTGTGTTTTTTCTAATTCTATTTACTAATAAATGTATCTTAATCAAAGTTTTTTATTTATTAAAATAAGTAATGTAATCAAAATAATAAGTATACATATCACGTGCACCTCACGTGTGTTTAACTAATATATACATAAGGGGCGAAGCTATCAAAAGGCTAGGGGGTCACATCCCCTCAAACTTTGAATAATAATATGTATTAGAAAATATTATACTTTTATATCTCATACTATCACCATTAAATTAAATATTTAAATCTTGAGTTATAAAATTTTACTCTTTATACTCTAATTCTAACTCTATCAACTCAAGTTGCCTTCTTTATCCATTTTCTCTTTTCGAGTTTGAACGTTTCGATATGCTATCGGATAAAAATATTTTATATGGCTTTTGTTTAGGTTAATTCGTTCTTTGATTTATTAGTTTATTCTCTTTTGCACGAAATCAGATCTTTTTTTTTTCACGGCGGAAACTGGAACCTCCATGCTCTCTAAACTCCCCCTCCTTGTATACTTGAGAATTGGGAGGCAACCCTTCAGAGAAACTCCCTCTTTGTTATATATGATTTTGATGACTTCAGCAAAATAATCTAACCTTCAATTCGTAGAACAGAAATCAGTATAGAACGAAACCCTCCTTTTGCATGCAGAGAAAAGAGAAGAAATCAGCGAGGAAATGAGAAAATCTATGTAACTTACCTAAAACCCAGACTGGAAATTGATGAAATTTTCAACCCTCTTCGCTGAAGTTTTGCAAACCAAAGAGGGAAGGGAAAGGGGTTTTTCTTCGTGTATGGTAATCGAAAGGGAGATAGGGAAGTGTGTGTTCGGTCAGCAGCGGGCTGTTTGGGTATATGGAAGAGTGGTGTTTGGTTGTTGGTAAAAGCTATCTCCACATACTAACCACGTCGTTTCAAGTGGTCTTAAATGATGTCGTTTTAATTAATTTTAATGGTAAGTTGATAGATATTAGTATTATGGTTTTTATTGTTAATTTTAAACAGCTTAAGATTTAAAGTGTAACGTTTTATAGTTTAGGGTTTAAAATATTTAATGATGATGGTTTGAGGTACAAAAGTATAATTTTCTCTATGTATTATGCCAGTATATTGGGAAATGCTAAAACACTAGAACAATAACTACAAACGGAATGTAGACGAGAAGTTAATCTCAGCACAACGACGAATTGGCCGCTTTTGAAACCCAGGGGTGTTGAGCTTGACGATTCGATGTTTGCAAAATTGCTCTAAGTTAGAAGTGTCTTTTATGATTAATTTTTAATACATTCTTATGTATACTAGTAAAAAAATATGTGTTCCACACGTGATAAACTAATTTATAATAAACGTATGATTTGAATTAATATTAAATATCTTTAAAACTCCTTGTAATATGTAAATAAATTTGTTTGTTTATAATCTTTAAATTGCATTATATAACATTGTTCTTTGAGTTATATAACATTGCATTATATAACAATATGACATATTCATAAGAAATGAGTATCATATATTAAGATGTAGTTCCTATTATTCAAAATCATATCAATATTTTTTTTTCTAAATTCATTTATATGAATTTTTTATATTCCTAATATCATAAGGACTACAACATATTTAATTATAAATTTATAATGAAACCATTAATTGACTAAAAAATAAGAATTTGTTATACAAAATATCTCGAATTTTATCTTCACATATATAAATTTTTGACTACATAATATTATAAAACTATTTAATTCTACTAACAACTTAAAAATAAATTGTCATTAAACAGAAAATATAATTTTATATATGAATTAAATGAGAAAAAAATTAAATACTCAAATTGTACTATATTTAAGAATGTTATAAACGGTGAAAGGAGAAATCAAAAGTTTCTCACATTTAAGTTCATTTTTTAATATAGTAGCTAGAGATAATCTATAACATATATAAAAGCACTAAACTTGAAAATATATTTTTAGACGATAATGTCCTTGTTTATATTATAAATTATCTTAGTTGCCCGTCAATTAATATGATAGGTCCCACATGTTTCATATCAAAATTAGTTAAGATTCATCCTCATTAAATTGAAAAATATTTCTATCTTTCATATTATTTTTACATCATTATAATAATTATTCATTATTTATTGCATGCACACAAAATAATAAACATTTATCTCTAATGCTCTTCTTGTTCTCTTTCCTTATAAGATCTCTACAATTTCACTCAATGTATCTTACATTTTTACTGATTCTACCTTATTTTTTAATTAAGACATTTGAATTACACTTACTTAAGTTGTAATATATTTTATATTTGAATGGACTATGTCTTATCATTTGAGAAATTCTCGATTTATCACTAACCATTTATTTAATTCATTGAGTTAGGTTCCACTAATTAAAAAATTTAGGTTCATAATTGAAATCCTACTTAGAGAATATAAAAAGAGGTTTTTTCTTTAAAATCACTTAAGTGAATAAAAGACTAGTTCCCTTAAAAATCACATAAACATACGTGATAAAAGACTAGTTGTCTTAAAAATAGGTGATAAAGTTTGTTTTGTATAACAAAATAGTATAAAAGCAAAATTTTCACAAAAACCAACTTGTGTGATTTAAAATAAATAAAAATATAATTCTAAAAAATATATTTATTTAAAGTAGTATTGTGTTAACATTGGAGTATTATTTAATTTGATAAAATTTTATAAGATATTAAAAACATTCATTTTTTGTTATATTTTATTTGAAATTATGTGTTGCTTATGTAAGTCATAAGCTATTAGGCTACTTTTTCATATATTTATTATTTACAATTTGTTATTCAGTTGCTATTTCTTGCTACATTGTTTTATCTAATTCATTATATTTGTATAATTATATATAAGTTGTATCTAAGTGCCTTGAAATTTTAGTTGTTTAATTTTCATAAACACCATAATATTCTATGCAAGCGTGATTCAAATTAATGTCATTCAATGCGTTGAAACAGAAAAAAAATGTAAACGTGTGATACGAGGAAGGAAACCAACTCAATGTATATTCCACTTGGATGCGTAAAATAATTTGGGCTTCAAAAATATTTTCATTTGTTAATCAAGCAAGATATTTGTTGCCTTTTCTCATTACGTTAGAAAAAAAACATCTATTTCAACAATCCGATTATCTTGAGAAAACTTTATTTTATTTTTAGCTTTGGAAAAGTATGTATCTTCAAAGTTATGATTGAAGTAATTTATAAAGTTCGTTTTTATATTATTATTAATTATATATTGATAATATTTAATTACTTGTAAAATACAATAGTCATGTTTGGTTATGCACGGTAATCTATGAAATGATGAGTAAATTTATTATTCCTATATTTGGTATATGTTAATTTTTGTTGTAAATTTGTGTAAGTAACAAGAGGTTACTTAAACGTTATATTAGTGATATATTATGTAAAAACAAATTTGATGTGAACTTTTAACATCAATTTTAATTAATTTTTGTTAACATTTAAATAAATTAATAATGGTAGACTAATTAAAAAAATCAATTTTAATGAAATTAATAAAATATGAGAAATAATGAAAAAAAATATTTTGAACGTCAATTTTAACATTAATTTTAATTATTTTTTATTAATAATAAAATAAATTAATAATACTAAATTAAATTTTAATAAAGTTAATTTTAATTAAATTAATAAAATAAGAGAAATAATGGATTGTGCTTTATTTCATATGAGATGATGATAAAAAATAATTTTATTTGTTATTAGAATTGTAATTACATTATAAATTGAGATTATTTTTATTTTCTGTTGTAATTAAATTACCTAAAAATCTGAGATTGCATATAAATTAGAATTACAGTCTAATTTAATGATTATTCTAAATAAGTATAATAATTTAATAATAAAAGGATTATAAAAAAAGATAGCGTAAAATAAATTGGTCCGAGAAAAAGAAGAAAAGTAATCTATCAGCTAGTACACCTATATATTAAATGGTTTGGGACGTTTTCAAGACATCGTTAGATGTGAATTCAATAGCTAATGCAAGAGATTCGGACGTTAAGAAACGAACGGACCTTCGCACCGATCTCACTGATATATGTGTGTGTCAATGTTAGGTAAAATTAATTAAATTAATCTTCGAAAAGTTTTTCGTTTTTATTAATTTTATTGATCGAGAAAGCCAATTGCAAGTCACCGATTTATTAGGTGCTTACCAATAAAAAAATCATATTAATTCTCACCGGAAAATTAGATAATAATCAAACTTGTAATAAACTGATGTGATTCGTTTCAGTATCTAGTAGTTGTAGATTCCTCTTGAATCTTTATTTTTTGGGTAACGCCAAATTATAAAGTTAATTTATCCTTTTTTGGTTTTAGAAAATAAGGTGCATGACAACTCAACATACCCTTTGAAATTGTACTGAGCTATTAATCATAAATGTTATAAGATTAGTACTTGTCACATCTACAGTGAGTTATCTAAAAATCTGATTTTATCCTGAATGATTGGTTTACACGGACAAATGGATTCATAGAATTGATAAATCCTTCATATCGTTGCTGCAAAGTTTTGAACATGAGTCGTAATTAAACAAATTTTTGGATAGTTTGTTAGTGACAACATTTTATATGTATACGTTTTGGTATATGCTATATAGAATAACTATCGTAATTAAATTGATGGTAATTGAATTTGTGATAAAACATTATTATAATGTTTAGTTGTGTATGATATAATCTATTAAACGTTTGATATAAGTTACTATAAGTTTATGTCAATAATAAAGATTTTTTTAGTCATGTTATGTCAAAAAAATATTTGATATGCAACTTAACATCAATTTTAATTATGTTTGATTAAACTTTAATTAATAAATAGAGTTTGACTAATTAAACTTCGATGAAAATAATTTTAATTAAATTAATAGAACTAAAAAAATCCCTCAAACCACATTTAATAATATCTTTACAAAAGGGTATAGACATAATTTTATAGTGGTATCTAGATTACAAGAGGATAAATTCAGTATAAGAGATGACGTACTAACATAAGCAAGATATCGCGAATCAAATAAGGACTAAGTTTGCTTAACTAAGTGATGTATAGACTTTATTAAGGTATTTTTTTTAAAATTTCTTTAAATTATTGCGTGTTAACGTGTCAATTTAGGAGTGATCAATAAGTTATTTCATTAAATACACTTGATGATTTAATACGTGATTAACATGAGACCGCTTTTTTCATTTCAATTTTTTTCAAACTAATCCATTATCCTCTAGTAAATACTCAATAGGTTGACAATTTCATAGTATTTCTAAGTTTAGTCTAGTCATTTGGCGAGATATTGATGTCCTAGCTAATGTTCGATCACTTGTTTTAAAAATTAAGTAGTAGGAAAATTCTCTATTTGAAGTTAGTTTAATTATTATAGTAAAACTTCGTGGGTTGTTTATTTTCGAGGTTGAATTTCCCAACAATAAAAGGTAACTAATTTAGGAGGAACTCAAGCAAAACATATTGTCAAGAAGAAAACCATATATTCAACATATATAGCTACAATAGAATTCACAAACTATACGATTTTGGCCATGCTCTAGAGAAAAGAATTCAATGTATTTTGATTGATTTAAAGAGTGGTGGCATTTTCTATTGTTCCCGAGCTGACATAATTCAAGGGTGATATTGACAGTAGATGGTTGCTACGCGAAATATTTTTCTCTAGATGATAATGATGAAGCTGACGTAATGTGAGCAACCTAATCTTGTGCACCAGAGTTGGAGCTCACGAACTTTAGAACTATACATGAATTGAACTTTCGAAGTGGATAGTCATCGACGTGAGTAGCCTGACCTGGTGTACCAGAGTTGGAGCTCACGAGCTTTAGATCTACGCATAAATTGAACTTTCGAAGTGGATAATCATCGACGACTGATCACATGTCATGGGCAGACGAAGATCTCATCCTGTTGTGCTGGCTCAACGAGACCAGCTCCGTTATTCCTTAAGTTGGCCTGCGACACATATAGCTCATCTAATAACTGTTTTGAAACAACCCCAATACGAATTAATTGTCATGTTCACTAAATTATGTGAATCCTTATATTGTTTTCGATAATCTATAAAAACTTTATAGTAATAAGTTATTAATTCCTTGCATGAAATCTTTCAAAAATTTAATTACTTGATAGAGCTACTGTCGAAAAATAATTTAACAACCTAAATGTATCAAAACGATTTTACTCTCGTTCACTCAAATCGGAGAAAATCTTCTACTTTGAATGTTCATCTTCTTCAAAATCAAGGAACAAAAAAATTGAGCAAACTCATGAAGAGGAGAGAGCAAAATTAGCCAATATGATAATTCTTTACAACATCGATTATGTTTGTTAATCTATTGATAACAATTTAAATTTTTGTTACGATAATTTAATTATGATTAAAAAGGGTAATATACTATCACACTCTTTTTTTGTTCCTTTTAATTAGGAGTTTCTCACGTTGAGCCAATCATATTATTTCAATTTCTTAACTACTTTTAATGATACTTGTATGACATGACATTTTTAGGTTGTATTAATGATTGATATAATGTGTTGATAAGACCCGTCTTTTAATTTTCTTAAAAATATCATATAAAAACGAATTTCGGAACGCTATATTGAATTCACATCATTCTTTTGTGTAATAAATAGAAAATACAGTTTTAAATATTCAAAGTATATATTTTCATCCTATAGAATACATTCTAATATGATTGTACATAGTACATATACATATTCATTATGACATCAACGATAATATACCTCCATTTCCAATTAAATAAAAGATGAATTACACTTTTAATCCGTATATTTTAAGTATATATTCTTCCAATCGAGTATTTATATTTTATTAATAGTGCCAAAACAATCTTTTTTATTAATATGTCACGTATATACATAATTAACTGAACAAAAGAACAGGAGTAAGTGACACCACCAATCTACTTATACGATTAGAACAATACTCAGGTGATGTCTACATAGTTGAGTGTGTGCAAATAGGCGGATTACGTACATACGTACATATATAAATTATTTTATGTATGATTGGATGACCCAAATGTAACTACTCATTCGGGATGTATTTAGGGTCGAGTATTTCCCATGCAAACTCTCTTTGTTATTCATCTATAAATACCCATAAGCACACTCCTTCCAAATCAAACCAACTTCAAACAAAAGAAGGAAATGGACCATTTTTTCTTCTTAAATCTTCTTCTTCTTTTCGTTTGCATGATCACTTTCTCTCTCTTCATCCTTTTCTACATGCATAGGTCCCAATTTTCGGGGCAAACCAACATCCCACCAGGAAAAATAGGGTACCCAATAATAGGAGAGAGCCTAGAGTTCTTGTCCACTGGATGGAAAGGGCATCCAGAGAGGTTCATTTTCGACCGTATGATTAAGTACAGATCAGAGATTTTCAAGACCTCAATCTTTGGTGTGCCCACGGCTGTGTGTTGTGGCTCATCATGTAATAAGTTTTTGTTTTCTAATGAGAATAAGTTGGTCACTGCATGGTGGCCTGAGTCTGTGAATAAGGTCTTCCCTTCTTCTCTTCAATCCTCTTCCAATGAAGAAGCTAAGAAGATGAGAAAACTCCTCCCTCAATTCCTTAAACCCGAAGCTTTACGCGGATATATCGGTATTGTTATTTGTTATACACATTCTTCGTGGTATCTTTCTAATTTCTCTAGACAAACTCGGTGATATTTAATAAATACATAATTTAAGTGATTATTAGATATTATTGAATATAGATAGATAAATAAAAATTATCGTCATTTTGACTAAGAGATCTTAGTTTAATTATAGATTTTGTTATTTTACGTAAGACAATTATGTTTCAGAATTAAAATAAACTTTTTCTCAGACATAGAAACGTACAGGAATAATTTTTCAATTGTGTCACGTTGTTTTAATAGGTATAATGGATACCACTGCTCGACGACATTTTGCGTCTGCTTGGAACAACCAAGATCACGTTGTCGTCTTCCCTCTCGCAAAGAGCTACACCTTCTCGTTAGCTTGCCGTTTGTTTATGAGCATCGAGGATCCAGTTCGAATTGCAAAGTTCTCAACACCGTTCCTCGTATTGGCGTCTGGGATATTCTCTTTACCAATCGACCTACCAGGAACGCCGTTCAACCGTGCCATCAAGGCCTCGAACTTGATAAGGAAGGAACTCATGAAGATCATTAAGCAGAGGAAGGTTGATCTTAGAGAGGGAAAGGCATCGCCGACACAAGATATATTGTCACACATGCTTTTGACGTGCGACGAGAACGGACACTATATGAAGGAAATGGACATCGCCGATAAAATACTAGGGTTGTTGATTGGCGGCCACGACACGGCTAGCGCTGCGTGTACTTTCATTGTTAAGTATCTTGCCGAACTACCGCATATCTACGATGGAGTCTACAATGGTACGTTTTTTTAGACTTCTGTTAGACGAGCTCATTGTCATATGGACACTGTTAATTAATTAGATAGTTGCAAACATATTAATTTACAGTATAAATATATACACACACTGATACACATAGGGGTGTTCACAGTTCGATTCGGTCAGTTTTTTGATGAAAAATCAAATCGAACTAAATCGAATCATTCATGACAAGAGAGCCGAATCGAACCGTGAGTTTCGGTTCGATGGTTCGGTTCTCTAGTTCGTTATTATTAATTAATTTTTTTTAAATAATTGCTAAATAATAAATATCAAAGTTTTACTTTTAATTTGATTTGATATAAAATTATATATAAAAAATAAAAAATAATAAAAATTTAAAATTTCGGTTCGGTTTGAAAACTAAGGGTATTCAACAGTCGGTCTGGTTAGATTTTTAGAGGAAAACGAAACCAGACCGAAAATTACGGTCCTCCTATATGGAGGACTAAACCGACCAAAACACTATAAAAAATCTGAACCAACCAGATCGAACTTCAACGGTCGGTGAATTTTACGGTCCTCCTATATGGAGGACTAAACCGACCAAAACACTACAAAAAATCTGAACCAACCAGATCAAACTTCAACGGTCGGTTGAGATGAATTTTACATCTAAGTACACGTTTTATACGTATGATAAATACACATAATTTTGAGATTAAAAGTTTAATACACATTAATACATTGAACGTATTACCACACACATGCGGACGCTTACTTCATCATGAGGAGGTACATGTAATACTTTTATAACTCATTCCCACATTAGCTCTCTATTTCCTTTCCGATGTGGGAATGTGGAAAAGTCATTTTTTACTTGAAAAATTATTTTATATATATTATACTGTCGGTCTGGTCGGTCCGGTCCAGAATTGGTTGAAATTCTGGACCGAACCGACCAAATATGAGAACCAAATATGAGAAAAAACCGTCAAGACTGATCAACTTCGGTCCGGTCCGGATCGAATTATACGGTCTAGAAGGTTTTTGAACACCCCTATAAAAAATCACCGAAATTTTGAACCGTACAGAAACTTCGGTTCTCTAATTTCTCCCGAACCGAACTGAACCAAAGGTATAAAAAAATCTACTGAACTGATAATTTTTTGTTCGGTTCGATTCTATCGATTCGGTACGAAAATGTTCACCCCTACACACAAATACTAAATGTACGTTTAAAAAGGGTTAAGTATATAAGAAAGATAATTTAATTATTTTAGTTTTATATGAAGATGATGGAGATGATGTAGGTTTATGTGGAAATTTAAATAATTTCCTAGAAAAATAAAAAAGAAATTTAGTTCATTGAAAATACAGATTAATATAAAGAAATAAATTCCTTAACAAAAGAAATTAATCATTTGAAAAGTATGAAGAGACGTTACCTACCTGCAAATATATACTAATGGACCTTTTCCTTGACATAGACGTGCAACCTACAGATTAAAGCCATCTAAAATTTGATGCTTGGCCCAAACTTTAAACTTTAAAGTATCATTTCACCTAGATACGTTAATCAGATTAAAAGTATTCTTAATTTTTCATAATTGTTGTTGACTTTATATTGATTTTAATGTTTTTATATCGAAAAATAATTCAAAGAAGTTTCTAAAATGCATTTCTAATGTAATTTCCTTTTGTTGATAAAAAAATGTAATTTAATTTGCTTATTTTTTGGTAAAAGTTCATGCGGTTTGAGAATGTTATATTTTATAAAGGAACTTTTATTATTTATTATTTAGTATTATATTTTTTGTCAAATTAATTACAGTTCTACAACGATCATAATCATCATAAATCAAACCGACGACTTTATAATGTGAGTCATTATCAAGTATTATATTGGATTGACCAAATTTTAAAAAAATTAAAATAGTGTTATCTTCTAAAAATAGACACTTTTCATGAATAATTCCGAAAAAGAGTTGACACATTTTAATTAAAAATATTCTTTTCAAAATTAATATTTTATTTACCTAGAAACAAAAAGAAAGTCAATGTTTTTTATTATTGAAAAGAGCAAATGGAGATAGCAAAATCAAAAGCTGCAGGGGAATTGTTGGACTGGGATGACATCCAAAAGATGAAGTATTCCTGGAATGTAGCTTGTGAAGTAATGAGACTTGCACCTCCTCTTCAAGGTGCTTTTAGGGAAGCCATTAACGACTTCATCTTCAATGGTTTCTCCATTCCTAAGGGTTGGAAGGTAATCTCTTTCTCTATGTTTAGCCTCATTTGATAAAATGACGTGTAATGAGTCGGAACACTATTCTATGATTTCATAAGGAATGATAGATAGCAGTTCCCTACATCTGGATCGTGTGATCTGATTTGAATAACCCAAGTATAGACGTATTGTAAAAAATTATTTTTTGCCAATTGACCTGGTCTTTTGACAGTTCAGATCAGATCAACGATACATAAGGTCAACTTTTCAGTAGTTAGCAAACTCAACTACTCAACTAACGAGAATCCGAATCCAAGAGTCAAATAACATGATGTACTGACAAATAGTTGCATGGATGCAGTTGTATTGGAGTGCAAATTCAACACACAAAAACCCAGAATACTTTCCCGATCCATACAAATTTGACCCATCAAGATTTGAAGGAAACGGACCTCCTCCATATGCCTACGTTCCTTTTGGTGGAGGGCCAAGGATGTGTCCTGGCAAAGAATATGCTCGTTTAGAAATCCTAGTTTTCATGCACCACTTAGTCAATAATTTCAAGTGGCAAAAACTTATCCCTGACGAGCAAATCGTTGTTGATCCTATGCCTATCCCGGCTAAGGGTCTCCCCATCCATCTCATTCCTCATAAGTTACTTTAACTAATTTCTAAAACATGGTCTACTTCAGTTCTCTCGCAATAAACGAATTTTATATTATTATTGTGTGATCAAAATTAAAATGTTGATATTTGATCATTTGAATAGACGTTTACCTATCCGGACAAAGCTTAGTAGAAGCTTGTGTACTTTACTCCATGATGAAATTTCTCGTGATTACTATATAACATTTTATCCTTGTCAATTTGTAATATTGATGTAAGCAGTGACAGACAAATTAATGATGTCTTGTACTGATAATTAATGTTTATTGTCGTTGGTGTGACATTTTATTATCAATAAGTTTAATAATATGTAAATAACATTGTTGCTTTGCTTACTTGAATATTTTTGGGTTAATTATCATGTTGAAGTTAATTATAATCGACTTTTAACCCAAATTTGAGAGAAAATTCATTAACATATAGTTTAAAGTTTGTTACTTATTAATAAAGATTAACGAGATAGATGTGAAATATGTGATAATCCAACTGGTAGCTATAATTGAAGCAGAAGTCTAGTTTGAAGCTTCTTCCCTCAACTTGTCATATAACAAAAAAATATAATTCTAAATCGATTAAGTTTTTTTTTATCAAATTTTAAGTAATTAAGTGATGTGTCATTATTCTATAAGTCGATATATCACTCATTAAAATAATTTATTAAATCAAACTATGAATTAATGATACATTATTTGATTACTTAAAACTTAATAAAAAATTTATTCGGTCTAAAATTACTCATTACAAAAATTTAAAAATTCATTCTGGACATGTTTTACATGTCCCATGTGTAAAACATGCTTATTTCATGTTATGTATATATTTTTTCTATAGCAAAAAAGAAAAGATTAAAGAAGATGTTATGTCTACTCTATTAGTTTAGCCATTTTCGGCCACTCTATCATAGCTATAAATTTAGGTTAAAAGATACACCCGTTTGTGTTAAATATCGATTTCATCCCTAAACTTTTGATTTTGTCAATTTGATAAATTTGATATTTAGATTAAAAATTATTGGTAATTAACATTTCGTAAGAAAAGTAAAAAAAAAAAACATTCCCTAAATATTGCTCATGCGTAGGGTTGTTCACGGTTCGGTTCAGTGATAAAATCGAACTGAACCGAACCGTGAATACTAAACGAACTGAACTGAATCGTGAGTTTCGGTTTGGTTCGATATTATTAATTAAAAATATTTTTTTAAATATTTTTTAATGATATTATTGAAAAACAAATATAAAGTTAAAGTTTTAATTCGGTTCGGTTCGGTTTTAAAAGAAATTATATATAAATAATAAAAAAAATCATACAAATTTAAAGTTCGATTCGGTTCAAAAATCACTAAATTTCGACCATTTTCGGCCGGTTCGTGTTGGTTTTGAACACCCCTTACTCTTGCAGGTAGATAAATTATGCAAAATGATATTGACTCGAGGGTGAAATTTTCGGGGGCATCATTTTTCTCTATTAAAGTATGGGTGATTAATTTTTTACCAAACCAAAACGAAAATGTATGCTTCCATCGGTCTTTATGGATCTTCATCATTTCGGTTTGAGAAAAAGTAAAAAAATTGAAATTTCGGTTCATGTCAGATGTTTTCGAATCGAATTGAATCGAAATTTAAGTTTTCTATTATTATTTTTTATTTTTATTATGTAATTTCACATCGAATCAAACTGAAACAATGATTTTTTTGTTTTTATTTTTTTTGTTCATGATATATTTTTTAATTTTCATGTGATAATTTTCTTTGAAAACCATTAATCATGCTGACAATTTTAAGTTTCAGTGTTTAATTTCTAAAAAAATTATCTTGTTGTTCATCCACTAAGACCAAATTAGAGAATCGAACTAAACCAAAACTTTCGATCTGATTCATTTATGTTTTAGTTCGGTTTGCTTCAATTTTAATAAAAAACTAAACTGACCAAACCGTGAATACCTTATACAAAAGATGAGACGTTTAACTCGTCTTCATATCTATGCGAAAAGCAACGTCTAATAGAATAATATATCATAAAAAGTAGTTCATGATCTTGATTGAGAGAGTTTGATTACCAATAACTTTGTAAGTTTATAGTTCAAATTGACAAATCAAAAATCGAGAAACAAAAACTTCAAGTATTGATAGTACCTTTTCTTTACATGATCAATAAACATAAAAAAATTATATCTGATCTAAACCGCTGAATAACAAAATAATAACTTAAAACAATTTTTATGATGATAAGATATGAGTCATTATGTTTCATTTAACAGTGAAGATCTAAGGCAAACAGATCACTTCCGGATCCTATCTTTAAAAGAGATTTTTCTTTGTTAAAAGCTCATCATTTATATTTGATAAACGTTTAGTTTGTATTTATAATGATAAATTTGTAATAAATGACCGCTACAAACCTTAACAAACGTGATTGACCAGTGAAAGGATTATTAACGATGCTGGTAAGTCTCCATTACTTTGACATTGCTTGTTCTGATGTGAGAGTGAACTAAAATTGGTGGGAAGTTCATATCTTCATCACTGGTGGCCGCCTTCATTTATTTGATAGCAATACTCGTTTGAATATTCAAATAAAAAGAAGGAAATTAAAGTTCTTTATAATTTGACCTATCTTATTTCTAATCATAGCTTAGTTTAATACACAGTGAACAAAACTACACTTACTAGGAGAGTTGATTCCTCGCCTCTATACATTAAAAGTTTGGTCCCCTAGGAGAGTTGCAGTAACTAAGGTCTCAGATCTTTTAAAATTAGATGGTTCGGGATGGGATGTCCAGTTACTTCAATCTATTTTTGTTCCGGCATCATAGACCGATATCGTTCAGTCGTTGTGGGGGTTCGGATAGATGGGTATGGCATCACATCGAGGTATAAGGTAGCTTCGTTTCTGCCTAGAAATGGACTCTTGGGGAAGACCAATCAAGGTATGTCCAGCGAGAGAGTAGATGATAAATCCACTTGGAAGGCTTTGTTGAGTCTTAAAATACCTCCCAAGTTAAAAGATTTTCTGTGGCGATGTCTTAATAATTATCTAGCTCATAAGGTGAATTTGGTGAGAAGGGGGCTTAATATTGATTCGGTGTGCAATGTCTGGAAAGGTGGATGAAACTGTTATCCATATTTTCTTTAGATGCCCTTTAATTGGCAATGAATTTCTGGTTTGGCAGCCCTGTTAGTCTTCGTTACGAGAGGCTGGTGGGTGACTTTTTCATGGACATTTGGAGGCTCATTAATAAGGTTTCTGCTGGTTTGTTAGAGGAAGGTAATTATGGTATTCTTTGGATGGTTTTTGGAGGATCTGGAAAGCTAGAAGTAACAAGTGTTTGAGGGATTGTTCTATTTCTCCTTCGGAGGCTATTGATCATACTGCTCAGCATTTAACTTGGTTTCTTAACTATTTATGAGTATTTAGTTATTTCCCAAACATTGTGCATTACTGAATTTAATAAATGAATGAAAGTTTTTCTATTAATTAAAGTGTGTTTATAATTTACTCAAGTTCTGAAACTATTATTAACGCAAGAAGTGTAAAGACTGAGGGGTCTTCCAGACAGACTCTTCTGAAATAGTTTAAAACATTATTTGTAATCTTAGGATCGACTGGGCAATCAAGTTCGATTATGACTGTTAGGTTGAACCAAAGGATGCCGGTCGTGGGTCATGGGAGTGGAGACTCTAACGGTTGACCTAGACATGTTATGAAACATGTTGAATAGACCAGTAACCAATTAGTTTAGAGTAAAGTCGTTAATCTAGCTCTAAATCTAATTGTTACACCTTAAGGATATTTTTATAATTACCTTAATCCTGAGGTGAATACGAAACTTGACGTAGTTAGTTACGATCTTTGATACGTCAAATGAATGAGTTCGAATTGCTGGATAATACTTCGGTTGTTGGGATCGTGATTCAACTATGTTAGAGTTGCGTGATTCACATATGTGAAAATTCATGGTTAGATTGCGAAATGTAAGCATTTTAACTTTAGGTTTTATTGATGGGTGTGTAAATATATTAACCTGGGCAGGTACTTGATGAAATGTATCATTGAATAAAACATGTGAAATTGTATGAGACAATTCACTATTATATATTTCTTATTCACAGTTAATAACTGAGTTAAAGAAATAATAATAAGTGAGGTAAAATGGTAATTTTACATCTCGTTCTTGTTACTGATATTCACGAAGGATAATATGTTATATTATGTGGATCGTGAAATAAAAGTGTTTATTTGCACCAATAGAAAATGTAGCGCACATGAATCGAGAGTTGGTTCAGCATCGGACCTATAGTGGAGTAGTACGATGTCATGGTTAAATAGGTTGAGAATTTATGAAGATAAATTCGTCGAGTATTTGAATCCTATAGTTTTATTCATGTGGGTCTATTTAGTTTCAGGAGTAGCTCATGAGAACATGAATAGAAGAAACAACATCAGTTGGATCAAAATATATTTTAAGATGCATTTCCTAAGCCCATATACGATGGATGTTGTCATTTTATTAGAGAAAGAGAAATTAATTGATGTTCAAATTAATTTATTTATTATTTTCTAATTATTAGATAATTAGTAAATAAGAAAAAATTGATGAAAATCAATTTAAATTTATCGATTTCGGATTGATGAATTTGGACACAATATTGACTTTAATGAGAGATGTAATTTTCGACAATTATATGTTATGGGTGTGAATTTCAGAAATTACACATATATGAGGTATATGTGAAAATCCTAAAATTATTATATAAGTGATGGCATTAGGATTGCCTCCCTAAGTGTGTTAATACAACCCTAACCATATAGAGCAGAAAATGATTTCTCTCTCCCCCTCCTACTGTTGTTGCCTAAATCACTAGAGGAAGAGAAAATTATGATTTTTCTTCCTCAATTGTTTTGAGAGCCCACAATTAGTTCCTAACGACGTCCTTGCGAGATATACTTCTGAATCCTACGAGTGGTTGTTAGCGTGAAAATTGATTCGAGTTTTACGAAGAACGAAGAACGCGAGATGAATAATAGGATTCCACCAAATCAGAATTTCTCCGATACAAGAAAGGTATAAAATTGTTTCTACCTCTTTTGAATACGTTTAACTTTGTATGCACAATCGGTTGTATGGTTTTAATATTTAATATGATTAAATTGGTTGATGTAAAAAATTTTGATATTCTGCCCACGAACCGTTCGTGGTTCAATGACTTTTTCTCAAATTTTAAAATCCAATCCAGCAACTGGTATCAGAGCCTTGATTCCTTGATTATGCATATTCTATGGTTGAACGTATGCATCGTTGGATGTTGTGATATTGGCATATTTGTGTATGGTATTCAATATAATTTTGAATGTGTTTTATGAATGGATCCAAATCTATTGGCTCTATGCGTGTTTTTTTCAATTTCAGAATTGATGTACGCCGAAATTGAGGCATATGATTTTATGTAATTTATTTTCTTGTAAAATTTGTATTATTTTAAAATCCATGTAATCCATCGCCGCCTCGAAAAAAAAACCGTCGAAACCGTTGTTATCGTCACAATCGTTATCGTCACCGCTGCCGCTGGTCGCCGTCATGCCCTGCGTGGTGACTAGGGTTTGTGAAAGCTAGACGATAACAATTAGGGTTTAGGAAATCCTATGATATTTCACAAAAATACTAATCTCATCTTTTATCTTTTCAAATTTTAAATTTTAAAGATAATTATCAACTTAATCTTTTATCTTTTGAATTTTAAAATTTAAAAGGATTTTAAAGAGATTATTTAATCAGGAACATAGTTTTACTTAATTAAAGAGTTTTGATCAAAATTTTGAATTTTGAAAATGGAATTGCACTGTTATAAAGAGTTACAAAATTGGTGGAACTTCATAGAAGACCATTATAGATGTCATGAATACTAGTATTTAAACTAAGTGTAAATTATATATTATTCTTTTATGGGTTGTAATTAGAAACTAGTCAATATGGAGGTTATTTTTGAATTGATGATTTATTATTAATCCTACATCATCATATAACATGTCATATAGAATCATAAGTGAAAATAGGATAGTGGGAGGAGGTGATAGAGATCTAATAATAAGTGGGAATGATTTGGATACGGATTTTGAGAAATTAAAAAAATCTCTACTATTTGTAAAGAGATAAGTTTAATTGTTGAAGGGTATTTCTGTCTTTTCTTTCTAACTAGCTATTAGGTGTTTAGTTGCTTGTATATACTTTGGTTCTTTAGGTTTTGTTAGCTAGCTAATAATCAAAAATAGTCTTCTTCTTGCTTGTGTTTCTCTCATCTTCTTCAATCTATTGTATCTTTCTTCATGGTATCAAAACTATCTCAGACCAATCTTGTGATCCATGGCTGAAAACCCAGACAATTCTTCTACGGTTATTCACAAATAAATTGAATCTCAGATTCAAGCCGAAAAAAAAATCCCTAATTGAAACTTAGAGCCAAACTTACCTTCTTCATCCTCCTCCACTCAAGATCCAATCTTGACTGTAACTTCAACCATGTCCCTCTCAGACCCGAGTCATCATTCCCTAATCTTCTTTCTCTCCAACATTTGTCATCTTATTTCCATAGTATTTGCATCATGCATCATACTTTTCTATATGATTGAGTATTTATTTACACTGCTTTATTTATTCTTTTCAGTAAAAATATCGTTATTCCCACTCTCAACTATCTTAAACGCAAATAAACTTACTGGTGAAAATTACATGGATTGGAAACATAAACTTGATATCGTGCTGACGGTAGAAAAATGTAAGTTCAAGCTTACCACATCTTGTCTCCTTGAGCCTATTGTTGAATCGACTCAAGAGAAAAATGATGCTTATGATTCTTGCCTGCGTTCTAATGGGATCACAAGATGTTACATCTTGGCTTCTGTTAGCAATGTGTTGCAACAGCATCAGAACATGAAAACTGCCACTGATATGATGTTAAATATCACCGAAATGTTCAGAGATCAGGGTCATCAAGCTAAACGGGCTACTGTGCAAAACTTCATGAAATGTAGGATGAAACCTAGAGCTTCTGTCAGAGAACATATGATATTGATAATTAATTATCTAAATGAGATGGAGATTGTGGGTGCTGAGATAGATGGCAAGAAACAAGTTGACATGATTCTTGAGACTCTACCTGACACGTTTGAGACCTTCAAACTTAATTATTCATTGAATAAGTCGAGGTACTCACTTCCTGAGGTGATGAAGTAATTGCAAGCTGCTAAAACCCTGTTTCTGAAGGACAAGAGGAATACTAGAGAGGTAAACTTTGCTGAAAGCAAGCCTTCCACCTCTAGCATAAAAAATAAACACAGGAGGTCCAAAGAATGCTAAGAAGCAGAACTCGAAAGCTGTGAAAGGTAAGAGCACTGCAAAAGTGGACAGCTCGAAAGATAAGTGTCATCATTGTGGAGCCGCTGGCCATTGGAAATGCAACTCCCTATACTATCTCAAGGAGAGTTACTGAAGCCTGTTATGTGGCTGACTCTACTTTTTCATGGATTGTAGACTCTACAGCTACCAACCATATCTGTTGTTCCCTACAAAGGTTTAGGGAAATCAGAAGGCTTGACGAGGGCAAGTTCAGCTTCCGTTGGGTAAATAGAGACTAGTATCAGTCGTATCTATGAGAACTATTAAATTGTCATTTGATAACAGTTTTATGGTTTTACGTTATATTTATTATATCCTGGTTTTTTGGAAGAACCTTATTTCAGTAGCTAGTTTAATTGAGCAAAGATTCAATTTGAATTTATTGATAAATATATTGATATTTTTAGAAATGATTGCTTAATTACTACTGCACGTTTGACAAATAAACTATTTTACATAAAACTGATAGTTTCAATGGTATGTGACACTAAAGTAAATACTGCTTTATAAAGGGATATTAAAAGGTTGAAGTCTGAGTCAACCGATCTAACATATTTGTGGCACTTACGTCTTGGCCATATTAGCTTGGGCATGATTAAAAGACTTACGAAGGATGGTCCTTTGTAAACTTTAAGTGTGAGATCACTACATACATGTAAATCATGTACAGAAGGTAAAATGACCAAGATACTCTTTTTAGCGAAGGATGAAAGAGCCATTCAATACCTCGAACTCGTACATAGTGATGTATGTAGGTCATTGAATATCCAAGTAAGAGAAGGTTGTGAATACATTGTAACCTTCACTGATAACTACTCATGTTTTGGACATGTTTATCTAATGCACCAAAAATTTGAAACATTTGAAAAGCTCAAATAGTACAAGGCTATAGTCAAAAAGTAATTAGAGAAACAAATCAAAACGCTATGATCCGATTGTTGTGGAGAGTACTTGCTAGGAGAGTTCAAAGACTTTCTTAAAGAAGAATGTATTCTTTCTGATTTTATAGCACCTGACACTCCAGAATAGAATGGTGTGTCAGAGAAAACGAATCAAACTCTGATGAATATGGTTAGATCCATGATGAGTTACTCATTCCTCCCAGATTCGTTCTAATGATATGCCTTGGAAACATTTGCATACATTCTAAATCAAGTTCCGTCAAAGATGGTGCTTGACACGTCATATGAAAGATGGAATGGACGAACGTCGTCCGTTAACCACTTTAGAATATGAGGATTCCCAACACATGTTCGAAAATAGAAGACAGAACCCTAATCACACGGAGCAAAAAAGAGTTTCCCTCTCTCCCTCCTACTGTTGCCGCAGAAATCACTAGAAGAAGAGAAAAATTTGATTTTTATTCCTTAGTTGTTTTGAGAACTCACATTCAATTCCTAACGACCTCCTTCAGAGATATACTTCTCAATTCTACGAGTGGTTGTTAGTGTGAAATCTTATTCGAGTTCTACGAAGAACGAAGAACGTGCGACGAATAATAAGATTCCACCAAATCAGATTTTTCCGATACAAAAAAAGTATAAAATTATTTTTACCTCTTTTGAATACGTTTAAGTTTGTATGCATAATTAGATGTGTGATTTTAATATTTTATATGATTAAATTAGTTCATGCAAAAAAAATTATATTCCACTCACGAACTGTTCGTGTTTCAATGATTTTTTCTCAAATTTTAAAACTCTATCCAACGTGTACCTGGTTCTTCTAGTGAGGTGCTGATTCCAATGGTCCTAGTCTGAATGAGGCATGTCGGAAACTTTACACTGATGCGGGTTGGTTCGAATAGAATCTGTTGTGTTCTGGGATGGGCTCTCCAGGATCTAGGGGGTTCTATTGCTGCGGTGGGCTTTAACCAACTGGAGAACGTGCCTGTCATTTAGCCGAAGCAAATGCGACACTTTAGGGCATGGAGAAGTGCAACAAATTTTGTTAGGGGGAGCTGACTGTTTTATCTGATTCTTTAAACCTGGTACGAGAGTTAAAGGCTCTCAATTTTGAGTCAAGTGAGATTGGGCCTCTAGTGCATGATATTTACATGTGCTCATGTTCGTTCAAACCGATGAAGTTTGAGTTTTGTCCTAGAGTGGAGAATCGTCAAGCTCATAGATGTGCAACGTTGGGAATAAAGAGTATTGAGCCTCAAGTTGTTAGTGTTCCTTTTAATCAGTCTATTTCTGAGTTGTTTTCTGTTTAGCCCTGTTTTTTTCGGGGCTGTTTATTTGACAAAAAACTACACTTACTATTTGATTCCACAAGGAGTAGTTTTCAACCGTGATCGATTAATCTCCAAATACACATAATTTTACAAGTAATTTAATTTACTCAAACTAGTAGATCATATGTACATGGAACAATATTTTGTACTCCATAACCTTTTTAAAATCTATAGTCAACAAAAGATCAAAATCATGTCCCTACATTTTACTTAATACGAGTGATGAGTTCTCTAACATTTTGCGGACTCTAAGATTTTTGGATAGGGAAATTTACATACAAAAATTGCATCAAATAACAATTTATTTGACTCTCATTAAATTTTTATCAAGCTTTTTAATTAATTAGATTTCTGTCAGTTTGACTAGTGTTCAAAATTATATCGAACCGGTCAACCCGAATCGAACTGAACCGAAAATAATCATATGTCAGTTCGATTCAGTTTGTATTTATTAAATAATTAAAGTTTCGATTCGGTTTAAAATTGTATCCAATTTGAACCAAACCGAAATGACTATATATACACCTAAATTTTTTGAAAAACCCTAAGGGTCTGAATACTTGAGCACCGCAGATGTCTATTCCCCACTCCTCTCTCTGTCTCTTGGCTATTTCTTTCTCCCACTCACCCCACTCTCAAAATCCATTCAACTCTCCATGAGTTGAAATGAAAAAAAAATGAAAGAAAGATAGTTTCTTTAACATCTTGAAGAGGCCAGAGGCTTCAGCTTGTTCCAGTTGAGTGAGGAGTGGGAAATGGAGATTTTTTTTGTTCAAGAAATATCCACCTTGCAGTTGCAGAAGCATGAGCTCACGAAGAATGCTCGAGGAATTTTCTAGAGGTTGATATGTCTTTATTTACAGCATGATTTGTGGATGGTGTGTAGATTGCTAGTGTTCTCTTCCCTTTTATACTAGAGTTTTTTTTTTTTTCATTTTCTCTTTGGTTCTTCGGCATTTTCTATCTACCAATCCGTTAAATCTTGAGTTCTTGGGTATTTTTTTTATTTCTATCTATAATCTGTAAAATCTGGAGTTCTTGGTTATTGGGAAATTTTCTAGAGGATTTTTTTTTTACATTTTTTTTTTATTTTTAACTGCTATTAGGGTTTGTAGTTGTAGGGTTTGTAGTTGTAGAGTTTAAGTCCGATTTTACTCCTCCTTAGTTTTTAATTCTGAGAAAAAACGCATACTATTCGATTCTCTGCGTCTCAGTTTTTTTATTTTCGTTTGATCCTTCTGCAATTTTCTCAGTTTATCCTTTTGCGTCTCAATTTTTCTTTCAGTTGTAGAGTTTCATTTTGATTCATTTCATTTCGATTGGATTCTGACTTTGCTAAAAAAAACAACGCGCATGCGCTCCGTTCTTATGAGATTCACGGTTAAATTTGATTCGATATATAAAAGTTAATTTAGTTCAATATATAAAAGTTTAGTTTTGATTCGATTTAATTTTTTTCCCTTGAAACTAACTGAACCGAACGGTCCTTATTTGAAGAAGTTGATGGGAAGTTTGTTTGTTTCATTTTTGTGATAAAAATATTTATTTCTTATTTTTTATGATTTGTTTTTTAACCGATATATATCTCCTAATTTAAGGGAAACGTTGGGTGTACAGAAATTGAAAATATTTTTCCCTTTCAACTTCTTTTATGATTTTTTAACAATTTTTAATTAATATTTTTTAAAGTAGATTTCAATATCCTATATATATATATATGGTAACTTCATACAACTGATTAAATTAATGTTTTCAGATTATTTTAAAGTTTAGGTTTTAGATGTTTATTTTAAAATTTGGATCTGTAAAATGACTGCAGAAATGTTATATATGAAGAGTTACCGGTCAATAAAAATAATTATTTAGTGAAGGTAATTAATTACATAGAAAGTTTATATTAACAATCAATAAAATTGATTAACTACATAATAATTATAAAATTCAATTCAAACATAATTAATTACCTAATAATATTACATATTTACTCAATTATTCTCCTTATTAATTGAAGGAGATAGTGATTGATAAAATAATTATTTGTACTGTTAATATATATTTACTATATAATTAATTATCTTATCAATTACTCATATTTAATTACAGTAATTATATAATAGTATTACATTATTAATTCAATGAGAGAGTGATTGATGAGGTGATTGATATGATAATTATTAATTGAATGAGAAAAACTTTAAACTCTTAATTAACAGTAGAAATCGGCGGCGATCTTTCATCTTTTCTGGTGATTTAAGTGGTTCGGTTCGGTGCGGTGTAGGATGTTTTGACGAACCGAACCCATAAAAAAGAAGAACTCACGCCGACCCAAACGGCCATAATTTATCAAACACCGAACTGAACCGGTCCATATCGATAAAAATTGAACAAGGCTCTACTTTGAACACTTGCCTTAGATTTCAACTAAAAATGTAAGTTTATTGTAATAGATTATAAATACAATTAGAAATTCTCATAAGCATCAGCAGATTCGGAAGATAAAAAACAAAATATTAGACGCAATCAGATATGGAATTTCTTCTTGAACTTTTAGATCTATACCTTTTTTTTACTTCTTCAAACTTCTAGATCTGGAATCTCTCTTTTTTCTTCTTGAAACTTTTAGATCTAGAATTTCTTTTATGATCTACATCTGAAGTTTTTATTTTTGATTCACGCTTTCGACGCTTCGTATCCCATGGTTGTCCAAAGAGAGAGAGAGGCGAACTGAGAAACACATAGAGAGAGGCGAACTGAGAGAGAGAGAGAGAGAGAGAGAGAAAGAGACGAACCGAGAGATAGAGAGAGATGCAGACTGAGAGATAGGGAGAGAGACGCGATCAAAGAGGTAAGGGAGACCTGATTTGAAAGATGAGAGGTGTTGCGATGTGAGAGAGAGAAGGAAAGTCTTCAATGTGAGGAAGAGTAGGATAGTCATGGATATGATAGAGGATGAGAGGCTATGATGAGTGAGAGAGAATGAGAGGCTACGATGTGTGAGAGATAGAAGTAATGTGGTTCGGTGCGGTTTCCCTATTGAAACTGTAAACCGAACAGAACCTTATATATTTTGCTTATTTACAACTGCACTAAACTGTTTGCAATCTTCTAACCGAAAGAACCGCTTCAGTTCAGCTTGGTTCGGTCAGTTGTTTTTGTTCTTACGGTTTTACTTACACCCCTAGTTGAAAGAGAGAGTGCTACTCCTTTTAAGGGTTAGAGAGAGAGAGAGAGAGAGAGAGAGAAAGTTAATTGAAGGACAAAGAGTATTGGTAAATAATAATTAATGTTTTGATTTTATTAAAAATTTAAATAGAGAATATTTAGTCAATGTTTTATTATTAGAGAGAGTGTGATTGATGAGAAAATTAATATTGGTTTGATTAAAAAACAACTAAAATCTAAATTTTATTTAATATTTTATGGTGAGAGAGAGGGAAAGTTGTTGATTTAGATACATATGTAAATATTTATTATTTTATATTTATTTATATTTACATGACAATTTTGGGGGAATAATTGATAGAGAGATAACATGATATTTAAATGATAATTTTGAAAATAAATGTAAAGGACATTTATGGTATTTATATTACAAAAATCAGGGGATTAAAAATAAATTTGACAAAAAACTAATGTTTTTGAAAGCTCGATAAAAATATAATCATACACTATAATATTGTTATTTACCTAAAAATCACATTTACATAAGTAGACAATTTTAGGGTTGGTACTTTAAGGAATGTTAGATTTTTAAAATTTTTAGGTAAACAACAAGTTGTCGTACATGTAAAAAATTATTGGCTAAAATGAGCATAATCTATTTATGTGGTGTTTGAAATATTTCAGGTAAATCAATAGTATATTGTTGATTTACCAAATTTCAACATGCTTATTAAAAAAATTGAAAATTAAAATTATCCAGAAACCGCTCAAAACAATATGAAAATTTTGAAATTAACTGAAAATCAGCTCAAAAAGTAAAAGAAAACTGTTGATTATCAATTATTTCAAAAAACAAATTTATAATAGAAAAGCAAAAGTAAACCACCCATATTAGACATTTGTTCAAAAGAATAAATTCTAATAAAAATTGAATGATATCCATAGAAAGAATCTTATCAAATCTTCTAAAAAACAATAATCAATGCTAACCACCTAAACATACTAGAAACTCTAACTTAATTTTAGATAAATCAATTATCATTGATTTAGCATTAAAAATAACTATTAAAATAGCTATAGTAAAGGAAATGATTGGACAAAAAAAATTGATTAGTTAAGATATTCTACTAATGATACTAGCTATAATTTAGGAAAGACTTAAAATTCTTGATTAAATGATGATAGAATTAATTAAAAAAATAAAATCTAATTTGAAATCTGTAAAATCATAGATAATATCGCCTCTTCAAATTTCTTCAATAAATGATTGATGATATGACATAAAAATTTGTCCATTTTTCTAAAGTTAAGAAAATCTACTATTTTTTAAAAATCAATTTTAAAACATGTCTATTTTGTATAATTATTTTTTAAAATATTTCAGGATCTATGACTAAGTTTAATGGGGGTAAGCCGTCATTCATGCATTGGTTGTATTTTGTACAATATAACCCTTCATAAGCTTAGGGATATAATTCAAATTGAGGGGAAAATGGACATAATTCAAAACTTCATATTGTTTATATCCTTATCAATCATTAATAGGAAAAATATTACGGTACGTTTCGAGTACCGTAATTTCTGAAGTGAAAACTTGACTATAACACCCCGATCCCCGAGTGTTAAACATGCTTGAAAATTCACAATTCAAAAATCTCCAATTCAATTTAAAACCCTAATTTGAGAAAATCCCCAAATTGAAAACCCTAATTTTTCCCTAATTTCAACGTCAAATAGCGGAAGCATTATCTTAAAATAATATTAAATCATTGAATTGAAATAAATGATTCATTAAACTGTAATAAAGTGAAGCACTAAAATTCATAAGACATGAAAGTTAATCATGAATATTTATAAATTTCTGAAATAACTGAAATCAAACTGAAGTCATAACTTTATAATTTAACTTAAAAATCATAATCATGTTTACTACGGTAGTCCCTCACTCCTGCTGCTCACCATCACCTGCAATACAATCATCTATGGGGTGAGTATTAAAAATACGCAGTAAGTAAATTCACATACTAATAAGTTGCACATGACATAAATATAAACATATAACTCATGCAAATTTAATTTCACATGTTCACTGGTCACTTAAAATACTTGTAATAACACACTGATTTCAGGTTTAACATATAACTCGAACTTGTTGATACTTATATTTATTTGATCATAATTCGACCAGTCATATCCCTCGATTAACAACCTAACCAGAACTAATTAACAACTTGAACTTGATCTTGTACATGAACGTGAACATGGTAGTTGAGTGTCCTGAAATTTGATGTCATTTAAAGTTATCTGAACCTTAAGGACACTAACATGAACATGGTGACACCCAACCGTATAGCTTGATAACATGACGTGAACAATCTGGTTACTTGGTAATCAAGAGACATAACTAAGTCTACTTATTGCTTACTTATCACTTTACTTGAATTAATATTCATAATTCACATTATCACATATACATGAATAAACACATAACTTATTCATGAACAAAAACAATATAACTATTACATGTATAACTCAAAATATAATCACACATAACATGGTAAATAATTTTATCATGATATGAAAAATAAATAAAACGCTTGACCATAAAATTGAGCAACATAAATAAATAATAAAAACAATTATATATGCTACACTTATAACATATGAACATACTTACTATGTAAACCCACTTACTTGGATTCACTACGAATTAAATTTAGCAACTAATGACCTGAAATCTAAGGATCGCAGATCACAACAAATTCATATAATATCTATAATTATTTAATTAACTCAGTGAGGTTGGGAACAGGTGAAAACTACGAATTAAATTTACCTTAAATTGATGGCGGAATAAATGGAAAATGAGAGAAAGAAGAAGAACGAGAAGAAGATGGAACAGAGAGCTTGCTGGAAAAATTAGAGATAAGAAAAATAAACTCAGATTGATTCTTTAATGAATCGATCAAAATGTAAGTTGATTAGAAAAAAGAAAGAAAATAAAAGAGAAGAAACAAGTAATCATTTACCTTGATTAATGGAGGATAATTTTTGAAGAAGAAACTAGATGAAGTAGCAAGCAAAAGGGGTTTTCGTTAGGTGAAGAAAACTGTAAAAAAATTAGAGATGTGCAATAATATAAAAAAGTGGGGCTCGTGAATATAGAAGAAAATGGGAGAAAAGGGAGAGAGAGTTGTAGGTGGTTACAAGGATTAGCTTGAGATAGACAAAAGATAGATTTTGGGGAAAATGGTTGAGAGAGAACACTGGTGTGAGGGGAAACAGATGGGGTGGCTTAAAGTGTATGCGCATGTATGGTGTGAGTGGAGGTTCTAAATTATAAAAATACGCTTTACTAAATACTTGGTTATTACATTCTCCCTTCCTCAAGAAATTTCGTCCCCAAAAGGAAAATACTTACAGAAATAACTCTAGATACCTGACTCGTAACTTCGCTTCTCGTTCTCATGTTGCTTCCTCAACTCGATGATTTCTCCAGAGAACCTGGACTAACACTGTTCTGTTACGAAGAGTCTGATTCCTATGCTCTAGATTGCAGAGGTTGCATGTGTTGGATCATGCACGTACTTGCAAAGCATCGAGATGTGAAAAACATTATGAACACCTGAAAGAGCTGGTGGAAAAGTGAACCGGTAGGCCAAAGGACCGATACGATCCAAAATCTAAAAAACGCTAATAAATCTGGGGCTCAGCTTCCCCTTCCTACCAAAACTCATAATTTCCTTCATTGGGGCAACCTTGAGATACACACGATCACCCACTTTAAATTTGAGATCCTTCCTCCTAACATCTGCGTAACTCTTTTGCCTATTCTGAGCGATCTTCATTCTATCTCTGATTTTCTGAATAGCTTCATTTGTAGACTAAACCAAGTCAGGGCCCAAAAGCTTTCGTTCGCCAACCTCATCCCAGTAAACTAGTGACCGACATTTTTTTCCCATAAAGCGCCTCAAACGGAGCCATGCCAATCGTCGCCTGGTAACTGTTATTATAAGCAAACTCGACGAGTGCCATGTGCGCGTCCCAACTACCAGAGAAATCCAAAGCATAAGCTTAAAGCATATCTTCCAATGTCTGAATCGTTCGCTCAGATTGCCCATCAGATTGCGGATGAAAAGCTGTACTAAAATTCAAATGAGTACCTATAGCTCTTTATAAATTCCGCCAAAAATTTGATGTGAACCGCGGATCCCGATCTGATACTATAGATACCGGAACCCCATGAAGTTTAACAATCTCTCGGATATACAACAGAGCCCAATCCTCAACTGAAAATGTAGTCTTGCCAGGCAAAAAATGTGCAGACTTGGTGAGACGATCTACCACAACCCAAATGGAGTTAAAACCTTTCACCGTCCTCGGTAGTCCTGAAATGAAATCCATAGCTACATGTTCCCATTTCCATTTAGGAAAACTTAAAGGTTGTAAGATCCCAGATGGTCGCTGTCTCTGTGCCTTGATCAGCTGACACACCAAACACTTACTGACGAAGTCAGCGACATCACGCTTCATACCATTCCACCAATAATGTAACTTCAAATCATGATACATCTTAGTATTTCCAGGGTGCACAGTGTACGGTGAACTATGAGCCTCTGCGAGTAATTCTTGCCTAATGACCGCGTCTTTCCCAACATAAAACCTCCCATGAAAGCGAAGAGAGGAACGTTACTAACATCAAACCCTTTGCCCTTTGTCTGAACCTACTTTGCTACGAATCAAAAGTAACTCAGAATCTGAGTTCTGTGCATCGGTAATACGTTGTTGCAATGACGGTTGAACTGTGAGCTGAATTAACTGCGTTGTAGTATCTTTTAGTAAAACAAGAATCTTGGTACGTTCAAAATCCTCCAAGAGATGCTCTTGAGACGTAATAAGAGCTGCTGAATGTGCTGATTTTTGACTTAAGGCATCAGCCACTGCGTTTGCCTTTCCTGGGTGATAAATGATCTCACATTCATAATCCTTCACCAATTCCAACCAATGGCGTTGCCTCATGTTAAGATCTTCATGAGTGAAAAAGTACTTAAGACTCTTATGATCTGTGTAAATCTGATACTTACAGCCATGCAAGTAATGTCTCCAGATCTTGAGGGCAAATACAACTGCAGCCAACTCCAAATCATGTGTAGGATAATTCTGTTCATAAGGCTTGAGCTGACGAGAAACATATGCTATGACCTTTCCCTGTTGCATCAAAACATAACCTAATCCACTCTTGGAAACATCACTGTAAATCACAAAGTCGTTCTTACCATCTGGAATGGTCAACACTGGTGTTGTCACTAATTTTTGCTTAAGTCTCTGAAAACATTTCTCACACTCAGCCGTCCAGGTAAATGTGGCACTCTTCATGGTCAACTAAGTAAGTGGAACAACAATCTTTGTAAAACCCTCAACGAATCTCCTATAATATCCTGCCGAACCCAGAAAATTATGAACTTCCCCAACATTTGCCGGTGGAGGCCAATTAACTACTGCTTCGATCTTAGATGGATCAACTGAAATTCCATCTCGAGATACCACATGACCATGGAATGATACTTGCTGAAGCCAAAACTCACGCTTACAGAATTTCACATATAATTGGTGCTTCCTTAATGCTTGCAAAACAATCCCGAGGTGATCCATATGCCTAGTCTCCAATCTAGAGTACACCAGAATATCATCAATGAAGACGATCGTAAAAGATTTCAAGTACTCTTTGAACACCCTGTTCATCAAATCCATAAAGGCTGCCGGAGCATTAGTTAATTCAAATGACATCACTACAAACTTGTAATGGCCGTAATGAGTGTGAAACGCTGTCTTAGGAATATCCTCATCTCGAATCCTGAGCTGATGGTATCATGATCTTAAATCAATCTTAGAAAATACTGATGCTCCCTGAAGTTGATCAAGCAAATCCTCAAACGCAGTACCATATACTTATTCTTGATAGTGACTCAATTCAACTCCCTGTAATTAATGCATAGCCCCATTGATCCATCTTTCTTTTTAACAAATAATACTGGAACACCCCAAGGTGAAACACTGGATCTAATGAAACCCTTATCCAGTCATTCTTGAAGTTGGTCCTTAAGTTCTTTCAACTCTGCAGGAGCCATATGATATAGAACTTTGGATATAGGGGCAGTGCCTTGTACCAACTCAATACGAAAATCTGTCTCCCAAGGAGGAAGAAGTCTTGGCAAATCATCGGGAAAGAGATCCAAAAATTCAAAAACTACTGGAACTGATCAGTATCCACATTGGTCTTAGTTGTATCCATAATAGAAGCTAAGTAACCCTAGTTACCACGATCAAGTAGTCGTCGTACCCGTAAAGTAGATATGACCTTCGGTATAGGTCGTTACTGAGATCCCCTAAACTTGAAGCTAGGTCCGCCTAGAGGTAGGAATCGAACTTCCTTTCGATAACAGTCTATGTTGGCATAGTTAGCAGCCAACCAGTCCATCCCTCGAACTATATCAAAATCATGCATCCCTAAGACTATAAGCTTAGCATTCATAACACGATTTGCTATCATCACTAGACAACTCTCTATCACCTTATTAGCCAGGAGAGAAGCTCCGGAAGGCGTAGAAACACATAACTCAAAACCCAATGGCACAACAAACAAAGATGCATGAGTCACAAACGAAGAAGATATAAAAGAATACGTGGATCTAGAATCAATTAATGTAAAAATTGAACGTCCTAGTACAAGTAATGTACCTGCCATAACTTCATCCGATTGCTCAGCTTCCTGGCGAGTTAATGCAAAACATTTCCCTTTAGCTCTACCCCCTGTAGCATTTTTAGTATGTCCTTGAGCAAGCAGAGGGCACTGTCTGAGGTAATGCCTAGTCTTTCCATTTTTAAAAAAAGCATTGTTCGCCTTAAAGCACTGACTGTCATGGTGCTTGTTACATGTAGCACATAACAGATTTGATTTGATCATCTGCCTTTTTGTTGCGGGGACCCTAATGAGAATCCTGTGATTTCCTCTTTCCATGAAATGATTGCTCTGACCATGGTGGTGCATGCGGGGGAAGATTTTGTTCCATCAACAAAGCTGCCCCAACCACCGCTGCGTAGGTGGTACACTTATGGAGCGACACGGATCCCTTAATCTCTGGACGTAGTCCTCTTTCAAAAGTCCTTGCCTTTTTATATCTCTATCCACATAGTGCGAGGCATACCGAGACAATTCTTCAAACTTCCGCTCGTATTCAGCTACACTGATAGCTCTTTGCACAAGTTTGAGGAATTCAGCCTTCTTATCTGTCTTGACCGTGATTGGAAAATATTTCTCAAGGAAGTGTTCCTTGAAACGATCCCATGTCACTAAATTATGGTCGATGTCATGAGCTCTCCGTATGAGCTTCCACCATTTTCGAGCCTCCCGCGTCAGCATAAATGTTACACAAACAACCTTTTGAATCTCAGAACATGACATAAACTGGAAGATTTACTCCAGTCTTACAATCCATTCGCCAGCTAGTAATGGGTCGGACGAGTGACCGTCAAATTCAGGTGGTTTCAGCCTCCCGAATGTCTGGATCAACTGCTGCATATTAACCTCCATCGTCTGTTGCAGTTGTTGTTGCTGAGTTGGACAAGTCGTAGTTGTGTGCCTCAACAACTCCAAAATTCATGAAACATATCCATCATGGCAATTGGAAGGTTAGCAGTAGGATCAACTGGTGCATGATTGTTGTTGTTCCTCGTAGGGGGAGCCATCGCACTATTACCCATAAATCCAAGACTTACCAAAATTCTAATTGTATCGCGCAAATATAACATAAACGTAATTCAAACATGCCATAATGAAACAAAACACATCATACTCGATCAATAATTAAAACACATATAACATGCGTACCTGACTTGTAAGATGAAGGAGGAGCAGAGTGAGTGACATGCCATATCTTTCACTTAGAAAAGACTACAAAATTTAAAACCATGACTCTGATACCAAACTGTAACGCCCCGATCCCCGAAAGTTAAACATGCTTGAAAGTTCAAAATTCAAAAATCCTTAATTCATTTTAAAACCCTAGTTTGAGAAAATCCCCAAATTGAAAACCCTAATTTTACCCTAATTTTAACTTTAAATAGCGGAAGCATTATCTTAAAATAATATTAACTCATTAAATTGAAATAAATGATTCATTAAACTGTAATAAAGTGAAGCACGAAAATTCATAAGACATAAAAGTTAACCATAAATATTCATAAATTTCTGAAATAACTGAAATCTAACTGAAGTAATAACGTTATAATTTAACTTAAAAATCATAATCATGCTTGTTATGGCAGTCCCTCACTCTTACTGCTCATCGTCACCTGTAACACAATCATCTATAAGGGTGAGTATTAAAAATACCCAGTAAGTAAATTCATATATTAATAAGTTTCACATGACATAAGTATAAACATATAACTCATGCAAATTTAATTTCACATGTTCACCGGTCACATAAAATACTTGTAATAGCACATCGATTTCAGGGTTAACATATCACTTGAACTTGTACTTATACATGCCGATACTTATACTTGCTTGATCATAATTCGACTAGGCATATCCCTCGATTTACAGCCTAATCAGAACTAATTCACAACTTGAACTTGATCTTGTACATGAACGTGAACATGATAGATTGGGTGTCCTGAAATTTGATGTCATTTAAAGTTATTTGAACCTTAAGGACGCTAACATGAACATGGTGACACCCAACCGTATAACTTGATAACATGACGTGAACAATCTGGTTACTTGATAACCAATGGACATGACTAAGTCTACTTCTTGTTTACTTATCACCTATTCATAATTCACATTATCACATACACATGAGTAAACGTATAACTTGTTCATGAACAAAAATGATATAACTATTACATGTATAACTCAAAATATAATCATACATAACATGGTCAATAATTTCATCATGATATGAAAAATAAATAAACCTCTTGATATGAGCAATATAAAGAAATAATAAAAATAATTATATATGCTACACTTATAACATATGAACCGGATTACTATGTAAACCCACTTACTTGAATTTGCTACAAATTAAATTCAGCAACTAATGGCCTGAAATCCAAGGATCTCAGATCATAACAAATTCATATAATATCTATAATTATTTAATTAACTCACTAAGGTTGGGAACATGTGAAAACTACACCGGGTATAAATTATCAAGCGGTTCAAAACGGTTCAACAAGGTTCGGGTGGTTTGAACTGGTTCAGTTATGCTATTTTGGGCTGGTTCGGTCTGATCAGGTTGAACCTGTTTGGTCTGGTCTGACCGAGCTGGTTCGGTCTGGTCTGACCTAACTGAATCGGTTCAACCCGGTCTAGTTCAGGTGAACCAGTTCAAGAGAAGGGGACGAATAGAAAAGGGAGACGAAGAAGAGGGAGAGAGAGAGAGACGTAACAGAGAGGGGGGAAGACGAAGGGGATAGAGAGACCGAGAGAAATAACGAGAGGGAGATAGAGAGAGACCGAGACAACAGAAACATAGGGGGAAGAGGGAAACGAAGGAGAAAGAGAGAGCGAGACCGAGACAAAATAGAAACAGAGGGGGAAGAGGGAAACAAATGAGAGAGAGAGAGAGACTGAGATTGAGACAACAAAAACAGAGGGGGAAGAGGGAGATGAAGGAGAGAGAGAGACCGAGATAAAACAAAAATAGAGGGGGAAGAGGGAGACGAAGGAGAGAGAGAGAGGGGGGAGAGCGAGAGATTGCTGCTTACCAAAATGGAGGTGTAGGTGGTGCGATGACGATGCCGGAAACAAAGATGAACAAAATGCCTATCGCTGAAAAATTGAGAAAATCCCAAAATTGGATATTATATAAACATTGAATAAAAGATTAAGGTTGAAAGTATGAGAAACGAGAAAAGAATGAAGAAATGGAGAAGAATTTGTTTACCTTAAATTGATGGCGGAACAAATGGAAAACGAGACAAAGAAGAAGAACGAGAAGAAGAAGGAACAGAGAGCTTGCTGGAAAATTTAGAGGAGAAGAAAAATAAACTTAGATTGATTCTTCAATGAATTGATCAAAATCTAAGTTGATTAGAGAAAAGAAAGAGAAAATAAAAGAGAAGAAACAAGTAGTCATTTACCTTGATTAATGGAGGATAATTGTTGAAGAAGAAACTAGATGAAGTAGCAAGCAAAGGGGTTTTCGTTGGGTGAAGAAAACTATAAAAATATTAGAGATGTGCAGTAATATAAAAAGGGGAGGGCTCGTGAATATAAAAGAAAATGGGAGAAAAGGGAGAGGGAGTTGTAGGTGGTTGCAAGTATTAGTTTAAGATAAACAAAAGAGAGATTTATGAGAAAATGGTTGAGAGAGAACACGTGGTGTGAGGGGAAACAAATGGGGTGGCTTAGGGTGTATGTGCATATATGGTGTGAGTGGGGATACTAAATTACAAAAATACTCTTTATTAAATACTTTGGTATTACATTGACACTTGATAAAAATGTTAAAAATATTGACTTTTTGTCAAATGTCAATTTTTTGAAGTATCATGATTTTTCTCATTAATTGATTACTATGTATAGCATACGAATTAAAGTTGTATTCTCTCGTATTTAATTCCCTCTCATCATGCACCCATTAAACTATTACCATAATTGTTTAATTAGATTTGACTTGTGTCCCGATAGGAAGCTTGTTAAGAAAATGAATAATTCTAAAGTGGTTAGGTTTCTAGATAGAGTTTCATCGCATAAAGTGACCTATCACTATTTAGTGATTAATGTTTTAACGTTTCTTATGATTATGTTTACCAACTAACCAATTAATGATCAAATTAAAAAATTGGTTTATGTAGAATTACTTAAAGAAATGAGAAATATTATTTTTTTGATCAAAACGGTAAATATATTAACTAAAATATTACACTTATATAAGGGATATACCACATGTATAAAACACGCACTATAGTGTTAAATTTCAAAACTAGATAAACAATAAAAGTACATTATACTATAAAACTAGAAGCAACTAATTACAAGATACACCGCAAGACAGTACAATACACAAGTCACAAAGAGAAATAACATGCATAACCAAATCAAGGGAAAATTACCCTAGCCACAACACTACACAACAACCAACTATCAAACCAACACAGTTCATCACCTAGCTTGACACCTCAGGGGGTCACTAAGGTACACCAAAACACACAGACAAACTAATCTACACACACTAAAGTAGGGCAAACACAACCAAGAATCAAAACAAAGACCGATATCGAAACAAAACTAATCAAGCGACCACACCGAGACCCTTCAAATCGGCAAGATACGACTCCAACTAATAGAGTTCAAGCCACCAGTACAATATTCAAAACTCATATCTGGAAGACTAATTCGGAGAGGAGACACAATCGGAGTGGAGTCGGACCCCAAACACCGCCAATGTTCAGCAACAGAAGCAAAAAATGGCATAGGCTGATGGGGGGAGAAGGTTAGTCCAGGAAATTATTTTTAATTAAACTTTAAATTAATTTTAATTTAATTATTATATTTCTATTTTTCTCGTTCTTAAACTTTTTGTTATGTGTCCACGTAAACATGTCGTTTACCAGGATTCTTAATCTAGTCGTCATAGGGCGATTTTGTGTGCGAGTGATCCGAGATTAAATCCCGACAAATTCGTAAAAAAGACATTCCTTTCTTTGATATTATGTGGACTAAACTCAAAAATACTTATTATAAAAGGGCAATTAAATAGTTCAACAATGAAAACAACAATTCTGATTTTTAATAATCTTCTTAAATAAATAGAAGCACTACATTTTGAAAAGCAACTAAATTAAGAAAACTCTCATTTAGAGAAATTGCCCATTTTTGAAAAATAAAGAAGAAAATGATAAAAAATTTATATTTACAAGAATGATCGACTTTTTTTTACTGTAATTTTTTTTTCTCTTTTTGATAAAAGTAGAAAATTTTTATATAGAGATGTACTATAGTATATAAAAATATGTCATGACATATAATTATATATCATAGTATATTTTAATATACCGTAATATATTTTTATACATAAAAATATGTCATGATATATAATTATATATCATAGTATATTTTAATATACCGTAAAATATTTTTATACACCATCTGTTATAATCATACATCATGAAGAAAAATCATCAGTACCAATCTCTTCTCACACCCAAATTCGTCTCCACCTTCTCTTCTTCACCTATCTCTCGCTAGAATACAAGAAATCCAGAAATCAAAATATCATACAACAAATCGATGAGAAATCTAAAAAATCAAGAAAACCAAAAATAAAAACACACCAAACCAAAAAAAAAAAAATAGACCATGAGACCCAAAAAACAGACCACGAAGAGAGAGAGTGTGCAGAAGGGAGAAAACTCGAAGGGAGAAGACGGATGGAGAAGAAGAAAGAGGCTGAAGAAAGAAGCAGAAAAGATGAAGGGAGAAAAGGGAGAGAAGAAAGAGACAAAGATGAAGGGAGAAGACGAATGGAGACAAAAGGAGAAAAGACGAAGAAAAATTTAATCATTTGTGCATATAAGAAACTTTTAGGTCATTTTTTAAAACAGTAAAAAAATGGCTAAATTTTAGAATAAATACTATTGATGTAATTGTCATGCTTGTCTATTGAAACCTAATTTAGAAGGTTAAAAAAGTCAATGGTGTTTTGACAACTTAAACCTTTTAGTTTCAATTTTTTAAATTTATCTTGTACATGTTTTAAAACTTTTATGTCCACTTTTTTAAAGTATTTTATTTCTTTTTTATTTATCTTTTTCTTTAAGATATAATTATATCTTTTATGCGCAGAAGGTCTCTCAGCTCTCATTCAAGATAGCCAACGCATAAATCAACTTAAATGCCCCAAGATTTGCCAGAACAGCCTTATTATATACCACATTTTCTTCGCGGATGACAACCTATTATTTTGTAAAGTAGATAAAGGTAGCTACCAAACCATCAAAAGAATGTTGAATATTTATTCTCGGGGTTCAGGGAAATGTATTAATTTTGAGAAATCGACAATGACCTTCTCCCCAAACGTTACTCAATTTTTAAAGGATAAATTATCCTCCTGCTTGGAAATTCAGTCCACCAGCTGCCATGGTAAATACCTAGGCTTGCCTTCATGGTCGGGAGCTAATAAGAAACATCTTTTTAATTTCATCATAGAGAAAACGCGTTCCATTTTGAGCCGATGGAGGGAGAAAAAGATTTTCGTAGCAGGAAAGGAAAGTTTAATTAAAGTTGTGGTTCAAGCTCTTCATGCTTATTTTATGAGTGTTTTCAAGCTAACTAAATCTTTTTGTTTGGATCTTAGTACGGAAATGGCCAAATTTTGGTGGGGATCTTCCCCCCATAAAAAGAAATTGCAATGGCTAGAGTAGAACAGCTTATGTAGGTTGAAATCTCGGGGGTATGGGTTTTTGATCTCTAAAAACGTTCAATCAAGCCCTCTTGGCAAAATAGTGTTGGAGGATCATTAAAGAACCGAACAGTTTGGTGGCCAAATTTTTACGAGCTAAATATTTCCATAATTCAGATCCGCTCTCTTGTAAGGTAAAGCCAAATGTCTCATATATATGGAGGAGTATAATGCGGGGCAGAGATTTGGTTATAAAGGTGTCCGTTGGAGAGTTGGCAATGGAAATTCTATCGATGTTTTTCACGACCCATGGTTGCCTAGAACGTCAACCTTTAAGCCCATTTGTTCAGACAACAACATCGCAAGCTTTAAGTGGTAGATTTAATAGAAAATAATACTTGGAGGAGACATATTGTTTCAACCCTTTTCAATCCGGAAGATGCAGGTTTATTTATGTCCATTCCGTTAGCTCCTAATGTAGAGGAGGATGAATTATGCTGGCATTTCGACAATAATGGAGTCTATACTATCAGAAGCGGATATCATGTAGGCATGGCTCACCAAACAGAAACATCCACTTCCTCATAAGACACGAATTTTTTGTGGTTGAAGCAGCTATAAAAACTTAATATCCTGAATAAAGTTAAAAAAATTTTGTGACTGGCTTCCTTAGATATGATTCTGACAAGTGCCAACCTCTTTCGAAGGAGAATTGGGGATACAGACAGATGTAAATTGTATGGTAAAAGGGACTTTACAGTCCATGCTTTAGTTTTCTATTCTTCAATAAGGGAAACATGGATGAAGGCTGGTTTATTACTAAATTTGAGTAAAAATAGTCAATATTGGCCTATGTTGGATTTCATTATGGCTTACTTTAATCATTTACATTATGCGTTGCTCTATAATATTATTCTCCTTTGTTGGGAAATTTGGTGCTTTAGGAATAAATATTTACATAATAATTGTTTCTTCCCTGAGTTTAATATGGTATAATGGATTGAAAATTTTCAATGGAATACAGGAAAGCCAATGAAATTTTCTGCCACTTTCCTCTCAGACAGGCTTCCCATTCGGTTTGGGTTAGATCGAATCAATGTTTGATTAAACTGAATGTGGATGGAGCTGTTGGAACATCCCATTATGCAATGGGAGGCATCTTCAAGGACTATCACGACAAAGTGCTTGGTGCTTTTTGCAAGAAGTTTGAGGGGAAGTTAGATGTGCTGCTTGTGGAAGCTTGGGCCTTCTATAAGGGGCTTTCTATAGCATGGAATAGATGAATTCTATTAAATGAAATTGAGTCTGATTGCATGGGCCTTATCAATGCCTTCTCTTCTCGTTCATTTATATATTCATAAATTGGTCCTATTATTGAGGAATGTAAAAGTATCTTTTCTTCTATAAATGTATTGTCTTTAAAACATGTCTCTCGGGCTTGTGATGGAGCAGCCCATCTCTTAGTGCATTTTGGGGTCGCATCTGATGATACTTATTATTGGTGTGAGTTGGCACACCCCATTGTTGCTGATATTTTTTTTTCAAAAATAAAAATTATACGTGAATTGAGCGTATGGAAATTTGATCATCACACTCGATTATTTTGTCAAATTTTTCTCTATAAAGAAGAAAGAGACTAAGTAAAAGTAATAAAACTCTAATTTTTTTAAAGACCAATTCGAAAAAAGGCCAATTTTTAACTTTTAAAAATGTAAGGGGCAAAATACATGTAGAAGATTTACAAATTTCTTAGGAATTTATTTATTTTTTATTTTTTTCATCAAAGGAGAAAAGACAAACAATCTATATTATATTAAAATAAGCTTAAATGAGAGAAATTTTTGTTTCTCCTTTTACCTTTTAAGTCCGCTCAAAATGACATACAAATTATGTATTTCACCCAATTTTTTCATTTACTATATTTTTAAAATAATAAAGCTTATAAATAGTTTACGTATTAAATATTGTACAATATTGTTTTATTATGAGCATGGATATATATACACACAAAAACAAATTATGTATTTCACCCATTTTTTCATTTACTCTATTTTTAAAATAATAAATTTTATAAATAGTTTACGTATTAAATATTTTACAATATTGTGTAATTATGAGCATGGA
>QANY01010451.1:0-69008 GCA_003255025.1 Datisca glomerata | reverse complement strand
TAAAAGCTCTAGCTAAGTCTTTCCATCTCCAAATATATTGACTATCCAAATGGATTAGCCAACGAGATGCAACTCCCATAAGACTGTCCTGAAAAACACGGATCAATAACTTATCATCATGCGCATATTGTTGGTCATCGCGGTGCATGCGCGGCGGAAGAGTGTGGCGCATGGCCATTTTAAAAAACTAAACATCTAATAAAAATCAAATCTTTTAATAAAATAAAATTACGCAAAGCAATGATAACAAATTTTTTTTTATTGAAAACTCTTTTTATGAATAAAAAAAATTCATACTTGCTGAATGGAAGACATTTATGAAAGAATTTAAAATTGATATATTTTTCCTAGATTATGTTTAAGATATTTATGAAAGAAATATCAAAGTAATTTCAAAGTATAAATGGGTTATGGAAGACTCTAGTGTAGTTTGTTCTAGTCATCCTCCTCCTGAGAAAATCATAATTAATTATAAAAATTAATTAATCACTGCTTCTCCTTTCAAAATTGTAAAAGAAGAAGAACCAAACAAAAAGGTAGTTGAACAACTCAACTATACTAACCAGAGTCTAATTACAATAGGAAAACAGTTAGACAAAATTGAAATTAAGATTGATGTTCTCAATGAACCTAAGCCTAGTAAAACCCTGAAAGAAAAATCTTTAATAAATCTTTCAGATAAAACCACTTTAAAGGTAATTCCAATTAATAAAAAAATTGATAAAATGATTCAGGAGTTAAAAATTAAATCTGAGTCATCTTCCTCTATTAAGGTTGTTAACCAAGACAATAGTTTAGATTCTAAGTCTGAAACAATTGATGAAATATTTCAAGAATTAAAAGTAATTAACCAAGATGATAATACTGACTCAGATAGTCATAGATCAGAATCAACTTACGAATCATCCGCAATAGATGAATTTTCAAATATTAAAAATATTGAAAAAACTTTTAAAAATTTAGAAATTAGTAAATTAGAAAGAAAATGGCATAAGAAGCCCATGCCTTCTGATATTCAAATTACTGAATCATCTCTTGTTAATCAATTTTCTGTTTCTGCAGAAAAATTATATGAGTGGAATATTGATGGTCTTTCAGAACAGGAAGTCCTCAATAGATTACAACACATGGCAATGGTAGCTAATAGCTACATTACCTCTCACAGTTTACTTCATGAAGAAGTAATAAATCATCTAGTCACAGGATTCACAAGAATGCTTCATTCCTGGTGGGAAAAACATCTCACACATGAATCCAAAATTGCCATCCTCTCAGCAGTTAAGATTGATGCTGAAGGAAACCCAATTATTGGTGAAAATCAGGAAACAATACCTGATGGTATAAATACGCTCCTTTATACAATAATTGAACATTTCATTGGTACGCCAAGTAATATTACTTCGCGTATACATGATAATTAAAAAATCTTAGGTGTCCAACATTAAGTGATTTTAATTGGTATAAGAATATATTCTTATCCAGAGTAATGTCAAAGGATGATAGTAATCAACTCTTTTGGAAAGAAAAATTTATTAATGGATTACCCAATCTTTTTGCCCATAAAATAAGGACAGTCCTTAGTAATGACCTAGGAAATATAGACTATGATAGTCTAACCTATGGAACCATAATTACTATAATATAAAAAGAAGGATTAAAAATGTCTGTTGATATGAAAATCAACAAATAAATTAAAAAAGAAAGCAAAATTGCTATATATGAGTTAGGTAATTTCTGTGAGCAATACGGTTTACCCTCTATTGCCCCTTCTTAGAAGAATAGAAAACATTCTTATATAAACCCTAGAAGGTCTCATAAGCCCTATAGGAAAAATTACCACAAACATAAAAATAAAAATTTTGATCAAAACTTTTCTAAGAATAAAAACTTCTCTAGGAATAAAAATTATTCCAGAAAAAGGTTTAATAAAAAATTTAATAAAACTAATATTACGTGTTTCAAATGTGGTCAGAAAGGTCACTTTTCAAATACTTGTCAAGTCAAGAATAAAATTAACCAATTAAAAATTTCTGAAGAAGATAAACATGAATTGTTTAGAATCTTAGAAACAATAGATTATTATGACAGTAATAGTTAAGATTTAGGAGAATATGAAACCCCTGAATCCTCTGAAACTGAATCCTCAAATTCTGACAGTGATTCTCCTAACATCACTACGGGGTGTATGGATAGTTGTTGTAAAAAAATCAATGCCCTAAATAAAAATAAAGAACGAAACCCTCTTGTTAGATTTAATTTACAAAATCGAAAATCCTGAATTAAAACAAGAATATCTTGAAAGACTTAAGAAAATAGTTCTAAACAAAAAAGTACGAAGTCTAATAATAATAATACTGCAAGTCTTTGAGAGACCCTTAAAAAATTCAATAAGATAAAAGGGAAAGAAAAGGAAGTTACCTTACAGGAACTTCGAAAGGAAATTAAAAATATCAAGATTGAAATAAAAGATTTGAAAAATTCAAACAATGAAATAAAAGAAGAATTAAATCTTTTAAAAATAGAAAATCTAATTAACAAACAAGAATTAGGTGAACCTAGTAAATTACTAATTTCTGATAATGAGATTGAAGAACCCACAAACTATCAAGACAATGATGAACATTTCATCCAAATCCTCAATCACATAAAAATAAAAAAATGGCACATAATGGTTAGAATAATCATTCAAGATTTTGATTTTACAACAATAACTCTTGTAGATTCAAGAGCAGATTTGAATTGTATGCCGGAAGGACTAGTTCCAACCAAGTACTTTAAGAAGACAAAAAAATCTTTGTCCTCTGCTAATGGTACTCGTATGTATATTAATTATGAAATTACCCACAGTTCATATTTACCAAGACAATGTATGTTTTAAAACATCATTTGTCTTAGTAAAAAATATGACGAATAAAATAATTTTGGGTTTACCATTCATCTCTTTGTTATATCCTTTCACAACAGAGTATGATGGGATAATTACTTATCCCATAGATGAACCGGTTAAATTCAAATTTCTTTATTTTCCCCACAATGAGAATTTAAAAAATTTAAAACAAAATTCTGTTTTTAAATCCATAAATACAATCTCTTACAAAAGGAAACCATTGGGATTCTTACAAGAAAAAATTAAATTGAGAAAGATTAAATTCTTTAAACAAAAAATTCATCGTTTGAAAATTAATTATAAGCCCTTTAAAAATATTATAGGATGGATAAAATATTCAAAACCAAACAAAATAGACTTATTCAACAGACTTAGAAATACTGGTATATTTAGCATAATAGATATTGGAGAAACGAAACAAAAAATATTAAACAATACAAGATTATATTTGACCATTGGAAAATAATACCATCCGCTCCTAACAAACTAATAAATAAAATTTTTAACCAAATTATTGATTTCCCGATTGTTTGCATTCTTATTAAACAATACTTGTTAGGTTGCTTGAGTGTTTACAATCATGAATATGCCAAACAATATTGGATCTACTCTAAATTATCCGCCAGGATAGTAAAACAAGATAGTAGAGCCAAACTATCTCAAAATAGATTTCCAAGACTTAAAGTTTATTATTTCATTAATCAAATCATACAATTTGCCTTAATTCAAAAATCTTTTAAAAATTAACTGCAAGTCTATAGAATGTATTTTGAATGAAGAAATATTACTCCTAAACAAATTCTTGCCAGGTAGCAACCCATTCTCAATACTTTTAACCTCAATGTCCAATTTATTAATCCAATTTCTAACCTTCTTTGTTATAATTTTATTCAGAAAATCATTCCAAGATTCAACAATGGAGGAACTTGAGAATTCCGACCCACTAGAAAATGGAAAGGTAGAACCAAAGATACTTAGTAAAAATTCTTTTAAAATAAAAAAACTTAATGGAAGAACAGCTGCCTTTTGTTCAAAATCTTCATTCATTAATTATGGTAATAATGGGTTTGAATATCCAAGAAATGACTGGATTAATGAATTGGATGAACTTTTACAAGATGTTGGATGAAAGGATAACTTCAATGCAGCATCAATTCAGTGGTATGAAAAAGGTGGAAAAATAGGTTTTCATAAAGATAATGAAATCTGTTATGATGACAGTAAAATTTTAACCATAAACCTTTTGGGACAAGCAATATTTAAAATTGAATTTCCAAATAAAACAATAGAAGAGTTTCTGATTCCTGAAGGAACATTCTTCATCATGCTTGACGGATTTCAAAAGAGTCATAGGCATGCAGTAGAATCCTTAACTGAAAGAATCAGCATTACGTTCAGAAATCATGTGAGAATGATGAATGGCTTAATAATAGAAGAGTCTTTATCTCAACAATTGGCCCTTAAGGCTCAAATCAAAGAGGTGTCTTCTACTCCTACCCAAGCCCAATCAATAACACTTGGGTCCAATGGATTAAATCATCAATCAACCAACCAATTTGACCCATTCCCAATGTCCTTCGATGCCCAATTAATTTCAAAATACAAGAATTCATCATTTGATTTTCAAAAAATGGCCAGTGAAAATCTCTTTCATATTGAGCTTCCATTTGCTCATTTGAATGATCTTACTCAAATTGCCAAAGCCCATTTCATTCTTAAATTCCACTATGTCCCTGGACATAATAATAAAAATCTTAGTTTCTACAGAAACATTCTCTTGGAAACAGAATCCATAAAAATTAGCCCGATCAGAAATTCTGAAGAAAGAATCATTTACCATTCTTTCTTTATCCTCAGAATCATAACTATGGAGGATTGGAAAATCCATCCTTCAAGTTTCAAAACAATTTTAGATAGAAAAAAATATAATTATTTTGACTATATTGATGCATGGCATAATATTTTCTTGCATCAAAATAGTGATTTCTCTCACTTTTGGTTTTTAAATTTTGACAAGAATTTCAAAATCAAATTACCAAGTTGGTTCTTAAAATGGTGGTCCATTCATGGTTTTACCTTAGAACTTTTTCCAATTGATTTACAACAATGTTTCCATTTATTTCTAAAGGTTTACAAGCCCTCACCAATTGAGATTTTATTTCCCCAAATACTTTGTTTTTCAATAAAATACAAAATACCTTGGATTTTGTAATGACAATACTTGATTGAAAAAGGAATTTTCACCAAAGAATATTATGTTAAATAGTGGTATAAGTTGAATACCCAGAAAATTAATGCATCCATCAATTATGAATTTGCAAGTATCCATCCCATTATGAGACTAGCAAATCCTTTCATCCAAGCTCCATTAAAAATTAATGAGCCTATTGATCTAGCTCCACAAATAGAAATATGTAATCTAAATTTTTCCAAACCCAAATCAAAATCCAAATACAAACCCAAGTCTAAATTAAGGAAAAAATTACTCCAAGAAATACTTCTCCTCTTGAAGAAAAATACAGAATCTGACTCTGAATCACCTTCAGAATCAAGTTACTAAACAAAAGGAATCCAGGAAAGCCATTCTTCAACAATTGAAGGACCTATCCAATAATGATGATCTCAGTAATAATTCAGATGAAATGAGTAGAAAATTTGTCCTTGGCAGACTACCAATGTTTGAATAAAAGTACTTGATGAATCATGATGACACCTTGACCCAATGTAACGGTCATGATGATCTCCAAGAAAAAACAATAATCAATAACACAAGAGTCCAAAACAACAATTGTCAAGGACCCAAGCATACAGTGAAGGTGACAATGAATAGTTTCATTATTGGCAAAATGCCAATAATATATTTAAGAGATCATGATAAAAAGCACAATGCAATGACTACCATGCTCTTCAACACAATCAAAGGACAAGACCAGGATAACAATTATCCACCAACGGTAACAGAATCAAAGGATAAGACCAGGATAACAATTGTCCACCAACAGTCTCAGCCAATCATGACGACTACAAAGGCTTCGCCTACCAAAGATTCTTTGTAAATGGTCTCTTTGTAATCATTGCACTTTTTACTATTTTTAGTCAAAAGTAGACAAAAGTAGAAATGTAAAATGTTTTTACTTCTGTAGAATAGAATAGTTCAGGTTAGTGATGGGATCCCGGTGAACTCCACTTTCCTTAGCTATAAATAGGCAGTGTCTTCCATTTGTGAATCAAAACTCATTTTACAACTCTTACTATTTGAGAGCTAAAACTTGTTTTGTGAAATAAAGCTTTCTTCTTCTACTCCTCTTTTGTAAATCTTTTCTTCTTTTTTCTTCAACGTAAATTAGTGAGCGGGAACACTAATTTATTGTTGCCAATAAACTCTATTTGTGTAAGTCTTTAATGTTACACCATAATACAGTAACTATTTTTACTATTTATTAATACAGTTTTTACTGTTTATCTTGTTGCTTCTTATTACCCCCTCTTAAATATTGTTCAATTCCGCGCGTTTTGATATCAAAGTATTAGGATTCAGAGCCAAACCTGGTAGAGATAATATTGTTCAATTTCATGCCTTTTGAAACAATAATATCAATAACCAGTCATAATAGGCAGAAAACAGTTTCAATTATGCAGAAATAGAAGAAGAAACAGGTAATGAACACTGTTATCCCCACCAGGTTTGGCATTGGTACCAAAAGGCACAGAATTGAACAATATCTAAGAGAGGGTATTAAGAAGCAAGAATATAAACAGTAAAAACTGTATTAACAAACAGTAATTACTGAAAATGTATTATGGTGTAAGATTAAGAACTTACACAAATGGAGTTTATTGACAACAATAAATTAGTGCTCCCGCTCACTAATTTATGTTGAAGAAAAAAGAAGAAAAGGTTTACAAAAGAGGAGTAGAAGAAGAAGGCTTTGTTTCACAAAAAAATTTTTAGCTAACAAATGGTAAGAGTTGTAAAATGAGTTCTGCTTCACAAATGGGAGAGATCTAAGGAAAGTTGAGTTCACCAGGAACCCATCATCTACCTGAACTATTCTATTCTATAAAAGTAAAAACATTTTACACTTTTACTTTTGTCTACTTTTGATTAAGAATAGTAAAAAGCATGAATAGTTGCCTAATTATTTCATAACTTAGTACAATAATTACAGAAGAAGACAAAAATATAAAAATTCCTTGATAATTGTTATCTCGGTCTTCGTGTCTTCATAATTACTCTGTCATGATTGCTTGTGGTTGAAATGTCATTGAGACTGTTGCACATTGGATCCCTTGATAATAACTATCTTGGATTCTTGTGTCTTTTTTTATTTGTTGGAGAAATCATAATTACTATCTCGAAAGTTCATTGTGACTATTTCCATTGTTTGCTTTTCTTGAAGATCATTATGATCGTTGCATTGTGCTGAGTTGTCAGATCAATTGATTCTTGGGTCTTATTCTAACACTGGCATTTTGCCAAAGACAATCCATTTGTTTACTGGTTAATTCAGATCTGTTCACTATCACTAGGATCAATACTTTTGAATAAGACCTTCAATTGCTGAGGGGGTAATTGATCTCTTTGAATTTTTTATTTAGTTTGGTGACTTGACTCTGCAGGTGATTCAGAGTCTGGTTCATTATTATCTTCTAAAAGGAGAAGTAAAATTAGTTCTTCCTCTAGTTTGAGTTTAGGCTGGGTGGTCTTTGATTTACCCTTTGAATAGGGTTTGGACTCAAGATTTGATTTGGGTTTAGAAGAATTTGGACTGGATAGTTTTATTAGTGAGGCTATGTCAATGGGCTTATTAATTTTTAATGGAGCTTGGATAAATGGATTTGCTAGTCCCATATTGGGTTGGATGCTTGCAAATTCATGGATGATGGATGCAATAATTTAATGGGTATTCAATTTATCCCACCATTTAGTATAATATGGTATGGTGAGGATTTTATTTTCAACCTAGTATTGCCATTTCAAAATCCAAGGTATTTTGTGTTTGTTTTTAAAATAAAGTATTTGGGGAATGGAAACCTCAATTGGTGAGGGCTTATAAATCTCTGAAAATAAATTGAACCATTGTTGTAACTCAATTGGAAAACGTTCTAAGGCAAGACCATGAATGGACCACCATTTTGAGAACCGACTTGGAAAATCAATTTTGAAATTGTTATCAAAATTTTAAAATCAAAAGTGAGAAATGTCACTACTTTGATGCAAGAAAATTCCATGCCATGCATCAATACAATTAAAATAATTATTGTTTTTATTTAAAAGTATTTTGAAACTTAAAGAATGGATTTTCCAAACCTTCATATGTATGATCCTCAGAATAGAGAAAGAATGGTAAATGATTCTTTCCTCAGAATTTTTTATTGGGCTAATTTTTATGGATTTTGTTTGTAAGAGGATATCTCTGTAGAAATTGAGATTTTTGTTATTGTCTAGGGACATAATGGAATTCGAGAAAGAAATGGGCTTTAGCAATTTGTGCTGGATCTTTCAGATGAGCAAATGAAAGTTTAATATGAAAGAGCTTATGATAAATTGGTTGGTCAAGTGATTGAGCATTAAAAGATTGAGTATTTGAAAAGGGATCAAATTGTTTGACCAGGGTTAATTGGTAATCGGGTCTGATGGACCCGAGTATTGTTAATTGGACTTGATTAGGAATAGAAGGCTCGTCTTTGATTTGGGCCTTAAGGGCCAATTGTTGAGTCGAAGACTCTTCTATTTTTGAAACATTTATCACATATTTTCCTAATGTGATATTGATTCCTTTTATCAAGAATTTCATAGCATGCTTATGGCATTTTTGAAATTCATTAGGCATAATGAAGAAAGTTCCTTTTAGTACCAAAAATTCTTTTATTGTTTTATTTGAAAATTCAACTTTAGAATTTACTTGTCTCAATACATTTTCAATTAAAATTCCATTATAACAGATTTCATTTTTTTTGCAAAAACCTATTTTGATACTTTTCTTATACCATTGAATTAATGTTGTATTGAAGTCATACTTCAGCCCAACATGTTTTAAAATTTCATCAAATTCATCAATCAAGTCATTTTTTGGATATTCAAATCCATTATGGCCATAATTAATGGATGAGAATTTTGGACAAAAAGCTATTGTCTTGTCATTGAGCTTCTTGATTTTAAAACAATTTTGATTAAATATTCTCGCATTTACCTTCCCATATTCTTGTAGGCCAGGTTTCTCAAATTGTCCTATTGTAGAATCTTGGTATGATTCCTGCAAAAGATTACAAGTAAGGGGGTCATGAATTTAATTGTTATACATTGTATAAATTAAATATTGAAATCAAAATTGCTATAAATAGATTGTTACCTGGCAAAACATTGTTTGGGAGGAATCTCGAAACATGTTTTGTAGATTCATATTTAATTAAAATAAATTTTTGATTTAATAAGGAAAATTGTATGAGATAAATTTTATCTTGGCAAATAATTCAAAATTTATCAAAAATTTATTTCTAGAATTTAAAATTTATCTTATACAATTTTCCTGATTAAATCAAAAAATTATTTTAATTAATTATGAATCTGCAAAACATGTTTCGAGATTCCTCCCAAACAAATTTTTGCCAGGTAACAATCTATTTATAGCAATTTTGATTTCAATATTTAATTTATACAATGTATTAATAATTAAATTCATGACCCCTTACTTGTAATCTTTTGCAGGAAATCATACCAAGATTCTATAATAGGGAAATTTGAGAAACCTCGTCTACTAGAATATGAGAAGGTAAATGCGAATATATTTAATCAAAATTTTTTTAAAATAAGAAGCTCAATGACAATACAATAGCTTTTTGTCCAAAACTCCCATCCATTAATTATGATCATAATGGATTTGAATATCCACAAAATGACTGGATCGCTGAATTGGATGAAATTTTAAAACATGTTGGGTTGAAGTATGACTTCAATACAACATTAATTCAATGGTATAAGAAAAGTATGAAAATAGGTTTTTGCAAAAATAATGAAACATTATAATGGAATTTTAACTGAAAATCTATTGAGGCAAGTAAATTCTAAAATTGAATTTTCAAATAAAACAATAAAAGAATTTTTGGTACTAAAATGAACTTTCTTCATCATGCCTAATGAATTTCAAAAATGTCATAATCATGCTGTGAAATTCTTGATAAAAGGAATCAATATCACTTTCAAAAAATATGTGATAAATGTTTTAATAATAGAAGAGTGTTCGACTCAACAATTTGTCCTTAAGGCCCAAATCAAAGAGGAGGCTTCTACTCCTAATCAAGTCCAATTAACAATATTTGGGTCCATCAGACCCGATTACCAATTAACCCTGGTCAAACAATTTGACCCCTTTTCAAATACTCAATCTTTTAATGCTCAATCACTTGACCAAACAAGTTATCATAATCTCTGTCATATTAAGCCTTCATTTGCTTATCTAAAAGATCCAGCACAAATTGCTAAAGCCCATTTCATTCCCAAATTCCATTATGTCCATAGACAATAACAAAAGTCTCAGTTTCTAACGAGATAACCTCTTAGAAACAAAATCCATAAAAATTAGCCCAATCAAAAGTTTTGAGGAAAGAATCATTTACTATTATTTCTCTATCCTCAGGATCATAAATGAAGGTTTGGAAAATCTATTCTTTAAGTTTTAAAATACTTTTAAATAAAAACAATAATTATTTTAACTGTATTGATGCATGGCATGAGATTTTCTTGCATCAAAGTAGTGACATTTCTCACTTTTGGCTTTTAAATTTTGATAACAATTTTAAAATTGATTTTCCAAGTCGGTTCTCAAAATGGTGGTCCATTCATGGTCTTGCCTTAGAATGTTTTCCAATTGAGTTACAACAATTGTTTAATTTATTTTAGAGGTTTATAAGCCCTCATCAATTAAGGTTTCATTTCCCCTAATACTTCATTTTACAAACAAATACAAAATACCTTAAATTTTGAAATGGCAATACTCGGTTGAAAATAAAATCCTCACCAGACCATATCATACAAAATGGTGGGATAAATTGAATACCTATAAAATTATTGCATCCATCAACCATACATTTGTAAGTATCCAACCCAATAAGGGACTAGCAAATCTATTTATCCAAGCTCCATTAAAAATTGATAAGCCGATTGACCTAGCCCCACAATTAAAGCTCTCCAGTCCAAATTCTTCCAAACCCAAATCAAATCTGGGGTCCAAACCCTATTCAAAGGGTAAATCGAAGACCACCAAGACTAAACTCAAATTAGAGGAAGAACAAATTCTACTTCTCCTTTTAGAAGATAATAATGATCCAGACTCTGAATCACCTGCAGAGTCAACTCACCGAAATAAATAAAAAATACAAAAAGATCAATTACCCATCAACAATTGAAGGTCCTATTCAAAGGTTTTGATCCTAGTGATAATGAACAGATCCGAATTAACCAGTAAACAAATGGAGTTGTCTTTGGAAATATGCCAGTGTTAGAATAAGATCCAAGAATCAATTGATCTGACAACTCAGCACAATGCAACGATCATAATGATCTTCAAGAAAAGCAAACAATGGCAATAGTCACAATGAACTTTTGAGACAGTAATTATGATTTCTCCAACAAATAAGAAAAAGACACAAGAATCCAAGATAGCAATTATCAAGGGATCCAATGTGCAACAATCTCAATGACATTTCAACCAAAAGCAATCATGACAGAGTAATTATGAAGACACGAAGGCTGAGATAACAATTACCAATGAATCTTTACATTTTTTTCTTCTTCTGTAATTATTGTACTAAGTTGTCAAATAATTAGGCAACTATTCATGTTTTTTATTATTCTTAGTCAAAAGTAGACAAAAGTAGAAGTGTAAAATGTTTTTACTTTTGTAGAATAGAATAGTTCAGGTAAGTGACGGGTTCCCGATGAAATCTACTTTCTTTAGCTATTAACAGGCAGTTTCTCCCATTTGTGAAGTGGAACTCGTTTTACAACTCTTACTATTTGAGAGCTAAAACCTGTTTTGTGAAACAAAGCCTTCTTCTTCTACTCCTCGTTTGCAAATATTTTCTTCAACATAAATTACTGACTGGGAGCACTAATTTATTGTTGCCAATAAAATACTGTTTGTGTAAGTTTTTAATCTTACACCATAATACAATTTCTGTAATTACCGTTTGTTAAAAGAGTTTTTACTGTTTATCTTCTTGCTTCTTAATATCCCCTCTTAAATACTGTTCAATTCTGCGCATTTTGGTACTAGAGCCAAACCTGGTGGGGATAATACTGTTCATTTATAATTTCTAATTCTATTTCTGCATAATTTCAACTGTTTACTTCCTATTATTGCTGGTTATTGATATTATTGTTTACTTATTTACTTACATGAATATTTTCTTATATCTAATCTTACGCTCCGCCCAAGTGGCTGGTTATTCTTATAATTGATTATTTCTCTATATTATTTGTTTGCCTAATATGTGAATCTGTTTATCAAGGGCTGACGTATCAATTTCTATTTGGTTCGCTTTAGGGACCTAGGGAAAACCTCTTAGATACGTAAATCCTGAGGGTAGGGTGGTTGTAGAGGTGAAAGGGAAAAGAGTGAAGCCTAATAGTAGGTTGTAGAAGTCACCACAAGGTTAATAACAAAAATACAAAATCAAATTCTCAATAATAAGAATAATTTAGTTAGATGAGCAATTTGTAGATTATTTAGGAGTAATTCTTCTAGTAGTAATAGGTCAACAATAACCTCAATGCCTGACATAATAAATGATGAAACATTAAATTAGCAGATGATCAAGTAGATCGTAGGGTATGGAATATACCTAAAATCCCCAATAAAAATATTCATAAATCAACATGGTCTTTTGCTTCCTTCAAGCCTCAACATCATGTAAAAAATAATTGAAAAAATATATGCTCTTGAAAAAGAGCATGAAACATGTCAATTAATTTCCTCTGATGCAATAAAGCATCATATTCAAGAAGGATATAATTTCTTTCATTTTGGTTTAGTCCAGATTGGAGTAACACCACTCACAAGAAGAGGCCTAAATACCTGTGCCCTATTAGCCTTGCGAGATGCAAGATTTATAAATTTTAATGATAATATTCTAGGATTAATTGAATCTTCACTTTGTAATGGTCCAATTCATTTTGATCATTTTCCTAATTTGTCTGTTAGTTTAGCAGATCCCCAAATTTTAAAATAATTAACTTTAAATATTAAAACTATTGAGTACCAAGTCCTACAAGGGACCCAACCTCTAGCTTTAATCTTTAGAATTCATTACAAAGTAACCAAAACAAATATGAACTTCTAAGCCATAAATAGGAGTCCAAAGAATCAAACCCTATTGATACAATCTAGTTAAAGTAATGCCAATATTAGAGTTCCTAAAACGATTAGGTGGTTTGATATTAATTTACCAACAAATTGGCTTTTAACTAATGAAAGTCAACCTACCCAAATTCAAATACCAATTGAAGATGTAGATTATATCTAGCAGTACATGGACAGTACTGTAAAAATTAACTTTCAATCATCTTCTAGTCCACAAATTAAGGAGTGTAGCCAGTCTAGTACCCTTAGAAATTCCTTTTCAGAATCATCCATTGGTAATAATCAAAATCTTAGGATTCAACATTTAGAACAAGAATTAAAGAAATTACAAATTAAAAATTTAAAACTTAAAGGCATAACCACAAGTTCTCAAGTTTGTCAGCCAGTCTTTGCTTATAAGTCTGATGAAACTGATGAAACTGAAGCACCCACTGGATCAGATTTCCAAGGAAGCCTTCATTCTGTCAATCCTCAACTCTTAGTTCTGAATATAGGAACCTTGAGTCAAGAATATGAAATAGATTGGGAAAGTCTAACCCAACACAACAATGACCCAGACAATCTAGATAGACGTAATAGATTCAGAGATTCATACGATATGGATCAAAGAAAAGTCATACTTGCTGAATGGAAGACATTCGCACAAGAATTTAAAATTGATATATTTTTCCTGGATTATGTTCAAGATCTTTATGAAAGAGATATCAAAGTAATTTCAAAGTATAAATGGGTTAAGCAAAACTCTCGTATATTATCTACTAGTCATTCTTCTCCTGAGAAAATCATAATTAATCATAAAAATTCCTTAATCACTGCTTCTCCATTCAAAATTGCTAAGGAAGAAAAACCAAACAAAAAAGTAGTTGAACAACTCAACTATACTAACCAGAGTCTAATTACAATAGGTAAATAGTTAGACAAAATTGAAACAAAGGTTGATGTTTTCAATGAACCTAGGCCTAGTGAAACCCTGAAAGAAAAATCCTTAATTAATCTTTCTGATAAAACCACTTTAAAAATCATTCCAATTAATAAAAAATTTGATAAAATGATTCAGGAATTAAAGAATAAATCCACTGAGCTATCTTCCTCTGTTAAGGTAATTAACCAAGACGATAATACTGATGTCGATAGTCATAAGTCAGAATCAACTTATGAATCTTCCACAATAGATGAATTTACAAATATGAACTATATTGAAAGAAGATTTAAGAATTTAGAAATTAATAAATTAGAAAGAAAATGGAATAAGATGCCCATGCCTCCTGATATTCAAATTACTAAATCTTCTCTTGTTAATCAATTTTCTGTTTCTGCAGAAAGATCATATGAATGAAATATTGATGGTCTTTCTGAACAGGAAGTCCTCAATAGATTACAACACATGGCAATGATAGCTAATAGCTACATTACCTCTCACAATTTACTTCATGAAGAAGTAATCAATCTTCTAGTAACAGGATTCACAGGAATGCTTCATTCCTGGTATGAAAGACATCTCACACAAGATTCCAAAATTGTCATGCTTTTAGCAGTTAACATTGATGCTGAAGGAAACCTAATTATTGGAGAAAATCAGGAAACAATACCTGATGGTATAAATACACTCCTTTATACAATAATTGAACACTTCATTGGTACAACAAGTAGTATTACTCCTCGTATTCATGATCAATTAACAAATCTTAGGTGTCCAACATTAAGTGATTTTTATTGGTATAAGAATATATTCTTATCTAGAGTAATAGTGAAGATTTAATAAAAACAAGAATTGTGTGAATTTAGTAAATTACTAATCCCATAGATGAATCTGTTAAATTCAAATTTATTTATTTTCCTCATAATGAGAATTTAGAACATTTAAAACAAAATTCTGTTTTCAAATGCATAAATACAATCTCTTCCAAAAAGAAACCATTTGGGTTTTTACAAGAAAAATTAAAATTGGGAAAAATTAAAATCTTTAAACAAAAAATTCATCATCTAAAGATTAATTATAACCCTCCTAAGAATATTATAGGATGGATAAAATATCCAAAACCAAACAAAAAGGAGTTAATCAACGGACTTAGAAATACTGATATATCCTCTAAATTTAACATAAAAACTAGATGTTGGAAAAACAAGACAATTAAGATTGAGAAATTCAAGATTATATTTGCTCATTATAAAATAATGACATCTGCTCCTAGTAGAATTCAGAATATAATAAATAGATACTTTAATCAAATTATTGATTTCTTGATTGTCTGCATTTTTATTAAACAATACTGGTTAAGTTTCTTGATTGTTTACAATTATGAATATGTTAAACAATATTGGAACTATTTTAAATTATCTGTCAGGACAGTAAAACGAGATAGTAGAACCAAACTATTTCAGAATAGATTTTCAGGACTTGGAGTTTATTATTCCATTAATCAAATCATACAATTTGCCTTAATTCAAAAATATCTTTTAAAAATTAACTGCAAATCTGTAGAATGTATTTTGAATGGAAAATATTACTCCCAAACAAATTATTTCCAGGTAGTAGCCTATTCTAAGTACTTTTAATTTCAATGTCCAATTTATTAATCCAATTCCTGACCTTCTTTCTTATAAATTTATGCAGAGAATCATTCCAAGATTCAACAATGGAGGAACTTGAGAATTCTGACCAACTAGAATGTTGAAAGGTAGAAACCAGAATACTCAATCAAAATTCTTTTAGAATCAAGAAACTTACTGGAAGAACAGCCACATTTGATTCAAAATCCCTATTTATTAATTATGGTCATAATAGATTTGAATATCCAAGAATTTATTGGATTAATGAATTGGATGAACTCTTAGAAGATGTTGGATTGAAGGATAACTTCAATGCAACATTAATTTAGTGGTATGAAAAAGGTGAAAAAATAGGTTTTCACAAAGATAATGAAATCTGTTATGAAACATTAAAATTTTAAACGTAAACCTTTTGGGACAAGCAATATTTAAAATTGAATTTCCAAATAAAACAATAGAAGAATTTCTGATTCTAGAAGGAACTTTCTTCATCATGCCTGACGGATTTCAAAAGAGTCATAGCCATGTAGTAGAATCCTTAACTGAAAGAATCAGCATTACTTTCAGAAATCATGTGAGACTGATGAATGACTCAATAATAGAAGAATCTTTGACTCAACAATTGGCCCTTAAGACCCAAATAAAATAAAAGTCTTCTACTCTTAACCAAGCCCAATCAACAACACTTGGGTCCAATAGACTTAATCAACAATCAACCTTGACCATCTAATTTGACCCATTTCCAATATCCTTTGATGCCCAATTAATTTCAAAATACAAGAAATCATCATTTGATTTTCAAAAAATGGCAAGTGAAAATGTCTTTCATATTGAGCCTCCATTTGCTCATTTGAAAGATCCTACTCAAATTACCAAAGCCCATTTCATTCCTAAATTCCACTATGTCCCTGAAAATAATAACAAAAATCTTCGTTTATGCAGAGACATTCTCTTAGAAAAAGAATCCATAAAATTTAGCCCGATCAGAAATTCTGAGGAAAGAATTATTTTCCATTCTTTCTCTATCCTCAGAATCATAACTATGGAGGATTGGAGAATCCATCTTTCAAGTTTCAAAACAATTTTAAATAAAAAATAATATAATTATTTTGACTATATTGATGCATGACACAATATTTTCTTGCATCAAAATAGTGATTTCTCTCACTTTTGGTTTTTAGATTTTGATAACAGTTTCAAAATTGATTTTTCAAGCTGGTTCTTAAAATGGTCGTACATTCATGGTTTTACCTTAGAAATTTTTCCAAATTATTTACAACAATGTTTCAATTTATTTTTAAAGGTTTACAAGCCCTCACCAATTGAGGCTTTATTTCCCCAAATACTTTGTTTTTTATCAATAAAATACAAAATACCTTGGATTTTGAAATGACATTACTTGATTGAAAAATGAATTTTCACCAAAGAATATTATGTTAAATGGTGGGATAAGTTGAATACCCAAAAAATTATTACATCCATCAATTATAAATCTACAAGTATCCATCCCAATATGAGACTAGCAAATTCTTTCATCCAAGATCCATTAAAAATTAATTAGCCCATTCACCTAACTCCACAAATAAAAATATCTAATCCAAGTTCTTCCAAACCCAAATCAAAATCCAAATACAAACATTTTCCAAAGAATAAATCAAGGGGCACAAGTCCAAAGTCCAAATTAAAGAGAAAATTACTCTAAGAAATACTTCTCCTTTTTGGAGGAAAATACTGAATCTAACTTTGAATCACTTACAGAATCCAGTTACTAAACAAAAGGAATCTAGGAAAGCCACTCTTCAGCAATTGAAGGACCCATCCAATAATGATGATCTTAGTAATAATTCAGACAAAATAAGTAAAGGAATTTGTCTTTGGCAAAATACCAATGTTTGAATAAAAATATTTGATGAATCATGATGACATATTGACCAAATGCAACGGTCATAATGATCTCCAAGAAAAGACAATTATCAATAATCATAAACACAAGAGTCCAAAATAACAATTATCAAGGACCCAAGTATACAGTATCATTGACTTTCAAAGACAGCAATAATGACTTCCAAGGATGAAGGCACAAGGACCGAAATAGCAATTATCAAGGAATCTTTACAATTTTGTCTTCTTATGTAATTATACTAAGTTGTCAAATAATTAGGCAACTATTCATGCTTTTTACTATTCTTAGTCAAATGTAGACAAAAGTAGAAATGTAAAATGTTTTTACTTTTGTAGAATAGAATAGTTCAGGTAAGTGATGGGTTCTCGGTGAACTCCACTTTCCTTAGCTATAAATAGGCATCTCTCCCATTTGTTAATAAGAACTTGTTTTACAACTCTTACTATTTGAGAGCTAAAACCTGTTTTGTGAAACAAAGCTTTCTTCTTCTACTCCTCTTTCGTAAATATTTTCTTCTTTTTTTTCAACGAAAATTAGTGAGCGGGAGCACTAATTTATTGTTGCCAATAAACTCTGTTTGTCTAAGTTTTTAATCTTACACCATAATACAGTTTCTGTAACTACTGTTTGTTAATATAGTTTTTACTGTTTATCTTCTTGCTTCTTAATACCCCCTCTTAAATACTGTTCAATTCTGCGCCTTTTGGTATCAGAGCCAATACTGTTCATTTACTGCTACTACTTCTATTTCTGCATAATTTAAACTATTTGTCACCTATTATGGATGGTTATTGATGTTATTGTTTGCTTATTTGCTTACATGAATAATTGCTTATATTTAATCTCACTCTCCGCCCAAGTGGCTGGTTATTCTTATAATTGATTATTTCTCTGTATTATTTTTTTGCCTAATCTGTGAATCTGTTAATCAGAGGTTGACGTACCCACTTCTATTTGGTTAAGCTTCAGGGACCTAGATAAGACCTCTTAGATACGTAAATCTCGAGGGTAGGTTGGTTGTAGAGGCAAAATGGAGAAGGGTAAAGCCTAGTAAGAGGTTGTAGAAGTCACCACAAGGTTAATAACAAAAATACAATATAAAATTCTCAATAATAAAAATAATTTAGTTATTCTGAGCAATGAGTAGGTTATCTATAATATCTCAATATCCAACATAGTGGATGATGAATATTTTGAATTTGCAGATGATCAAGTAGAACATAAATATTTTGAATACCCATCAGATGATCAGAATGATCATTTCGAATACCTTTCACATGATCAAGAAAATCACTCTGAAGACTTTAATCAAATAAATGATAGGGTATGTAACATATCCAATAAAAATAAGAATTTCAATTCTAAATTATCCATTAGGATTCAAATAGAGCAAGAATTAAAAAAAATTAAAAATTAAAGGTCTAGAACCTAAAGGAATAAGTTTCCAAGAAAGTCAGAAAAACCTTAATAATAAACAATCTAATAAAATTAATTACCAATCTTTTAATTCTAAAGTTAGGGAGTATACCTCTAAGAGTTTCTTTTCTGGATCATATATAAATAATGATCAAGATTTTAGGATTAAAGAATTAAAATAAAAATTCAAAAATTCAAAAAAATTGAATCCAAATATTTTGCAGCAAGAATACAAACTAGATTGGGCAAGTCTAAATAAACACAATGATGACCCAGAAAATTTAAATAGAGGTAATAGGTTCAAAGTTTCATATAATATGAATAAAAAAAATCATACTTGCTGATGGAAGGCATTAACGCAAAAATATAAAGTTAACATATTTTTCCTTGATTATATCGAAGATATTTATGAGAAAAATATTAAAATAATTCTCAAATCTAAATGGGTCAAAGAAGACTCCAGTGTGGTAACTGTCAGTCATCCACCACCTGAAAAGATCCTAATTAATCATAAAAGTTCTCAACCTAATAAAGATTTCATTAAATCTCTCCAAATTCATTATGAGAAAACTCCTGATGAAGAAATACTTAGAAGGCTAAAATCTTTAATCCTAGAATCAGATAACCATAGGTTAGAATGAACCTATGAGCCATCCATAATTCATAATTCTTCGAAACATAAAATTAAATAATCTTGTAGGTCAGAATCCTATGAACCTTCAAATAGTATTAAGGAGCCATCCAAAGATTTAGAAATTAAATCATCTGTCAATGTTGGTAACCCTCACAGTTTCTTTGAATTAGATATTCATAAGTTAGAACCCACCTATGAATATTCCATAATTAATGAATCTTCAAATATTAAAGAAACATTAAAGAAATTAAAAACTAATTAATCATCTTATTCTAGTATGATTGATAATCAAAATAATTGCTCAGAATTTGAAAACTTACTAATAATAAACTTCAAAAATTAGATGACAATAATTCAAATTTAGAAAACCATAGGTTAGAATCAACCTATGAATCTTTCACAATTGATGAATCATCAAACGTTAACAAAGTTAAAGAAACATTAAAATGTTTTAAAAGTAAAAAATCATCCTATGAGGACATTAACCATAGAAATTCTTTAATCATTGTTTCTCCTTTCAAGATTTCAAAGGAAGAAGGATCAAATAAAAAAATAGTTGAACAACTCATTTACACCAAACAAAGTCTAATAATAATAGGTAAGCAATTAGACAAAATTGAAAATAGTGTTGATCATCTTCATAAACCTGAATCTAGTAAAACTCTGGAAGAAAAATCTTTAATAAATCTTTCGGACAAAACCACTCCAAATAAGGTTCCCCTCAATAAACAGATTGATAAAATACTTCATGAATTAAAAATAATCAATCAATATAATGTTTAGATTGAGAAAGCCATAGGTCAGAGTCCACTTACGATTCGTCTACAATAAGTGAATCTTCAAACATTAATAATATTGAAGAATCGATTAAAAATTTAGAATCATCTGAAATTAAATCTGAAAAGATTATGAATAATATAACTCATGAACAAAAGGTAATTAATCAACACAATAATTTAGATTTAGAAAATAATAGGTCAGAATCCACCTATGAATCATCCACGATAAGTGAATCTTCAAACATTAATAATATTGAAGAATCACATAGAAATTTAGAAATTAATAAATTATAAAGGAAATGGCCTAAAAAGCCTATTCCTCTTGATATTCAAATTTCTGGAAATTCTTTAGTTTACCAATTTTCTGTTACTACAGATAAATTTCACAAATGGAATATTAATGGACTTTCTAAGCAAGAAGTTCTCAATAAATTTCAACACATGACAATGAGAGCTAACAACTACATTACCACACATAATTTACTTCAAAACCTAGAAGGTCTCACAAGCCTGATAGGAGAAAATACCATAAGAATAAGCATAGGATTTTTAACCAATATTTTTCAAAGAATAAAAATTTTGACAAACGTTTTACCAAGAATAAAATTTATTCTAGAAGAAAAAGAAATAAATAGTTATTTGATAAAAATAAACTTAAGTATTTTAAATTTGGCCAGAATGGTCATTCTTCTAAAACTTGTCAAGTTAAGGACAAAATTAATCAATTAAAAATCTTTAATGAAGAAAAACAAGAATTGTTTAGAATCGTTGAGTCAATTGAATACCCTGAATCCTCAAAATAAAACCCTTCGAGTTATGACAGTAAATCCGTAACATCTCTACGGGGTGTAGGAATCGTTGTAAAAAAATTAATGTTCTAAATAACAATAAAGAATAAGAAGAAAATCTCTTGTTGGATTTAATTAGCAAACTTAAAAATCTAGAATACCTAGAAAGACTTAGGAAAGTAATTTCAAATACCAAGTCTAACAATATCGCAAGCCTATCACAAACCCTTAAAAAATTCAATATGGGTAAAGGAAAGAAAAAAGAAGTTATCCTACATGAACTTCAGAGTGGAATTTAAAATATTAAAATAAAAGAAGAATTAAATCTTTTAATAAAGAGTTTAATTAAAATTCGTGAATCTTGTAAACTAGGAGAACCAAGTAGTTTCCCAATTTCAATTAATAAAGTTGAAGAACCTATTATCAACAATCAAAATAATGATAATTTCATGCAAATACTTAATCATATCAAAATCAAGAAAATGTGTATAATGGTCAGAATAATAATTCAAGATTTTGATTTAACAACAATGACTCTTGTTGATTCAGGAGTAGATTTGAATTGTATGCAGAAAGGACTAGCTCCTCCCAATTACTTCAAGAATACAAAAAAATCTTTATCTTCTGTTAATGGTACTCATACACATATCAAATATGAAATACCCAAAGTTCATATTTGTCAAAACAATGTATGTTTTAAAACATCGTTTGCCTTAGTAAAAAATATGACTGATAAAATAATTGTAGGTTTACCATTCATTTCTTTGTTGTATCCTCTTACAACAGAGTATGCATGGATAATTACTCATCTTATGGATGAACTTGTTAAATTAAAATGTCTCTCTTTTTTTGTTTTTAAATCCAAAAGGATTGAGGAACTTCTTCAAGATACTGTTCTTCAAAGAATTCTTGGTTTAGTAATCAATTGCAAGCCCCTTAACGATGTTTTGGAATAAAATATCCAATAACAACCAAAAGGGACTTAATCAACAGATTTAGAGAAGCTGTTGCATTCTTTAAATTTGACATAAAATCTGTATTTTGGCAAATCCAGATAAATAAGATTGATAAATACAAAATTATATTTGTCCATTATAAATGGAAAATAATACTAATTGATCTTAAATTTGCTCTAAGTAAATTTCACAATATAATGATAGAATTCTTTAATCAATTCTTAATTGACTGCATTCTTAGTAAACAATACTGGTTGAAATTCTTGATTGTTTATATTAATAACATTTCCTTTAAATATGACAAACAATACTAGAAATACTTTGAACTATTTGCCAAGAAAAATTGTTTTAAAATCAAGAAGCTCGATGACAAGATAATAGCTTTATGTCCGAAACTCCCATCCACTAATTATGGTCATAATGGATTTGAATATCTAAAAAATGACTGGATTGATGAATTGGATGAAATTTTAGAACATGTTGGGTTGAAGTATGACTTCAATACAACATTAATTCAATGGTATAAGAAAAGTATAAAAATAGGTTTTTGCAAAAATAATGAAATCTGTTATAATGGAATTTTAACTGAAAATCTATTGAGACAAGTAAATTCTAAATTTGAATTTTCAACGAAAATAATAAAAGAATTTTTGATACTAAAAGGAACTTTTTTCATCATGACTAATGAATTTCAAAAATGTCATAAGCATGCTGTGAAATTCTTGATAAAGGGATTCAATATCACTTTAGAATATATGTGATAAATATTTAAAAAATAGAAGAGTTTTCGACTCAACAATTGGCCCTTAAGGTCAAAATCAAAGAATAGACTTCTACTCCAAATCATGTCCAATTAACAATACAAATTTCAAAAATGTCATAAGAATGCTGTGAAATTCTTGATAAAAGGATTCAATATCACTTCAAAAAATATGTGATAAATGTTCCAAAAATATAAGAGTCTTCGACTCAACAATTGACTCTTAAGGTCCAAATCAAAGAGGAGTCTTCTACTCCAAATCAAGTCCAATTAACAATACTCGGGTCCATCAGACCCGATTACCAATTAATCCTAGTCAAACAATTTGACCCATTTTCAAATACTCAATCTTTTAATGCTCAATCACTTGACCAACCAATTTATCATAATCTCTTTCAAATTAAGCGTTCATTTGCTCATCTGAAAGATCCAGCACAAATTGCTAAAGCCCATTTCATTCCCAAATTTGATTATGTCCTTAGACAATAACAAAAATCTCAGTTTCTACAAAGATATCCTCGTAGAAACAAAATCGATAAAAATTAGCCGAATCAAAAATTCTGAGGAAAGAATCCTTTACCATTCTTTTTCTATCTTCAGGATCATAAATATGAAGGTTTCGAAAATCCATTCTTTAAGCTTCAAAATACTTTTGAATAAAAACAATAATTATTTTGACTGTATTGATGCATGGCATGAGACTTTCTTGCATCAAAGTAGTGACATTTCTCACTTTTAGTTTTTAAATTTTGATAACAATTTCAAAATTGATTTTCCAAACCGGTTCTCAAAATGGTGGTCCATTCATGGTCTTGCCTTAGAACGTTCTACAATTAAGTTACAATAATGGTTCAATTTATTTTCAGAAGTATATAAGCCCTCACCAATTGAGGTTTCCTTTCGTTAAATACTTTATTTTACAAACAAATACAAAATACCTTAGATTTTGAAATGGAAATACTCGGTTGAAAATAAATTGAATACCCATAAAGTTATTACATCCATCAACCATGAATTTGCAAATATCTAACCCAATATGATACTAGCAAATCCATTTATCCAAGCTCCATTAAAAATTGATAAGCCCATTGACCTAGCCCCACAAATAAAGCCCCACAAATAAAACTATCTAGTCAAAATTCTTCTAAACCCAAATCAAATCCTGGATCCAAATCCTATTCAAAGGGTAAATCAAAGACCACCAAGCCTAAATTAAAATTAGAGGAAGAACTAATTCTACTTCTCATTTTAGAAGATAATAATGAACCAGACTATGAATTACTAGCAGAGTCAAATCACCAAACTAAATAAAAAATCAAAAGAGATCAATTACTCCTTAGCAATTGAAGGTCCTATTCAAAAGTATTGATCATAGTGATAATGAACAGATCTGAATTAACCAGTAAACAAATCGACTTGTCTTTAGCAAAATGCCAGGATCAGAATGAGATCTAAGAGTCAATTGATCTGACAACTCAGCACAATGCAACGATCATAATGATCTTCAAGAAAAGTAAACAATGGCAATAGTCCCAATGAACTTTAGAGACAGTAATCATGATTTCTCCAACAAATAAAAAAAATAGCAATTATCAAGTGCTCTGCAACAGTCTCAATGACATTTCAACCACAAGCAATCAAGATAGAGTCATTATGAAGACATGAACACCGAGATAACAATTATCGAGGAATCTTTACATTTTTGTCTTCTTATGTAATTATTGTACTAAGTTGTCAAATAATTAGGTACCTATTTATGTATTTTACTATTCTTAGTCAAAAGTAGACAAGATTAGAAATGTAAAATGTTTTTATAATTACTGTTTGTTAATACAGTTTTTACTATTTACCTTCTTGCTTCTTAATACCCCTTCTTAAATACTGTTCAATTCCGCGCCTTTTGGTATCAGAGCCAAACCTAGTGGGGATAATATTGTTCATTAACTTTTTCTACTTCTATTTCTGCATAATTTATACTGTTTGCCACCTATTATGGCTGGTTATTGATATTATTATTTGCTTATTTGCTGACATGAATAGTTGCTTATATTTAATCTCACGCTTCGCCCAAGTGGCTGGTTTTTCTTATAATTGATTATTTTTCTGTATTATTTATTTGCCTAATCTGTGAATCCGTTCATCAGAGGTTGACGTACCGGCTTCTATTTGGTTAAGCTTCAGGGACCTAGGTAAGACCTCATAGATACGTAAATCCTGAGGCTAGGGTGATTGTAAAGGAAAACGGGAGATGAGTAAATCTTAGTAGGAGGTTGTAAAAGTCACCACAAGGTTAGTTATTCTGAGCAATGAGTAGGTTATCTAAAAGTAGTCCTTTTAGTAAGATTAGGACTATAATATCTTCAATATCCAACATAGTGGATGATGAATATTTAGAATTTGTAGATTATCAAGTAGATCATAAATATTTTGAATACCCATCAGATAATTAGAATGATCATTTCGAATACCTTTCACATGATCAAGAAAATCATTCTGAAGACTTTAATCAAGTAAATGATAGGGTATGGAACATATCCAATAAGAATAAGAATTTCAATTCTAAATTATCCATTAGGATTCAAATAGAGCAAGAATTAAAAAATTTAAAAATTAGAAGTCTAGAACCTAAAGGAATAAGTTTCCAAGAAAGTCAGAAAAACCTTAATAATAAACAATATAATAAAATTAATAATCAATCTTTTAATGCTAAAATTAGGGAGTATACCCCTAAGAGTTCCTTTTCTGGATCATATATTAATAATGATCAAGATTTTAGGATTAAAGAATTAAAACAAAAATTCAAAAATTCAAAAAATTTGAATCAAAATATTTTACAGCAAGAATACAAACTAGATTGGGCAAGTTTAAATCAAAACTTAGAAGGTTAAAATCTTTAAGAGACAATGTCCCAGAATCAGATAACGATTGGTTTGAATCAACCTATGAGACATCCAAAATTCATAATTCTTCGAAACATAAAATTAAAGAATCTTATAGGTCAGAATCCTATGAACCTTCAAATAGTATTAAGGAACCATCCAAAGATTTAAAAATTAAATCATCTGTCAATGTTGGTACCTATGACAGTATCTTTGAATTAGATATTCATAGGTTATAACCCACCTATGAATATTCCATAATTAATGAATCTTAAAATATTAAAGAAACATTAAAGAATTTAAAAACTAATGAATCATCTTATTCTGGTATGATTGATAATCAAAATAATTGTTCAGAATTCGAAAACCATACTAATAATAAACTTCAAGAATTAAATGACGGTAGTTCAAATTTAGAAAACCATGGGTTAGAATCAACTTATGAATCTTTCACAATCGATGAATCTTCAAACGTTAACAAAGTTGAAGAAACATTAAAATGTCTTGAAACTAAAAAATCATCCTCTGAGGACATTAACCATAGAAATTCTTTAATCACTGTTTCTCCTTTCAAGATTTCAAAGGAAGAAGAATCAAATAAAAAATATTTGAATAACTCAATTACACCAATCAAAGTCTAATTTACAATAGGTAAGCAATTAGATAAAATTAAAAATAAAGTTGATGACCTTCATAAACCTGAATCTAGTAAAACTCTGGAAGAAAAGTTTTTAATAAATCTTTCGGATAAAAGCAGTTCAAATATGGTTCCCCTCAATAAACAAATTGATAAAATACTTCATGAATTAAAAATAATCAATCAAGATAATAGTTTAGATCTAGAAAGCCATAGGTCAGAGTCCACCTATGATTCGTCTACAATAAGTGAATCTTCAAACATTAATAATATTGAACAATCAATTAAAAATTTAGAATCATCTGAAATTAAATCTGAAAAGATTATTAATAATATATCTCATGAATTAAAGATAATTAATCAACACAATAATTTATAAAATAATATGTCAGAATCCACTTATGAATCATCCACAATAAGTGAATCTTCAAACTTTAATAATATTGAAGAATCACATAGAAATTTAGAAATTAATAAATTAGAAAGGAAATGGCCTAAAAAGCCTATTCCTCTTGATATTCAAATTTCTGGAAATTCTTTAGTTAACCAATTTTCTATTTCTATAGATAAATTGCACAAATAGAATATTAATGGACTTTCTAAGCAGGAAGTTCTCAATATATTTCAACACATGACAATGATAGCTAACAGCTACATTATCACACCCAATTTACTTCACAATAAGGTAATCAATCTTTTAGTCACATGATTCATAGGAATGCTACGTTCCTGGTGAGAAAATTATCTCACAAAAGAATCCAAAAATACCATCCTTTCAGCAATAAAGATTAATACTGAAGGAACACTAAATATTGAAGAAAAACAGGAAACAATACCTAATGGCACCAATACACTTCTCTACATAATAGTTAAATACTTCATTGGAATGTCGAGTAATTTTACTTCACATCTTCACATATCCATAATCAATTGACCAAACTTAGGTGTCCAACCCTAAGTAAAATCCATTGGTACAAAAATATATTTTTGTTCAAAATAATGTCAAGGGATGATAACAATCAACTCTCTTAGAAAGAAAAATGTATTTTATACACACACAAAATAAGAATAGTCCTTAGTAATAATCTAGGAAACATAGACTATGATAGTCTTACCTATGGTATGATTATTACTACAATACAAAAGGAAGCTTTTGGAATATGCACTGATATGAAAAATAAAACTATAGAATATGAATTAGGCAATTCTTGTGAGCAATATGGTTTACCCCCTATTAAGAAAAATTTCTATTCAAAACCTAGAAGGTCTCACAAGCCTGATAGGAGAAAATACCATAAGAATAAGCATAATATTTTTAACCAATATTTTTCAAAGAATAAAAATTTTGACAAACGTTTTTCCAAGAATAAAATTTATTCTAGAAGAAAAAACAATAAATATTCTTTTGATTGAAATAAACTTAAGTATTTTAAATATGGCCAGAATGGTCATTCTTTGAAAACTTGTCAAGTTAAAGACAAAATTAATCAATTAAAAATATTTAATGAAGAAAATCAAGAATTGTTTAGAATCATAGAGTCAATAGAACACTATGAGAGTGATAGTGATGATTTAGGAGAATTTGAATACCCTGAATCCTCAAAATCAAACTCTTCCAGTTTTGACAGTAATTCCCGTAACATCTATATGGGGTGTAGGGATCATTGTTGTCAAAAAATTAATGTTCTCAATAAAAATAAAGAACAAGAAGAAAATCACTTGTTGGATTTAATTAGCAAAATTAAAAATCCAGAATACCTAGAAAGACTTAGGAAATTAATTTTAAATACTAAGTCTAAAAATATCGCAAGCCTTTCACAAACCCTTAAAAAATCAATATGGGTAAGGTAAAGAAAAAAGAATTTATCCTACATGAATTCAGAAAGGAATTAAAAATATTAAAATAAAAGAAGAATTAAATCTTTTAATAAAGAGTTTAATTAAAATTCATGAATCTTGTAAACTAGGAGAACCTAGTAGATTCCCAATTTCAATTAATAAGGTTGAAGAACCTATTATAAACAATCAAAATAATGATAATTTCATCCAAATACTTAATCATATCAAAATTAAGAAATTGTGTGTAATGGTCAGAATAATAATTCAAGATTTTGATTTTACAACAATGACTCTTGTTGATTCAGGAGTAGATTTGAATTGTATGTAGAAAGGACTAGCTCCTCCCAAGTACTTCAAGAATACAAAAGAATCTTTCTCTTCTGCTAATGGTACTCATATACATATCAAATATGAAATACCCAAAGTTCATATTTGTCAAGACAATGTATGTTTTAAAACATCGTTTGCCTTAGTAAAAAATATGTGTGATAAAATAATTATAGGTTTACCATTCATTTCTTTGTTGTATCCTCTTAAAATAGAGTATAATGGGATAATTACTCATCTTATGGATGAACCTGTTAAATTAAAATGTCTTTCTTTTTCTATTTTTAAATCCAAAAGGATTGAGGAACAGCTTCAAGATATTGTTCTTCAAAGAATTCTTTGTTTAGTAATCAATTGCAAGCCCCTTAACGATGTTTTTTCAATGGATAAAATATCCAATAACATCCGGAAGGGACTTAATCAACAGATTTAGAGAAGCTGTTGCGTTCTTTAAATTTAACATAAAATCTGGATTTTTGCAAATCCAGATAAATAAGATTGATAAATACAAAATTATATTTGTTCATTATAAATGAAAAATAATACTATTTGATCTTAAATTTGCTCCAAGTAAATTTCAGAATATAATGATAGAATTCTTTAATCAATTCTTAATTGACTGCATTCTTAGTAAACAATACTGGTTGAAATTCTTGATTGTTTACATTAATAACAATTCCTTTAAATATGACAAACAATACTGGAAATACTTTGAATTATCTGCCAAGATAATAAAACAATACATTTTAGTTATCTTTGCAAAAAGAATCAAATTATTTCAATCAAAACTAGATTTCTAGAATTTAATATTTATCTCATACAATTTGCCTTATTAAATCAAAAATTTATTTTAATTAATTATAAATCTACAAAACATGTTTCCAGATTCCTCCCAAACAAAGTTTTGCCAGGTAACAATCTATTTATAGCAATTTTTCTTTCAATATTTAATTTATACAATGTATTAATAATTAAATTCATGACCCCTTTACTTGTAATCTTTTGCAGGAAATCATACCAATATTCTGCAATATGGCAATTTGAGAAACCTGGCCTACAAGAATATGGGAAGGTAAAGGCGAGAATATTTAATCAAATTTTTTTTAAAATCAAGAAGCTCAATGACAAGACAATAGCTTTTTGTCCAAAATTCCCATCCATTAATTATGGCCATAATGGATTCGAATATCCAAAAAAATGACTAGATTGATGAATTTTTAAAACATGTTAGGCTGAAGTATGACTTCAATACAACATTAATTCAATGGTATAAGAAAAGTATGAAAATAGGTGTTTACAAAAATAATGAAATCTGTTATAATGGAATTTTAATTGAAAATGTATTGAGACAAGTAAATTCTAAAATTGATTTTTCAAATAAAACAATAAAAGAATTTTTGGTACTAAAAGGAACTTTCTTCATCATGCCTATCGAATTTCAAAAATGCCATAAACATGCTGTGAAATTCTTGATAAAAGGAATCAATATCACATTAGGAAAATATGTGATAAATGTTTCAAAAATAGAAGAGTCTTCGACTCAACAATTGGCCCTTAAGGCCCAAATCAAAGACGAGCCTTCTATTCCTAATCAAGTCCAATTAACAATACTCGGGTCCATAAGACCCGATTACAAATTAATCCTGGTCAAACAATTTGACCCATTTTCAAATACTCAATCTTTTAATGCTCAATCACTTTACCAACCAATTTATCAAAAACTCTTTCATATTAAGCCTTCATTTGCTCATCTGAAAGATCCATCATAAATTGCTAAAGCCCATTTCATTCCCGAATTTCATTATGTCCCTAGACAATAACAAAAATCTCAGTTTTTACAGAGATATCCTTTTAGATAAAAAATCCATAAAAATTAGCCCAATAAAAAATTCTGAGGAAAGAATCCTTTACCATTCTTTCTCTATCCTCAGGTTTGGAAAATCCATTCTTTAAGTTTCAAAATACTTTTAAATAAAAACAATCATTATTTTAACTGTATTGATGCATGGCATGAGATTTTCTTACATCAAAGTAGTGACATTTCTCACTTTTGGTTTTTAAATTTTGATAACAATTTCAAAATTAATTTTCCAAATCGGTTGCGAAAATAGTGGTCCATTCATGGTCTTGCCTTAGAACGGCTTCCAATTGAGTTACGAAAATGGTTCAATTTATTTTCACAGCTTTATAAGCCCTCACCAATTGAGGTTTTCTTCCCCCAAATACTTGGTTTTACAAACAAATACAAAATACCTTGGACTTTTGAAATGGCAATACTCGGTTGAAAATAAAATCGTCACCAGACCATATTATACTAAATGGTGGGATAAATTGAGTACCGATAAAATTATTGCATCCATCAACCATGAATTCAACTCTTACTATTTGTGAGCTAAAACCTGTTTTGTGAAACAAAACCTTCTTCTTCTGCTCCTCTTTTGTAAATCTTTCCTTGTTTTTTCTTCAACATAAATTATTGAGCGGGAGCACTAATTTATTGTTGCCAATAAACTCTGTTTTTGTAAGTTTTTAATCTTACACCATAATACAGTTTCTGTAATTGATGTTTGTTAATATAGTTTTTACTGTTTATCTTCTTGCTTCTTAATACCCCCTCTTAAATACTGTTCAATTCCGCGCCTTTTGGTATCAGAGCCAAACTTGGTGGGGATAATACTGTTCATTAATTGTTTCTACTTTTATTTCTACATAATTTAAACTGTTTGCCGCTTATTTTGACTCTTAATTGATATTATCGTTTGCTTATTTGCTTACATGAATAATTGCTTATATTTAATCTAACTCTCCGCCCAAGTGGCTGGTTATTCTTATAATTGATTATTTCTCTGTATTGTTTGTTTTCCTAATCTGTGAATCTGTTTATCAGAGGCTGACGTATCAGCTTCTATTGGGTTAGCTTCAGGGACCTAGGTAAGATCTCTTAGATATGTAAATCCTGAGGGTAGCATGGTTGTAGAGGCGAAATGGAGAAGAGTGAAGCCTAATAGGAGGTTGTAGAAGTCACTACAAGGTCGATACAGTATGAAATTCTCAATAATAAGAATAATTTAGTTATTCTGAGTAATGAGTAGGTTGTCTAGAAGTAGTTCTTCTAGTAGCATTAAGTCTATAATATCTTCAATATCCAACATAGTGGATGATGAATATTTTGAATTTGCAGATGATCAAGTAGATCATAAATATTTTGAATACCCATAAGATGATCATAATAATCATTTTGAATACCTTTCACATGATCAAGAAAATTATTTTGAAGACTTTAATCAAGTAAATGATAGGGTATGGAACATATCCAATAAAAATAAGAATTTCAATTCTAAATTATCCATTAGGATTCAAATAGAGCAAGAATTAAAAAAATTAAAAATTAAAGGTCTAGAACCTAAAGGAATAAGTTTCCAAGAAAGTCAGACAAATCTTAATAATAAACAATCTAATAAAATTAATTACCAATCTTTTAATTCTATAGTTAGGGAGTATACCCCTAAGTTTTCCTTTGCTCGATCATATACTAATAATGATCAAGATTTTAGGACTAAAGAATTAAAAGAAAAATTCAAAAATTCAAAAAATTTGAATCCAAATATTCTACAGCAAGAGTACAAATCAGATTGAGCAAGTCTAAATAAACATAATGATGACCCAGAAAATTTAAATAGACATAATAGGTTCAAAGATTCATATAATATGAATCAAAGAAAAATCATACTTGCTGAATGGAAGGCATATTCATGCAAAAATATAAAGTTTTTACTATTTTTCTCAATGAACATTTTACATTTGTACTTTTATCTACTTTTGACTAAAAATAATAAAAAGCATGAATAGTGTGGTAACTGTCAGTCATCCACCACCTGAAAAAATCCTAATTAATCATAAAAGTTCTCAACCTAATAAGGATTTCATTAAATCTCTCCAACTTCATTATGAGAAAACTCCTGATGAAGAAATACCTAGAAGGTTAAAATCTTTAAGAGACAATGTCCTAGAATCAGATAACCATAGGTTTGAAGGACCCAAGTATATAGTATCATTGACTTTCAAAGACAGCAATAATGACTTCCAAGGATGAAGGCACAAGGACCGAAATATCAATTATCAAGGAATCTTTACAATTTTGTCTTCTTATGTAATTATTGTACTAAGTTGTCAAATAATTAGGCAACTATTCATGCTTTTTACTATTCTTAGTCAAATGTAGACAAAAGTAGAAATGTAAAATGTTTTTACTTTTGTAGAATAGAATAGTTCAGGTAAGTGATGGGTTCCCGGTGAACTCCACTTTCCTTAACTATAAATAGGCGTCTTTCCCATTTGTTAATAAGAACTTGTTTTACAACTCTTACTATTTTAGAGCTAAACCCTGTTTTGTGAAACAGAGCTTTCTTCAACTCCTCTTTTGTAAATCTTTTCTTTTTTTTCTTCAACGAAAATTAGTGAGCGGGAGCACTAATTTATTGTTGCCAATAAACTCTGTTTATCTAAGTTTTTAATCTTACACCATAATACAGTTTCTGTAACTACTGTTTGTTAATATAGTTTTTACTGTTTATCTTCTTGCTTCTTAATACCTTCTTTTAAATACTGTTCAATTCCGCGCATTTTGGTATCAGAGCCAATATTGTTCATTTACTACATAATTTAAACTATTTGTCGCCTATTATGGCTGGTTATTGATGTTATTGTTTTCTTATTTGCTTACATGAATAATTGCTTATATTTAATCTCACTCTCCGCCCAAGTGGCTGGTTATTCTTATTATTGATTATTTCTCTGTATTATTTGTTTGCCTAATCTGTGAATCTGTTCATCAGAGGCTGACGTACCAACTTCTATTTGGTTAAGCTTCAGGGACCTAGGTAAGACATCTTGGATACGTAAATCTCGAGGGTAGGGTGGTTGTAGAGGCAAAATGGAGAAGGTTAGAGCCTAGTAAGAGGTCGTAGAAGTCACCACAAGTTTAATAACAAAAATACAATATGAAATTCTCAATAATAAAAATAATTTAGTTATTCTGAGCAATGAGTAGGTTATCTAGAAGTAGTTCTTCTAGTAGCATTATGTCTATAATATCTTCAATATCCAACATAGTGGATGATGAATATTTTGAATTTGCAGATGATCAAGTAGATCATAAATATTTTGAATACCCATCAGATGATCAGAATGATCATTTCGAATACCTTTCACATGATCAAGAAAATCATTCTGAAGACTTTAATCAAATAAATGATAGGGTATGTAACATATCCAATAAAAATGAGAATTTCAATTCTAAATTATCCATTAGGATTCAAATAGAGCAAGAATTAAAAAAATTAAAAATTAAAGGTCTAGAACCTAAAGGAATAAGTTTCCAAGAAAGTTAGAAAAACCTTAATAATAAACAATCTAATAAAATTAATTGCCAATCTTTTAATTCTAAAGTTAGGGAGTATACCTCTAAGAGTTTCTTTTCTGGATCATATATTAATAATGATCAAGATTTTAGTATTAAAGAATTAAAACAAAAATTCAAAAATTCAAAAAAATTGAATCCATATATTTTGCAGCAAGAATACAAACTAGATTGGGCAAATCTAAATAAACACAATGATGACCCAGAAAATTTAAATAGACGTAATAGGTTCAAAGTTTCATATAATATGAATAAAAAAAATCATACTTGCTGAATGGAAGACATTAATGCAAAAATATAAAGTTAACTTATTTTTCCTTGATTATATCGAAGATATTTATGAAAAAAATATTAAAATAATTCTCAAATCTAAATGGGTCAAAGAAGACTCCAGTGTGGTAACTGTCAGTCATCCACCACCTGAAAAAATCCTAATTAATCATAAAAGTTCTCAACCTAATAAAGATTTCATTAAATCTCTCTAACTTCATTATGAGAAAACTCCTGATGAAGAAATACTTAGAAGGCTAAAATCTTTAATCCTAGAATCAGATAACCATAGGTTAGAATGAACCTATGAGCCATCCATAATTCATAATTCTTCGAAACATAATATTAAAGAATCTTGTAGGTCAGAATCCTATGAACCTTCAAATAGTATTAAGGAGCCATCCAAAGATTTAAAAATTAAATCATCTGTCAATGTTGGTAACCATGACAGTTTCTTTGAATTAGATATTCATAAGTTAGAACCTACCTATGAATATTCCATAATTAATGAATATTCAAATATTAAAGAAACATTAAAGAATTTAAAAACTAATGAATCATCTTATTCTAGTACGATTGATAATCAAAATAATTGCTCAGAATTTGAAAACCTTACTAATAATAAACTTCAAAAATTAGATGACAGTAGTTCAAATTTAGAAAACCATAGGTTAGAATCAACCTATGAATCTTTCACAATTGATGAATCATCAAACGTTAACAAAGTTGAAGAAACATTAAAATGTTTTAGAAGTAAAATATCATCCTCTGAGGACATTAACCATAGAAATTCTTTAATCACTGTTTCTCCTTTCAAGATTTCAAAGGAAGAAGAATCAAATAAAAAAATAGTTGAACACCTCAATTACACCAAACAAAGTCTAATAATAATAGGTAAGCAATTAGACAAAATTGAAATTAAAGTTGATCATCTTCATAAACCTGAATCTAGTAAATCTCTGGAAGAAACATCTTTAATAAATCTTTCAGATGAAACCACTCCAAATAAGGTTCCTTTCAATAAACATATTGATAAAATACGTCATGAATTTAAAATAATCAATCAAGATAATAGTTTAGATTGAGAAAGCCATAGGTCAGAGTCCACCTACGATTCGTCTACAATAAGTGAATCTTCAAACATTAATAATATTGAAGAATCAATTAAAAATTTAGAATCATCTGAAAAGATTATGAATAATATAACTCATGAACAAAATGTAATTAATCAACACAATAATTTAGATTTAGAAAATAATAGGTCAGAATCCACCCATGAATCATCCATGATAAGTGAATCTTCAAACATTAATAATATTGAAGAATCACATAGAAATTTAGAAATTTAGAAATTATAAAGGAAATGGTCTAAAAAGCCTATTCCTCTTGATATTCAAATTTCTGGAAATTTTTTACTTAACCAATTTTCTGTTACTTCAGATAAATTGCACAAATGGAATATTAATGGACTTTTTAAGCAGGAAGTTCTCAATAAATTTCAACACATGACAATGAGAGCTAACAACTACATTACCACACACAATTTACTTCAAAACCTAGAAGGTCTCACAAGCCTGATAGGAGAAAATACCATAAGAATAAGCATAAGATTTTTAACCAATATTTTTCAAAGAATGAAAATTTTGACAAACGTTTTTCAAAGAATAAAATTTATTCTAGAAGAAAAAGAAAGAAATAGTCTTTTGATAAAAATAAACTTAAGTATTTTAAATTTGCCCAGAATGGTCATTCTTCTAAAACTTGTCAAGTTAAGGACAAAATTAATCAATTAAAAATCTTTAATGAAGATTTTTGTGCAATTTTTGTGCAATTTATCTGTACTTTTATCTACTTTTGACTAAAAATAGTAAAAAGCATGAATAGTGTGGTAACTGTCAGTCATTTATGAGAAAAATATTAAAATAATTCTCAAATCTAAATGGGTCAAGATAGACTCCAGTGTGGTAACTGTCAGTCATCCACCACCTGAAAAAATCCTAATTAATCATAAAAGTTCTCAACCTAATAAAGATTTCATTAAATCTCTTCAACTTCATTATGAGAAAACTCCTGATGAAGAAATACTTAAAAGGTTAAAATCTTTTAAGAGACAATGTTCTAGAATCAGATAGCCATAAGTTTGAATCAACCTATAAGCCATCCATAATTAATAATTCTTTGAAACATAAAATTAAAGAATCTTATAGGTCAGAATTCTATGAACCTTCAAATAGTATTAAGGAAACATCCAAAGATTTAGAAATTAAATCATCTGTCAATAATTAATTAATCTTCAAATATTAAAGAAACATTAAAGAATTTAAAAACTAATGAATCATCTTATTCTGGGATTGATAATCAAAATAATTGTTCAAAATTTGGAAACCTTACTAATAATAAACTTCAAGAATTAGATGACAGTAGTTCAAATTTAGAAAACCATAGGTTAGAATCAACCTATGAATCTTTCCCAATTGATGAATCTTCAAATGTTAACAAAGTTGAAGAAACATTGAAATGTTTTGAAACAAAAAACATCCTCTGAGGACATTAACCATAGAAATTCTTGAATCACTATTTCTCCTTTCAAGATTTCAAAGGAAGAAGAATCAAATAAAAAATTAGTTGAACAACTCAATTACACCAATCAAAGTCTAATTACAATAGGTAAGCAATTTGACAAAATTGAAAATAATGTTGATGATCTTCATAAACCGGAATCTAGTAAAACTCTGGAAGAAAAATCTTTAATAAATCTTTTGGACAAAACCACTCCAAATATGGTTACCCTCAATTAACAGATTGATAAAATACTTCATGAATTAAAAATAATTAATCAAGATAATAGTTTAGATCCAGAAAGCCATAGGTCAGAGTCCACCTATGATTCGTCTTCATAAGTGAATCTTCAAACATTAATAATATTGAAAAATCAATTAAAAATTTACAATCATTTGAAATTAAATCTGAAAAGATTACTAATAATATACCTCATGAATTAAAGGTAATTAAACAACAGAATAATTTAGATTTAGAAAATAATTGGTCAGAATGCACCATGAATCGTCCATGATAAGTGAATCTTCAAACATTAATAATATTGAATAATCACATAGAAATTTAGAAATTGATAATTTAGAAAGGAAATGGCCTAAAAAGCCAATTCCTCTTTATACTCAAATTTCTGAAAATTCTTTAGCTAGCGAATTTTTTGTTGATACAGATAAATTGCACAAATAGAATATTAATGGACTTTCTAAGTAGGAAGTTCTCAAAAGGCACAAAATTGAACAATATTTAAGAGAGAGTATTAAGAAGCAAGAAGATAAACAGTAAAAATTGTACTAACAAACAGTAATTACAGAAACTGTATTATCGTGTAAGATTTAAAACTTACACAAATAGAGTTTTATTGGCAACAAGAAATTAGTGCTCCCGCTCACTAATTTATGTTGAAGAAAAAAGAAGAAAAGATTTACAAAAGAGGAGTAGAAGAAGAAAGCTTTGTTTCACAAAACAGGTTTTAGCTCTCAAATAGTAAGAGTTATAAAAATGAGTTCTGATTCACAAATGGGAGAGACTGCCTATTTATAGCTAAGGAAAGTTGAGTTCACCGGGAACCCATCACTTACCTGAAATATTCTATTCTATAAAAGTAAAAACATTTTACATTTCCACTTTTGTCTACTTTTGACTAAGAATAGTAAAAAGCATGAATAATTGCCTAATTATTTGACAACTTAGTACAATAATTAGAGAAGAAACAAAAAATGTAAAGATTCCTTGATAATTTCTATCTTGGTCTTTGTCCCTTCATCCTTGGAAGTCATTATTACTGTCTTTGAAAACCAATGATACTGTATATTTGGGTCCTTGATGATTGTTGTTTTCGACTCTTGTGTTTATGATTATTGATAATTGTCTTTTCTTGGAGATCATCATGACCGTTGCATTGGGTCAAGGTGTCATCATGATTCATCAAATATTTTTATTCAAACATTGGTAATTAGCCAAAGACAACTTCATTTACTTATTTCATCTAAATTATTACCGAGATAATCATTATTGGATGGGTCCTTCAATTGTTGAAGAGTGTCTTTCCTAGATTTCTTTTGTTTAGTAACTTGATTCTGTAAGAGATTCAGAGTCAGATTCAGTATTTTCCTCCAAAAGGAGAAGTGTTTGTTGGAGTAATTTTTCTTTAATTTGGACTTTGGAGTTATGCCCCTTGATTTATTCTCTGGAAAGTGTTTGAATTTGGGTTTGGAAGAATTTGGATTAGATATTTTTATTTGTGGAGCTAAGTCATGGGCTCATTAATTTTTAATGGAGCTTGGATGAAAGGATTTCCTAATCTCATATTGGGATGGATAATTACAAATTCATAATTGATGGATGCAATAATTTTTTGGGTAATCAACTTATCCCACCATTTAACATAATATTCTCTGGTGAAAATTTCTTTTTCAATCGAGTATTGCCATTTCAAAACCAAGGTATTTTATATTTTATTAAAAATAAAGTATTTGGGAAAATAAAGCCTCAATTGGTGAGGGCTTGTAAACCTTTAAAAATAAATTGAAACATTGTTATAAATCAATTGGTAAAAGTACTAAGGTAAAACCATGAATGGACCACCATTTTAGGAGCTAGCTTGGAAAATCAATTTTGAAATTGTTATCAAAATTTAAAAACCAAAAGTGAGAGAAATCACTATTTTGATGCAAGAAAATATTGTGCCATGCATCAATATAGTCAAAATAATTATATTCTTTTTTATTTAAAATTGTTTTGAAACTTGAAGGATGGATTCTCCAATCCTCCATAGTTATGATTCTAAGGATAGAGAAAGAATGGTAAATGATTCTTTCTTTAGAATTTCTGATCGGGCTAATTTTTATGGATTCTGTTTCTAAGAGAATGTCTCTACAGAAAATAAGGTTTTTGTTATTATGTCCAGGGACATAGTGGAATTTAGGAATGAAATGCGCTTTGGTAATTTGAGTAGGATCCTTCAAATGAGCAAATGGAGGCTCAATACGAAAGAGATTTTCACTGGCGAATTTTTGAAAATCAAATGAGGATTTCTTGTATTTTAAAATTAATTGGACATCAAAGGATATTGGGAATGGGTCAAATTGGATGGTCAGAGTTGATTGGTGAATGAGTCTATTGGACCCAAGTGTTGTTGATTGGGCTTGGGTAAGAGTAGAAGAATCCTCTTTGATTTTGGCCTTAAGGGCCAATTGTTGAGTAAAAGATTCTTCTATTATTGAGCCACTCATCATTTTCACATGATTTCTGAAAGTAATGCTGATTCTTTCAGTAAAGGATTCGACTGCATGTCTATGACTCTTTTGAAATCCGTTAGGCATGATGAAGAAAGTTCCTTCTGGAATCAGAAATTCTTCTATTGTTTTATTTAGAAATTCAATTTTAAATATTACTTGTCCTAAAATGTTTACGGTTAAAATTTTACTGTTATCATAACAGATTTCATTATCTATGTGAAAACCTATTTTTCACCTTTTTCATACCACTGAATTAATGTTGCATTGAATTCATCCTTCAATCCAACATCTTCTAAGAGTTCATCCAATTCATTAATCCAGTCATTTTTTTGATATTCAAATTCATTATGACCATAATTAATAAATGGGGATTTTGAACAAAATGCGGCTATTCTGCCATTAAGTTTTTTGATTCTAAAAGAATTTTGATTGAGTATTCTGGTTTCTACCTTTCCATATTCTAGTTTGTCAGAATTCTCAAGTTCCTCCATTGTTGAATCTTGGAATGATTCCCTGCATAAATTTATAAGAAAGAAGGTCAGGAATTGGATTAATAAATTGGAAATTGAAATTAAAAGTACAGAGAATAGGCTGCTACCTGGCAAGAATTTGTTTGGGAGTAATATTTTTCCATTCAAAGTACATTCTACAGATTTGCAGTTAATTTTTAAAAGATATTTTTGAATTCGGGCAAAATGTATGATTTGATTAATGGAATAATAAACTCCAAGTCCTAGAAATCTATTCTAAAATAGTTTGGTTCTACTATCTCGTTTTACTGTCCTCGGAGATAACTTAAAATAGTTCCAATATTGTTTAACATATTCATAATTGTAAACAATCAATAAACTTAACAAGTATTGTTTAATAAGAATGCAGACAATCGGGAAATCAATAATTTGATTAAAGAATTTACTTATTATATTCTAAATTCTACTAGGAGCAGATTGCATTATTTTATAATGATCAAATATAATATTGTATTTCTCAATCTTATTTGTCTGGTTTTGCCAACATCTAGATTTTATGTTAAATTTAGAGGATATATCAGTATTTCTAAGTCCGTTGATTAACTCTTTTTTGTTTGGTTTTGGATATTTTATCCATCCTATAATATTCTTAGGAGTCTTATAATTAATCTTTAGACGATGAAGTTTTTGTTTAAATATTTTAATTTTCCCAATTTTAATTTTTCTTGTAAAAACCCCAAAGGTTTCTTTTTACAAGTGATTATATTTATGGATTTGAAAACAGATTTTTGTTTTAAATTTGTTAAATTCTCATTGTGAGGAAAAGAAAAAAATTTGAATTTAACAGGTTCATCTATGGTATAAGTAATTATCCCATCATACTCTGTTATGAAAGGATACAACAAAGAGATGAATGGTAAACCCAAAATCATTTTATCCGTCAAATTTTTTACCAAGATAAATGATGTTTTCAAACATACATTATCTTGAAAAATATGAACTTTGAGGATTTCATAATTAATATGCTTTCAGGTACCATAGGCAGAAGACAGAGACTCTTTCGTCTTCTTGAAGTACTTCGGAGGAACTGGTCCTTCCTGCATACAATTCAAATCTGCTCCTAAATCTACAAGAGCCATTGTTGTGATATCAAAATCTTGAATGATTATTCTAACCATTATGTGCCATTTGATGATTTTTATGTGGTTTAGAATTTGGATGAAATGTTCATCATTGTCTTGATAGTTTATGGGTTATTTACCCTCATTATCAGAACTTAGAAAATTACTAGGTTGACACAATTCTTGTTTGTTAATTAGGTTTTCTATTTTTAAAAGATTTAATTCTTCTTTTATTTCATTGTTTGAATTCTTCAAATCTTTTATCTCAATCTTAATATCTTTAATTTCTTTTTGAAGTTCCTGTAAGGTAACTTCCTTTTCTTTCTCTTTTATCCCATTGAATTTTTCAAGGGTTTGTGAAAGACTTGTAGTATTGTTCTTCTTATACTTAGTATTTTCTTTCTTTAGAATTATATTTTTAAGTCTTCCAAGGTATTCTTGTTTTAATTCTAGATTTTTAATTTTACAAATTAAATCTAACAAGAGGGTTTCTTGTTCTTCATTTTTATTTAAGACATTGATTTTTTTACAACAACTATCTCTACATTCCATAGTGATATTAGGAGAATCACTGTCAAAACTTGAGGATTCAGTTTCAGATGATTCATGGGTTTCATATTCTCCTAAATCTTCACTATTATTGTCATAGTAATCTATTTTTTCTAAGATTCTAAACAATTCATGTTTATCTTCTTCAGAAATTTTTAATTGATTAATTTTATTCTTGACTTGACAAGTATTTTAAAGGTGACATTTCTGACCACATTTAAAACACGTAATATTAGTTATATCAAATTTTTTATTAAACCTTTTTCTGGAATAATTTTTATTCCTAGAGAACTTCTTATTCTTAGAAAAGTTTTGATCAAAATTTTTATTCTTATGTTTGTGGTAGTTTTTCCTATAGGGCTTATGAGACCTTCTAGGGTTTGAATAAGAATTTTTTCTATTCATCTGAGAAGGGGCAGTAGAGGGTAGACCGTATTGTTCACAAAAATTACCTAACTCATATTTAGCAGTTTCGCTTTATATTTTAATTTGTTTGTTGATTTTCATATCAACGCACATTTTTAATCCTTCTTTTTGTATTATAGTAATTATTGTTCCATAGGTTAGACTATTATCGTCTATATTTCCTAGGTCAATACTAATGACTGTCCTTATTTTATGGGCAAAGAGATTGGGTAATCCATTAATAAATTTTTCTTTCAAAAGGGTTGTTTACTATCATCCCTTGACATTACTCTGGATAAGAATATATTCTTATACCAATTAAAATCACTTAATGTTGGACACCTAAGATTTGTTAATTGATCATGAATACGCGAAGTAATATTTCTTGGTGTACCAATGAAATGTTCAATTATTGTATAAAGGAGTGTATTTATATCATCAGGTATTGTTTCCTGATTTTCTCTAATAATTGGATTTCCTTCAGCATCAATCTTAACTGTTTAAAAATGACAATTTTGGATTCTTGTGTGAGATGTCTTTCCCACCACGAATGAAGCATTCCTGTGAATCCTGTTACTAGAAGATTGATTACTTCTTCATTAAGTAAATTGTGAGAGGTAATGTAGCTATTAGCTAGCATTGCCATGTTTTGTAATCTATTGAGGACTTCCTGTTCAAAAAGACCATCAATATTCCATTCATATAATTTTTCTGCAGAAACATAAAATTGATTAACAAGAGAAGATTCAGTAATTTGAATATCAGGAGGCATGGGCTTCTTATGCCATTTTCTTTCTAATTTATTAATTTCTAAACCCTTAAATGTTCCTTCAATATTGTTAATATTTGAAAATTCATCTATTGTGGAAGATTCATAAGTTGATTCTGACCTATGACTATCAGAATCAGTATTATCATCTTGGTTAATTAACTTAACAGAGGATGATGACTAAGTGGATTGATTCTTTAATTCTTGAATAATTTTATCAATCTTTTTATTAATTGGTGATTCATAAAGTGGTTTTGTCAGAAAGATTAATTAAGGGTTTTTATTCCAGGGTTTCACTAGGCCTAGGTTCATTAAGAACATCAACCTTTGTTTCAATTTTGTCTAACTGTTTGCATATTGTCATTAGACTCTGGTTAGTATAGTTGAGTTGTTCAACTACTTTTTTATTTGGTTCTTCTTCCTTTCCAATTTTGAAAGGAGAAGTAGTGATTAAGGAATTTTTATGATTAAACATGATTTTTTCATGAGGAGGATGACTAGTAGTTACTATACTAGAGTCTTCTTTCACCCATTTATACTTTGAAATTTCTTTTGCAAATATCTTGAATATAATCTAGGAAAAATATATCAATTTTAAATTCTTGCATGAAGACCTTCCATTCAGCAAGTGTGACTTTTCTTTGATCCATATCATATAATCTCTGAATCTATTACGTCTATCTAGATTATGTGGGTCATTATTGTGTTGGGTTAGACCTTCCTAATCTGGTTCATATTCTTGACTCAAGGTTCCTATATTTAGAACTAAGAGTCGAGGATTGAAAGAATGAAGGCTTCCTTGGAAATCATATCTAGTGGGTGCTTCATTTTCATCAGATTTATCGGACTTATTATCAATAACTGGCTGGCTAACTTGAGAATTTGTGGCTATGCCTTTAAGTTTTAAATTTTTAATTTGTAATTTCTTTAATTCTTGTTCTAAATTTTTAATCCTAAAATTTTGATCATTACTAATGGATGATCCAGAAAAGGAATTCCTAAGGGTACTAGACTCGCTATACTCCTTAATTTGTGGACTAGAAGATGATTAAAAGTTAATTTTTACAGTACCATCCATGTACTGCTGGATATAATTTATATCTTCATTTGGTCTTTAAATTTGGTTAGGTTGACTTTCATTAGTTAAAAGCCAATTTGTTGGTAAATTAATATCAGACCACCTAATTGTTTTAGGAACTCTAATATTTACATTGCTTTGAGTAGATTGTATTAATTTGGTTTGATTCTTTGGACTCTTATTGATGGCTTGGAAGTTCATATTTGTTTCGATTACTTTGTAAAGAATTCTAAAGATTAAAGCTAGAGGTTGGGTGCCTTCCAGGACTTGGTAACCACTAGTTTTAATATTTAAAATTAATGATTTTAAAATTTGAGGATCTGCTAAACTAACAGAGAGATCAGGAAAATAATCAAAATGAATTGGACCATTACAAAGTGAAGATTCAATTAATCCTAAAATATTTTCATTAAAATTTGTAAATCTTACATCACGCAAGGCTAATAAAACAGAGGTATTTAGGCATCTTCTTGTGAGTGGTTTTACTCCAATCTGGACTAAACCAAAATGAAGGAAATTATATCCTTGTTAACTATAATGCTTTATTGCATTAGAGAAAACTAATTGACATTTATCATGCTCTTTTCTAAGAGCATATATCTTTTCAATTATTTTTACATGATGCTGAGGCTTGAAAGAAGCAACAGATCATGTTGATTTAAAAAGATTTTTTTTTGGATTTTAGGTATATCCATACCCTATGATCTATTTGTTCATATGCTAATTCAATGTGTTCATCATTTATTATGTCAGGTATTGAGGTTATTATTGACCTATTACTACTAAAAGAATGGCTCCTCAATAATTTACTCATTGCTCAACTAACTAAATTATTCTTATTATTGAGAATTTCATATTGTATTTTTTGTTACTAACCTTGTGGTGACATCTACAATCTCCTATTAGGCTTCATTCTTCTTCCTTTCACATCTACAACCACCATACCCTTGGGATTTACGTATCTAAGAGGTCTTACCTAGGTCTCTGAAGCTAACCAAATAGAAGCTGATACATCAGCCTAAGATAAATAGATTCACAGATTAGGCAAACAAAGAATAAAGAGAAATAATCAATTATAAGAATAACCAGCCACTTGGGCAGAGAGTAAGATTAGATATAAGCAATTATTCATGTAAGTGAATAACTAAACAATAATATCAATAACCAGCCATAATAGGCGGCAAACAGTTGAAATTATGTAGAAATAAAAGTAGAAATTGTATATGAACAGTATTATCCCCACCAGGTTTGGCCCTGATACCAAAAGGCGGCACCAATAAGTAAACAATAATATCAATAACCAGCTATAATAGGCGGCAAACAGTTGAAATTATACAGAAATAGATGTAGAAACTCTAAATGAATAGTGTTATCCCCACCAGGTTTGGCTCTGATACCAAAAAGTGTGGAATTGAACAGTATTTAAGATGGTTTATTAAGAAGCAAGAAGATAAACAGTAAAAATTGTATTAACAAACAACAATTACAGAAACTGTAATATGGTGTAAGATTAAAAACTTACACAAACAGAGTTTTATTGGCAACAAGAAATTAGTGCTCCCCCTCACAAATTTATGTTGAAGAAAAAAGAAGAAAAAATTTACAAAAGAGGAGTAGACGAAGAAGGCTTTGTTTCACAAAATAGGTTTGTTTAGACTGTTGGTGGAAAATTTGTCACTGGTCCTTGATAATTTTTATCCCAGACTTGTTCCTTGATTGTTTGGAAGGGTATGATGATCACTGCATTGTGCTCTTCGTGTTGTCGTGATATCTTAATTATTTCATTAGCATTTTGTTAAGGATGTATCTATTTTTTTCTATTCATCATCACTGAGGTCCACATCCTCAAAAGGGTCTTGTGTATCCTGGAAGGGATCATTGGCCCATCGGGGAAGAGACCGAACATGAGATTTTCCCTTTAATTTATAAGAGAGAGATCGACTCTTTTTATTCTTTACTGGGTGACTTGACTCTACTGAGGATTCAGAGTTAGATTAACCATTTTCCTCCAAAAGAAGAAGTATTTCATGGAATAATTTTCTCTTTAATTTGGACTTTGGAGTTGTGCCACTTGATTTATTATTTGGAAAGGGTTTGGAAGAATTTGGATTAGATATTTTTATTTGTGGAGCTAGGTCAATGGGCTCATTAATTTTTAATGGAGCTTGGATGAAAGGATTTCCTAATCTCATATTGGGATGGATAATTACAAATTCATAATTGATGGATGCAATAATTTTTTGGGTAATCAACTTATCCCACCATTTAACATAATATTCTCTGGTGAAAATTTCTTTTTCAATCGAGTATTGCCATTTCAAAACCAAGGTATTTTATATTTTATTAAAAATAAAGTATTTGGGAAAATAAAGCCTCAATTGGTGAGGGCTTGTAAACCTTTAAAAATAAATTGAAACATTGTTATAAATCAATTGGTAAAAGTACTAAGGTAAAACCATGAATGGACCACCATTTTAGGAGCTAGCTTGGAAAATCAATTTTGAAATTGTTATCAAAATTTAAAAACCAAAAGTGAGAGAAATCACTATTTTGATGCAAGAAAATATTGTGCCATGCATCAATATAGTCAAAATAATTATATTCTTTTTTATTTAAAATTGTTTTGAAACTTGAAGGATGGATTCTCCAATCCTCCATAGTTATGATTCTAAGGATAGAGAAAGAATGGTAAATGATTCTTTCTTTAGAATTTCTGATCGGGCTAATTTTTATGGATTCTGTTTCTAAGAGAATGTCTCTACAGAAAATAAGGTTTTTGTTATTATGTCCAGGGACATAGTGGAATTTAGGAATGAAATGCGCTTTGGTAATTTGAGTAGGATCCTTCAAATGAGCAAATGGAGGCTCAATACGAAAGAGATTTTCACTGGCGAATTTTTGAAAATCAAATGAGGATTGTTGAGTAAAAGATTCTTCTATTATTGAGCCACTCATCATTTTCACATGATTTCTGAAAGTAATGCTAATTCTTTCAGTTAAGGATTCTACTGCATGTCTATGACTCTTTTGAAATCCGTCAGGCATGATGAAGAAAGTTCCTTCTGGAATCAGAAATTCTTCTATTATTTTATTTGGAAATTCAATTTTCAATATTGCTTGTCCCAAGAGGTTTACGGTTAAAATTTTACTGTTATCATAACAGATTTCATTATCTTTGTGAAAACTTATCTTTTCACCTTTTTCATACCACTGAATTAATATTGCATTGAATTCATCCTTCAATCCAACATCTTCTAAGAGTTCATCCAATTCAGTCATTTTTTGGATATTCAAATCCATTATGACCATAATTAATAAATGGGGATTTTGAACAAAATGCGGCTATTCTGCCATTAAGTTTTTTTATTCTAAAAGAATTTTGATTGAGTATTCTGGTTTCTACCTTTCCATATTCTAGTTGGTCAGAATTCTCAAGTTCCTCCATTGTTGAATCTTGGAATGATTCCCTGCATAAATTTATAAGAAAGAAGGTCAAGAATTGGATTAATAAATTGGACATTGAAATTAAAAGTACAGAGAATAGGCTGCTACCTGGCAAGAATTTGTTTGGGAGTAATATTTTTCCATTCAAAGTACATTCTACAGATTTGCAGTTAATTTTTAAAAGATATTTTTGAATTCGGGCAAAATGTATGATTTGATTAATGGAATAATAAACTCCAAGTCCTAGAAATCTATTCTAAAATAGTTTGGTTTTGCTATCTCGTTTTACTATCCTCGCAGATAACTTAAAATAGTTCCAATATTGTTTAACATATTCATAATTGTAAACAATCAAGAAACTTAACAAGTATTGTTTAATAAGAATGCAGACAATCAGGAAATCAATAATTTGATTAAAGTATTTACTTATTATATTTTGAAATCTACTCGGAGCAGATGTCATTATTTTATAATGATCAAATATAATCCTGTATTTCTCAATCTTATTTGTCTTGTTTTGCAAACATCTAGTTTTTATGTTAGATTTATAGGATGTATCAGTATTTCTAAGTCTGTTGATTAGCTCTTTTTTGTTTGGTTTTGGATATTTTATCCATCCTAGAATATTCTTAGGAGGCTTATAATTAATCTTTAGACGATGAATTTTTGGTTTAAAGATTTTAATTTTTCCCAATTTTAATTTTTCTTGTAAAAACCCAAATGGTTTCTTTTTGCAAAAGATTGTATTTATGGATTTGAAAACAAAATTTTGTTTTAAATGTTCTAAATTCTCATTGTGAGGAAAATAAAGAAATTTGAATTTAATAGGTTCATCTATGGGATAAGTAATTATCCCATCATACTCTGTTGTGAAAAGATAGAACAAAGAGATGAATGGTAAACCCAAAATTAGTTAATGCGTCATATTTTTTACTAAGACAAATGATGTTTTAAAACATACATTATCTTGGAAAATATGAACTTTGAAGATTTCATAATTAATATGCATCCGGGTACCATTGACAGAAGACAGATACTCTTTCGTCTTCTTGAAGTATTTTGGAATCTACGAAAGCCATTGTTGTGAAATCAAAATCTTGAATAATTATTCTAACCAGTATGTGTCATTTTTTTATTTTTATGTGGGTGAGGATTTGGATGAAATGTTCATCATTGTCTTGATAGTTTATGGGTTCTTCACCCTCATTATCAGAACTTAGTAATTTACTAAATTCACACAATTCTTGTTTGCAAATTAGATTATCTATTTTTAAAATATTTAATTCTTCTTTTATTTCATTGTTTGAATTCTTCAAATCTTTTATTTCAATCTTAATATCTTTAATTTCTTTTTGAAGTTCCTGTAAGGTAACTTCTTTTTCTTTCCCTTTTATCCAATTGAATTTTTCAAGGGTTTGTGAAAGACTTGGAATATTGTTATTATTAGATTTAGTATTTTATTTCTTTAGAATGATCTTTTTAAGTCTTTTAAGGTATTCTTGTTTTAATTCTGGATTTTCAATTTTGTAAATTAAATCTAACAAGAGGGTTTCTTGTTGTTCATTTTTATTTAAGACATTGATTTTTTTACAACAACTATTCTTACATCCCATAGTAATGTTAAAAGAATCACAATCAGAACTTGAGGATTTAGTTTCAGAAACATTCGGGGGTTTCATATTCTCCTAAATCTTCACTATTACTGTCATAATGATCTATTGTTTCTAAGATTCTAAACAATTCCTGTTTAACTTCTTCAAAAAATTTTAATTGATTAATTTTATTATTGACTTGACAAGTATTTGAAAGGTGACCTTTCTGACCACATTTAAAACACGTAATATTGGTTTTATCAAATTTTTTATTAAACCTTTTTCTGGAATAATTTTTATTCTTAGAAAAGTTTTGATCAAAATTTGTATTCTTATGTTTTTGGTAATTTTTCCTATAGGGCTTATGAGACCTTCTAGGGTTTAAATAAGAATTTTTCGATTCTTCTGAAAAGGGGCAATATAGGGTAGACCGTATTGCTCACAAAAATTACTTAACTCATATATTAGTAGTTTTTCTTTCTTTTTAAATTTTATTGTTGATTTTCAAATCAACGTACATTTTTAATCCTTCTTTTTGTATTATAGTAATTATTGTTCCACAGGTTAGACTATCATAGTCTATATATCCTAGGTTATTACTAAAAACTGTCCTTATTTTATGGGCAAAGAGATTGGGTAATCCATTAATAAATTTTTCTTTTCAAAAGGGTTGATTACTATCATCCCTTGACATTACTCTGGATAAGAATATATTCTTATACCAATTAAAATCACTTAATGTTGGACACCTAAGATTTGTTAATTGATCATGAATACGTGAAGTAATATTGCTTAGTGTACCAATGAAGTGTTCAATCATTGTATAAAGGAGTGTATTTATAGCATAAGGTATTGTTTCCTAATTTTCACCAATAATTGGGTTTCCTTCAGCTTCAATCTTAACTGCTGAAAGAATGGCAATTTTGGAATCTTGTGTGAGATGTCTTTCCCACCAGGAATGAAGCATTCCTATGAATCCTGTTACTTGAAGATTGATTACTTCTTCATGAAGTAAATTATGAGAGGTAATGTAGGTATTAGTTACCATTGGCTTGTGTTGTAATCTATTGATGACTTCCTATTCAGAAAGATCATCAATATTCGATTCATATAATTTTTTTGCAGAAACAAAAAATTGATTAACAAGAGAAGATTCAGCAATTTGAATATCATGAGGCATGGGCATCTTATGCCATTTTATTTCTAATTTATTCATTTCTATATTTTTAAATGTTCTTTCAATATTGTTCATATTCTTGACTCAAGGTTCCTATATTCAGAACTAAGAGTTGAGGATTGATAGAATGAAGGCTTCCTTCAAAATACGATCCAGTGGGTGCTTCAGTTTCATCAGATTGATCAGGTTTATTATCAAAGACTGAATGACTAACTTGAGAATTTGTGATTATGCCTTTAAATTATAAATTATAAATTATAAATTTCTTTAATTCTTGTTCTAAATGTTGAATCCTAAGATTTTGATTATTACCATTGGATGATTCAGAAAAGGAATTCTTAGGGGTACTAGATTGGCTAGACTCCCTAATTTGTGGACTAGAAGATGATTGAAAGTTAATTTTTATAGTACCATCCATGTACTGCTGGATGCAATAATATCAGACCATCTAATCGTTACTTAAAAGCCAATTTATTAGTAAATTAATATCAGACCACCTAATCATTTTAGGAACTCTAATATTGGCATTACTTTAACTAGATTATATCAATATGGTTCGATTCTTTAGACTCCTATTGATGGCTTGGAAGTTCATATTTGTTTTCGTTACTTTGTAATGAATTCTAAAGATTAAAGTTAGAGGTTGGGTACCTTCTAGGACTTGGTAACCACTAGTTTTAATATTTAAAGTTAATGATTCTAAATTATGGGGATCTGCTAAACTAACAGACACATCAGGAAAACAATCAAAATGAATTGGACCATCATAAAGTGAAGATTCAATTAATCCTAAAATACTATCATTAAAATATGTAAATCTTGCATCTGGCAAGGCTAATAGGGCAGAGGTATGTATGCCTCTTCTTGTGAGTGGTTTTACTCCAATCTGGACTAAACCAATATGAAGGAAATTATATCTTTCTTGAATATGATGCTTTATTGCATCAGAGAAAAGTAATTGACATGTTTCATCATCTTTTCCAAGAGCATATATTTTTTTAATTATTTTTACATGATGTTGAGGCTTGAAAGAAGCAACAGACCATGTTGATTCATAAATATTTTTATTGGATATTTTAGGTATATTCCATACCCTATGATCTACTTGATCATCTGCTAATTCAATGTTTCATCATTTATTATATCAGGGATTGAGGTTATTATTGACCTATTACTACTAGAAGAATTACTCCTAAATAACCTACTCATTGCTCAACTAACTAAATTATTCTTATTTTTGAGAATTTCATTTTGTTTTTTTGTTACTAACCTTGTGGTGACTTTTCAAACCTCCTATTAGGCTTCACTCTTCTCCCTTTCTCCTTTACAACCACCCTACCCTTGGGATTTACGTACCTAACAGGTCTTCCTAGGTCCCTGAAGCTAACCAAATAGAAGCTGATACATCAGTCAAAGATAAACAGATTCACAGATTAAGAAAACAAATAATACAGAGAAATAATCAATTATAAGAATAAACCAGCCACTTGGGTGGAGAGTAAGATTAGATATAAGAAATTATTCATGTAAGTAAATAACTAAACAATATTATCAATAACCAGCCATAATAGGCGGCAAACAATTGAAATTATGTGCTATTTTTTTATCAAAATTTTTATTTTTATGGTTGTGGTAATTTTTCCAATAGGGCTTATGACACCTTCTACAGTTTAAATAAGAAATTTTTTCTATTCTTCTGAGAAGGGACAATAGAGGGTAGACCGTATTGCTCACAAAAATCACCTAACTCATATTTAGCGGTTTTGCTATATTTTTTAATTTGTTTGTTGTTTTTCATATCAACGCACATTTTTAATCCTTATTTTTGTACTATAGTAATTATTGTTCCATAGGTTAGACTATCATAGTCTATATTTCCTAGGTCATTACTAAGGACTGCCCTTATTTTATGGGCAAAGAGATTGGGTAATCCATTAAAAAAAATTTCTTTCCAAAAGGGTTGATTACTATCATCCCTTGACATTACTCTAGATAAGAATATATTCTTATAACAATTAAAATCACTTAATGTTGGACACATAAGATTTGTTAATTGATCATCAATACGCGAAGTAATATTACTTGGTGTACCAATGAAGTGTTCAATTATTGTATAAAGGAGTGTATTTAAACCATCAGGTATTGTTACCTAATTTTCTCCAATAATTGGTTTCTTTCAGCAACAATCTTAATTGTTGAAAGAATGGCAATTTTGGATTCTTGTGTGAGATGTCTTTCCCACCAGGAATGAAGCATTCATGTGAATCCTGTTACTAGAAGATTGATTACATCTTCATGAAGTAAATTGTGAGAGGTAATTTACCTATCAGCTACCATCGCCATGTGTTGTAATCTATTGAGGACTTTCTGTTCAGAAAGACCATACCTATTCCATTCATATAATTTTTCTGCAGAAACAGAAAATTGATTAACAAGAGAAGATTCAGTAATTTGAATATCAGAAAGGCGTGGGCTTCTTATGACATTTTCTTTCTAATTTATTAATTTCTAAATTCTTAAATGTTCTTTCAATATTGTTAATATTTAAAAATTCATCTATTGTGGAAGATTCATAAGTTGATTCTGACCTATGTCTATCAGATTCAGTATTATCATCTTGGTTAATTACCTTAACAGAGAAAGATGACTCAGTGGATTTATTCTTTAATTCCTGAATCATTTATCAATTTTTTTATTAATTGGAATGATTCTTAAAGTGGTTTTATCGGAAAGATTAATTAAGGGGTTTTCCTTCAGGGTTTCACTAGGCCTAGGTTCATTGAGAACGTCAACCTTTGTTTCAATTTTGTCTAACTGTTTACCTATTGTAATTAGACTATGGTTAGTATAGTTGAGTTATTTAACTATTTTTTTATTTGGTTCTTCTTCCTTTGCAATTTTGAAAGGAGAAGCAGTGATATAGGAATTTTTATGATTAATCATGATTTTCTCAGGAGGGAAATGACTAGTAGATACTATACTAGAGTCTTCCTTAACCCATTTATACTTTGAAATTTCTTTCGTAAATATCTTCAACATAATCGAGGAAAAATATATCAATTTTAAATTCTTGAATGAATGCCCTCTGTTCCGCAAGTATGATTTTTCTTTGATCCATATCATATGAATCTCTGAATCTATTACGTCTATCTAGATTGTCTGGGTCATTATTGTGTTGGGTTAGACCTTCCCAATCTGGTTCATATTTTTGACTCAAGATTCCTATATTTAAAACTAAGAATCGAGGATTGACAGAATGAAGGCTTCCTTGGAAATCTTATCCATTGGGTGCTTCATTTTCATCAGATTTATCAGACTTATTATCAAAGACTGGCTGGCTAACTTGAGAATTTGTGACTATGCCTTTAAGTTTAAAATTTTTAATTTGTAATCTCTTTAATTCTTGTTCTAAATTTTGACTCCTAAAACTTTGATCATTACTAATGGATGATGCAGAAAAGGAATTCTGAGGGGTACTAGACTGGCTATACTCCTTAATTTGTGGACTAGAAGATGATTGAAAGTTAATATTTACAGTACCATCCATGTACTACTGGATATAATCTACATCTTCAATTGGTCTTTTAATTTGGGTAGGTTTACGTTCAGTAGTTAAATTATGAGGATCTTTTAAACTAACAGAGATAAGGAAAAATTGGACCATTACAAAGTGATATTCAATTAATCCTAAAATACTATCATTAAAATTATTAAATCTTGCATCACGCAAGGCTAATATGACAGAGGTATATAGGCCTCTTTTTGTGAGTGGTTTTACTCCAATCTGGACTAAACCAAAATCGAGGAAATTATATCCTTCTTGAATATGATGCTTTATTACATCAGAGAAAAATAATTGGCATGTTTCATACTCTTTTCCTAGAGCATATATTTTTTCAATTATTTTTACATGATGTTGACGCTTGAAAGAAGTAACATACCATGTTTATTTATAAATATTTTTATTGGGGATTTTAGGTATATTCTATACCCTATGATCTATTTGATCATCTGCTAATTCAACGTGTGCATCATTTATTATGTCAAGTATTGAGGTTATTGTTAACCTATTACTACTAGAAGAATTACTCGTAAATAATCTACTCATTGCTCAACTAACTCAATTATTCTTATTATTGAGAAATTCATAATGTATTTTTTGTTATTAACCTTGTGGTGACTTCTACAACCTCCTATTAGGCTTCACTCTTCTCCTTTTCGCCTCTACAACCACCCTACCCTCAGGATTTATGTATCTAAGAGGCCTTACCTAGGTCCCTGAAGCTAACCAAATAGAAGGGTAGGGTGGTTGTAGAGGCGAAAAAAGATTAGATATAAGCAATTATTCATGTAAGTAAATAAGTAAACAATAATATCAATAACCAACCATAATAGGCGGCAAACAGTTGAAATTATGCAGAAATAGAAGTAGAAACCATAAATGAACAATGTTATGCCCACCAGGATTGGCTCTAATACCAAAAGGTGCAAAATTGAACAGTATATAAGCAATTATTCATGTAAGTAAATAAATAAACAATTCTTTTATTCTAAAGTTAATTATTGATATTATGAGTAAACAATATTATCAATAATTCTTACATGTTATTTCAATATTGTTAATATTTGAAAATTCATCTATTGTGGAAGAGTCATAAGTTGATTCTGACCTATGACTATCGGAATCAGTATTATCGTCTTGGCTAATTACCTTAAAGGGAAAATCTCATGTTCGGTATATCTTAATTATTTCATTCGCATTTTTCCAAGGATGTATCTATTTTTTCCTATTCATCATCACTGAGGTCCACATCCTGATTCTGACCTATGACTATCAGAATTAGTATTATCAGATTGGTTAATTAGACCTCTTAGATACGTAAATCTCGAGAGTATGGTGGTTGTAGAGGTGAAAGAGAGAAGAGTGAAGCCTAACAGGAGGTTGTAGAAGTCACCACAAAAGAAATAATCATGATTAATCATAAAAATTCCTTAATCACTACTTCTCCTTTCAAAATTGCAAAGGAAGAAGAACCTAACAAAAATGTAGTTGCACATCTCAACTACTAACCAGAGTCTAACTACAATAGGTAAACAATTAGACAAAATTGAAACAAAGGTTGACGTTCTCAATGAAAATCCAAACAAAAAAGAGTTAATCAACAGACTTAGAATAACTGATATATCCTCTAAATTTAACATAAAACTAGATGTTGGAAAAATCAAACAAATAAGATTGAGAAATACCAACAGATTCACAGATTAGGAAAACAAATAGTACAGAGAAATAATCAATTATAAGAATAACCAGCCACTTGGGTGGAGAGTAAGATTAGATATAAGCAATTATTCATGTAAGTAAATAAGTAAACAATAATATCATTAATTCTTAAATGTTCTTTCAATATTGTTAATATTTGAAAATTCATCTATTGTGGAGGATTCATAAGTTGATCTGACCTATGACTATCGGAATCAGTATTATCGTCTTGGTTAATTATCTTTATAGAGGAAGATGACTCAGTGAAAATTCATCTCATGTTCGGTCTGAGCTAGTTCAATGGGGTCATTAATTTTTAATGGAGCTTTTTTCTTCTTAATACCCCCTTGGTCTAAGCTACATGTTAAGACACTTCCTTGTCTTGGCATTCCTACTAATAATTCTTTTAAAATTGTCCAAACTGATGCCTCTGAAATTGGATATGGCGGTATCTTGTATAATATTGTTTACTTATATACTTATATGAATAATTGCTTATATCTAATCTTACTCACCGCCCAAGTGGCTGGTTATTCTTATAATTGATTATTTCTCTGTATTATTTGTTTGCCTAATCTGTTAATCTGTTTATCAGAGACTGATGTATGAGCTTCTATTTGGTTAGCTTAAGGAACATAGGTAAGACCTCTTAGATACGTAAATCCTGAGGGTAGGGTGGTTGTAGAGGAGAAAAGGAAAAGAGTGAAGCCTAATAGGATGTTGTAGAAGTCACCACAAGGTTAGTAACAAAAAATACAATATGAAATTTTCAATAATAAGAATAATTTACTTAGTTAAGCAATGAGTGGATTATTTAGGAGTAATTCTTCTAGTAGTAATAGGCCAACAATAACCTCAATACCTTACACAATAAATGATGAACACATTGAATTAGTAGATGATCAAATAGATCACAGGGTATGGAATATACCTAAAATCCCCAATAAAAAAATTTATAAATCAACATGGTATGTTGCTTCTGTCAAGCCTCAACATCATGTAAAAAGAATTAAAAAAATATATGTTCATGGAAAAGAGCATGAAACATGTAAATTACTTTCCTCTAATGCAATAATGCACCATATTCAAGAAGGATATAATTTGCTTCATTTTGGTTTAGTCCAGATTGGAGTAAAACCACTCACATGAAGATGCCTAAATACCTATCTTATTAGCCTTGCGTGATGCCAGATTTATAAATTTTAATGATAGTATTTTAGGATTAATTGAATCTTCACTATGTAATGGTCCAATTCATATTGATTGTTTTCCTGATCTGTCTGTTAGTTTAGCAGATCCCCATATTTTAAAATCATTAACTTTAAATATGAAAACTAGTGGTTACCAAATCCTGGAAGGCACCCAACCTCTAGCTTTAATCTTTAGAATTCATTACAAAGTAACCAAAACAAATATAACCTTCCAAACCATCAATAGGAGTTCAAAGAATTATACCCTATTAATACAATCTAATCAAAGTAATGCAGATATTAGAGTTCCTAAAATAATTAGGTGGTCTGATTTTAATTTACCAACAAATTGGCTTTTAACTAATGAAATTCAACCTACCCAAATTCAAAGACCAATTGAAGATGTAGATTATATCCAGCAGTACATGGATGGTACTGTAACAATTAACTTTCAATCATCTTCTAGTCCACAAATTTTAGAATATAGCCAGTCTAGTACCCCTAGGAATTCCTTTTCTGGATCATCCATTAGTAATGATCAAATTTTTAGGATTCAACATTTAGAACAAGAATTAAAGAAATTACAAATTAAAAATTTAAAACTTAAAGGCATAGCCACAAATTCACAAGTTAGCCAGCCAGTCTTTGATAATAAGTCCGATAAATCTGATGAAAATGAAGCACCCACTGGATCATATTTTCAAAGAAGCATTCATTCTGTCAATCCTCAACTCCTAATATAGGAACCTTAATCACTGCTTCTCCTTTAAAAAGTGCAAAGGAAGAAGAACCAAACAAAGAAGTAGTTGAACAACTCAACTATACTAACCAGAGTCTAAATACAATTGGTAAAAAGTTAGACAAAATTCAAACAAACGTTGATGTTCTCAATGAACCTAGGCCTAGTGAAACCCTGAAGGAAAAACCATTAATTAAAATTTCTGATAAAACCATTTTAATAATCATTTCAATTAATAAAAAAATGATCAAATGATTCAGGAATTAAAGAATAAATCCATTGTTTGGGTAATTAACCAAGATGATAATACTGATTTTGATAGTCATAGTTCAAAATCAACTTATGAATCTTCCACAATAGATGAATTTTCAAATCTTAACAATACTGAAAGAACATTTAGGAATTTAGAAATTAATAAATTAGAAAGAAAATGGCATAAGAAGCCCACGCCTCCTGATATTCAAATTACTGAATCTTCTCTTGTTAATCCATTTTCTGTTACTGTAGAAAAATTATATGAATGGAATATTGATGGTCTTTCTAAACAGGTAGTCCTCAATAGATTACAACACATTGCAATGGTAGCTAATAGGTACTTTACCAGTCACAATTTACTTCATGAAGAAGTAATCAATCTTCTAGTAACATGATTCACAGGAATGCTTCATTCCCGGTGGGAAAAACATCTCACACAAGAATCTAAAATTGTCATTTTTTCGGCAGTTAAGATTGATGATGAAGGAAACCTAATTATTGGAGAAAATTAGGAAACAATACATGATGGTATAAATACACTCCTTTATACAATAATTGAACACTTCATTGGTACGCCAAGTAATATTACTTCACGTATTCATGATCAATTAACAAATCTTAGGTGTCCAATATAGACTATGATAGTCTAACCTATGGAATAATAATTACTAGAATACAAAAATAATGATTAAAAGTGTGCGTTGATATGAAAATCAACAAACAAATTAAAAAAGAAAGCAAAACTACTAAATATGAGTTAGGTAATTTTTGTGAGCAATACGGTCTACCCTCTATTGCCTCTTCTCAGAAGAATAGAAAAAATTCTTATTTAAATCCTAGAATGTATCATAAGCCTTATAGGAAAAATTACCACAAACATAAGAATAAAAATTTTGATCAAAACTGCAAGTTTTTCACAAACCTTATTAATACAATGTAAAGAAAAACAATTTTGTTTTTTACAAGATAAATTAAAATTTATTAGAATTGAAGAACAACTTTAGAGTTCTATTCTTCAAAACAAAATTAAGATATCTGAAAAAAAAATCTGTAAAGAAATATGTTCCAATATTTCCAATGCTTTCTGGCACAGGAAACAACATACTGTCCAAAACGTGCCTTTTGGTATTAGAGCCAAATCTGGTGGGGATAATACTGTTCATTTATAGTTTCTAGTGGTTACCAAGTCCTGGAAGGCACTCAACCTCTAGCTTAAATCTTTAGAATTCATTACAAAGTAACCAAAACAAATATGAACTTCCAAGCCATCAATAGGAGTCCAAAGAATCAAACCCTATTATACAATCTAATCAAAGTAATGTAAATATTAGAGTTCCTAAAAAAAATTAGGTGATCTGATATTAATTTACCAAAAAATTGGCTTTTAACTAATGAAAGTCAACCTACCCAAATTCAAAGACTAATTGAAGATGTAGATTATATCCAGCAATACATGGGTGGTACTGTAAAAATTAACTTTCAATCATCTTCTAGTCCATAAATTGAGGAGTATAGCCAGTCTAGTACCCCTAGGAATTCCTTTTATGGATCATCCATTAGTAATGATCAAAGTTTTAGGATTCAGTATTTAGAACAAGAATTAAAGAAATTTAAAATTTAAAACATATAGGCATAGCCCCAAATTCTCAAGTTAGCCAGCCAGTCTTTGATAATAAGTCTGATAAATCTGATGAAAATGAATCACCCACTGGATCAGATTTCCAAGGAAGCCCTTCTCTAGGAATAAAAATTATTCCAAAAAAAGGTTTAATAAAAAATTTGATAAAACTAATATTACGTGTTTTAAATGTTAAGATATCTTGCTTATACCAAAAGGCGCGGAATTGAACATTATTTAAGAGGGGGTATTAAGAAGCAATAAGATAAATAGTAAAAACTAGGGCAACAAAAAGATGGGGTCTAGGCCCCAAGTCTCTGAAAAAATGACTAAAGGAGAATCATCCACACAACAATTGGCCTTTAAGGCCCAAATCATAGAAGAGTCTTCTACTCCAAGAAATAAAACCCCTTTTAAATAAAAAAATAATATAATTATTTTGACTATATTGATGCATGGCAAATAATTTTCTTGCACCAAAGTAGTGAATTTTCCCATTCTTGGTTTTTAAATTTTGATAAAAATTTCAAACTCAATTTACCAAAATGATTTTTAAGATGGTGGTCAATCCATGGCCCTGCCTTTGAAATATTCTCAATCGAATTACAACATAATTTCAGCTTCTTTTTAAAAATTATTTAAACCCTCAACAATTGAGGCGTCTTTTCCTCCAATAATTTATTTTGTAAATAAATACAAAATTTCATGAATTTTGAAGTGGCAATATGCCATTGAAGGAGAAATCCTTACCAGACAAAACAATGTAATTCTCACCACTAAACTACAGCCCAAGTGGGAATACGCCATTGAAGGAGAAATCCTCACAATACAATACTATGTAAAATTGTGGGACAAATTCGGTACATTAAAAATATCTTCTCCTTTAGTCATTTTCCCAAGACTTGGGGAGTAGACCCCCTCTTTTTGTTGCCCCTGCAAGAATTCACGAGTAAGAAGTCAGGAACTGAATTATTAATTCCATTAATAAATTCAATATCAAAATAAAAAATACTAAGTATAGACTATCATCTAGCAAATATCTGTTTGGAGGCTATATTTTTAACATCTCTTTCTAGAACATGTTTAGCAGATTTACAATCAATTTTTAACAAAAATTTCTGATTCAACAAGTCATCATGAAATTTTTTTATGCATAATACAACAGATAAATTCCTTTTTAATTGTACTGTAATTAACTTGTGATTGAGACCACGATCTAGATTTAAACCTAACAATTTGTTGAGGTGATTATGGGAAAATATTTGGTAACAAGATACCTCCATATCCAATTTCAGAGGCATCAATTTGGAAAATTTTAAAAGATTAGTAGGAATACCAAGATAAGGAAGTGTCTTAACATGGGTTTTAATTCTTTTGATTAAATCAGTATGGACAGTGTCCAAGGAGGGGGATTCTTTTTAAGCCTGTCAAAGAGAGGCTTACAATCAATTCTCATTTTATCCTAAAAATCATATATGTAATTTAAAGATCCAAGAAATCTTTGCAATTGTGTTTTATCTAGAATTTCATTGGGGAATTTGTCAGCAAATTGTATTACACCGTCAATAGGCTTGTAGAAGTAGAAACAATTAATGAACAGTATTATCTCCACCAGGTTTGGCTCTGATACTAAAGGGCATGAAATTGAATAGTATTTAAGTGGGGGTATTAAGAAGCAAGAAGATAAACAGTAAAAACTATATTAACAAACAATAATGACAGAAACTATATTATGGTGTAAGATTAAAAACTTACACAAATAGAGTTTTATTGGCAACAATAAATTAGTGCTCCCGCTCACTAATTTATGTTGAAGAAAAAAAAAGAAAAGATTTACAAAAGAGGAGTAGACGAAGAAGGCTTTGTTTCACAAAATAGGTTTTAGCTCTCAAATAGTAAGAGTTGTAAAGCGAGTTGTGCTTCACAAATGGGAGAGACTACCTATTTATAGCTAAGGAAAGTAGAGTTCACCGGGAACTCATCACTTACCTAAACTATTCTATTCTACAAAAGTAAAGATATTTTACATTTCTACTTTTGACTAAGAATAATAAAAGCATGAATAGTTGCCTAATTATTTGACAACTTAGTACAATAATTACAGAAGAAGACAAAAATGTAAAGATTCTTCGATAATTATTATCTCGGTCTTCGTGTCTTCATAATTACTCTGTCATGATTACTTGTGGTTGAAATGTCATTGAGACTGTTGCACATTGGATCCATTGATAATTGCTATCTTGGATTCTTGTGTTTTTTCTTATTTGTTGGTGAAATCATAATTACTGTCTTGAAAGTTCATTGTGACTATTGCCATTGTTTGCTTTTCTTGAAGATCATTATGATCGTTGCATTGTCTTGAGTTGTTAGATCGATTGATTCTTGGATCTTATTTTAACACTGGCATTTTGCCAAAGACAAATCCATTTGTTTACTGGTTAATTCAGATCTGTTCATTATCGATAGGATCAATACTTTTGAATAGGACCTTCAATTGCTAAGGGGTAATTGATCTCTTTGGATTTTTTATTTAGTTTGGTGACTTGACTCTGCGGGTGATTCAGAGTCTGGTTCATTATTATCTTCTAAAAGGAGATGTAGAATTAGTTCTTCCTCTAATTTGAGTTTAGGCTTGGTGGTCTTTGATTTACCCTTTGAATAGGGTTTGGACTCAAGATTTGATTTGGGTTTAGAAGAATTTGGACTGGATAGTTTTAATTGTGGGGCTACGTCAATGGGCTTATCAATTTTTAATGGAGCTTGGATAAATGGATTTGCTAGTCCCATATTGGGTTGGATACTTGCAAATTCTTGGTTGATGGATGCAATAATTTTTTGGGTATTCAATTTATCCCACCATTTAGTATAATATGGTATGGTGAGGATTTTATTTTCAACCGAGTATTGCCATTTCAAAATCTAAGGTATTTTGTATTTGTTTGTAAAATAAAGTATTTGGGGAAAGAAAACCTCAATTGGTAAGGGCTTATAAACCTCTGAAAATAAGTTGAACCATTGATGTAACTCAATTGGAAATTGTTCTAAAGCAAGACCATGAATGGACCATCATTTTGAGAACCGATTTGGAAAATTAATTTTGAAATTGTTATCAAAATTTAAAAACTAAAAGTGAGAAATGCCACTACTTTGATGCAAGGAAATCTATGCCATGCATCAATACAGTTAAAATAATTATTATTTCTATTTAAAAGTATTTTGAAACTTAAAGAATGGATTTTCCAAACCTTCATATTTATGATCCTGAGGATAGAGAAATATTGGTAAAGGATTCTTTCCTCAGAATTTTTGATTGTGCTAATTTTTATGGATTTTGTTTCTAAGAGGATATCTCTGTAGAAAATGAGATTTTTGTTATTGTCTATGGACATAATGGAATTTGTGATTGAAATGTGCTTTACCAATTTGTGTTGGATCTTTCAGATGAGAAAATGAAGGTTTAATATGAAAGAGATTATGATAAATTGGTTGGTCAAGTGATTGAGCATTACGAGATTGAGTATTTGAAAAAGGGTCAAATTGTTTGACCACGGTTAATTGGTAATCGGGTCTGATGGACCCAAGTATTGTTAATTGGACTTGATTATGAGTAGAAGGCTCCTCTTTGATTAGGGCCTTAAAGGTCAATTGTTGAGTCGAAGACTTTTCTAGTTTTGAAACATTTATCACATATTTTTTGAAAGTGATATTGATTCCTTTTACCAAGAATTTCACAGCATGCTTATGACATTTTTGAAATTTATTAGAAATGATGATGAAAGTTCTGTTTAGTACCAAAAATTCTTTTATTGTTTTATTTGAAAATTCAATTTTAGAATTTACTTGTCTCAATAGATTTTCAGTTTAAATTCTATTATAACAGATTTCATTATTTTTGCAAAAACCTATTTTCATATTTTTCTTGTGCCATTGAATTAATGTTGTATTGAAGTCATACTTCAACCCAATATGTTCTAAAATTTCATCCAATTCATCAATCCAATCATTTTTTGGATAATCAAATCCATTATGACCATAATTAATGGATGAGAGTTTTGGACAAAACGCTATTGTCTTGTCATTAAGCTTCTTCATTTTAAAACAATTTTGATTAAATATTCTCGCCTTTACCTTCCCATATTCTAGTAGGCCAACTTTCTCAAATTTCCCTATTGCAGAATCTTGGTATGATTTCTTGCAAAAGATTACAAGTAAGGGGGTCATGAATTTAATTATTAATACATTGTATAAATTAAATATTGAAATCCAAATTTCTATAAATAGATTGTTACCTAGAAAAACTTTGTTTGGGAGAAATCTCGAAACATGTTTTGCAGATTCGTAATTAATTAAAATAAATTTTTTATTTAATAAGGCAACTTGTATGAGATAAATTTTAAATTCTAGAAATCTTGATTGAAATAATTTGATTCTTTTTGCAAAGATAACTAAAATGTTTTGTTTTATTATCTTGGCAAATAATTCAAAGTATTTCCAGTATTGTTTGTTATTAATGTAAACAATCAATAATTTCAACTAGTATTGTTTACTAAGAATGCAGCCAATTAAGAATGGATTAAAGAATTCTATCATTATATTCTAAAATTTACTTGGAGAAAATTTAAGATCAAAGGGTATTATTTTCCATTTATAATGAACAAATATAATTTTATATTATCAATCTTATTTATCTGGATTTGTGAAAATCCACATTGTATGTCAAATTTAAAGAATGCAATATCTTCTCTAAATATGTTGATTAAGTCTTTATTGGTTGTTATCGGATATTTTATCCATTCCAAAACATCGTTAAAAGGCTTGCAATTGATTACTAAATGAAGAATTCTTTGAAGAACATTATCTTGAAGCTGATTCTCAATCCTTTTAGATTTAAAAACAGAAAAATAAAGAAATTTTAATTTAATAGGTTCATCCATAGGATGAGTAATTATCTCATCATATTCTATTGTAAAAGGATACAACAAAAAAATGAAGGGTAAACCTTTAATTATTTTATTAGTCATATTTTTACTAAGATAAACGATGTTTTAAAACATATAATGTCTTGACAAATATGAACTTTTGGTATTTCATATTTGATATGTATATGAGTACCATTGGCAGAAGATAAATATTCTTTTGTATTCTTGAAGTACTTAGGAGGAGCTAGTCTTGTCTGCATACAATTCAAATCTACTCCTGAATCAACAAGAGTCATTGTTGTAAAATCAAAATCTTGAATTATTAATCTGACCATTATACACAATTTCTTGATTTTGATATGATTAAGTATTTGGATGAAATTATCATTATTTTGATTGTTGATAATAGGTTCTTCAACTTATTAATTGAAATTGGGAATCTACTAGGTTCTCCTAGTTTACAAGATTCATGAATTTTAATTAAACTCTTTATTAAAAGAATTAATTCTTCTTTTATTTGAATATTTTTAATTCCTTTCTGAATTCACGTAGGATAACTTCTTTTTTATTTCCTTTACCCATATTGAATTTTTAAGGGTTTGTGAAGGGCTTGTGATATTCTTAGACTTACCATTTAAAATTCTTTCCTAAGTCTTTCTAGGTATTCTGGATTTTTAATTTTGCTAATTAAATCCAACAAGAAATTTTCTTCTTGTTCTTTATTTGTTATTTAGAACATTAATTTTTTGACAATAACGATCCCTACACTCCATAGAGATGTTATGGGAATTACTGTCATAATTGGAAGAGTTTGATTTTGAGGATTCGGGGTATTCAAATTCTCCTAAATCATCACTAATCACTCTCATAGTGTTTTATTGACTCTATGATTCTAAACAATTCTTGTTTTTCTTCATTAAAGATTTATAATTGATTAATTTTGTCCTTAGCTTGACAAGTTTTAGAAGGATGGCCATTCTGGCCATATTTAAAATACTTAAGTTTATTTTTATCAAAAGAATATTTATTGTTTTATCTTCTAGAATAAATTTTATTCTTTGAAAAACCTTTGTCAAAATTTTTATTCTTTGAAAAATATTGGATAAAAATCTTATGCTTATTCTTATGGTCTTTTCTCCTATCAGGCTTGCGAGACCTTCTAGATTTTGAATGGAAATTTTCCTTAATAGGGGTAAACCATATTGCTCACAAGAATTGCCTAATTCATATTCTATAGTTTTATGTTTCATATCAGTGCATATTCCAAAAGCTTCCTTTTGTACTGTAGTAATAATCATACCATAGGTGAGACTATCATAGTCTATGTTTCATAGGTTATTAATAAGGACTATTCTTATTTTATGTGTGTATAAAATAAATTTTTCTTTCCAAGAGGGTTGATTGTTATCATCCTTTGACATTATTTTGAATAAAAATATATTTTTGTACCAATGGATTTTACTTAGGGTTGGACACCTAAGTTGGTCAATTGATTATGGATATGTGAAGTAATATTACTCGACATTCGAATGACGTGTTTAACTATTGTGTAGAGAAGTGTATTGGTGGCATTAGGTATTGTTTCCTGTTTTTCTTTAATATTTAGTGTTCCTTCAGTATTAATCTTTATTGCTGAAAGAATGGTATTTTTTGATTCTTTTGTGAGATAATTTTCCCACCAGGAATGTAATATTCCTGTTAATCCTGTTACTAAAAGATTGATTACCTCATTGTGAAGTAAATTGTGTGTGGTAATGTAGCTGTTATCGATTATTGTCATGTGTTGAAATTTATTCAGAACTTCCTGCTTAAAAAGTCCATTAATATTCCATTTTTACAATTTATTTGTAGAAGCAGAAAATTGGTTAACTAAAGAATTTCCAGAAATTTGAATATCAAGAGGAATAGGCTTTTTAGGCCATTTCCTAGGCCATTTCCTTTCTAATTTATTAATTTCTAAATTTCTATGTGATTCTTCAATATTATTAATGTTTGAAAATTCATTTATCGTGGACGATTCATAGGTGGATTCTGACCTATTATCTTCAAAATCTAAATTTTTGTGTTGATTAATTACCTTTAATTCATGAGGTTTATTATTAATAATATTTTCAGATTTAATTTCAGATGATTCTAAATTTTTATTAATGTTTGAAGATTCACTTATTGTAGATGAATCATAGGTGGACTCTGACCTATGGCTTTCTGGATCTAAACTATTATTTTTAATTCATAAAGTATTTTATCAATCTTTATTAAGAGGAACCATATTTGGAGTGATTTTTTCCGAAAGATTTATTAAAAGATTTTTCTTCCAGATTTTACTAGATTCATGTTTATGAAGATCATCAACTTTATTTTCAATTTTGTCTAATTCTTACCTATTGTAATTAGACTTTGATTGGTGTAATTGAGTTGTTCAACTAATTTTTTATTTGATTCTTCTTCCTTTGATATCTTAAAAGGAGAAACAGTGATTAAAGAATTTATATGGTTAATGTCCTCAGAGGATGATTTTTTAGTTTCAAAACATTTTAATGCTTCTTCAACTTTGTTAACGTTTGAAGATTCATCAATTGTGAAAGATTCATTGGTTGATTCTAACTTATGATTTTATAAATTTGAACTATTGTCATCTAATTCTTGAAGTTTATTATTAGTAAGGTTTTCAAATTCTGAACAATTATTTTGATTATCAATCGTATCACAATAAGATGATTCATTAGTTTTTAAATTCTTTAATGTTTCTTTAATATTTGAAGATTCATTAATTATGGATTATTCATAGGTGGGTTCTAACCTATGAATATCTAATTCAAAGATACTGTCATGGTTACCAACATTGACAGATGATTTAATTTCTAAATCTTTGGATGGTTCCTTATTACTATTTGAATGTTCATAGGATTCTGACCTACAAGCTTCTTTAATTTTACGTTTCGAAGAATTATGAATTATGGATGGCTCATAGGTTGATTCTAACCTATGGTTATCTAATTCTAGGACATTGTCTCTTAAAGATTTTAACTTTCTAAGTATTTTTTCATCATGAGTTTTCTCATAATGAAGTTGGAGAGATTTAATGAAATCTTTATTAGGTTAAGAACTTGTATGATTAATTAAGATTTTTTGAGGTGGTGAATGATTGACAGTTACAACACTGGAGTCTTCCTTGACCCATTTAGATTTGAAAATTATTTTAATATTTTTCTCATAAATATCTTCGATATAATCAAGGAAAAATATGTTAACTTTATATTTTTGCTTGAATGCTTTCCATTGAGCAAGTATGATTTTTCTCTGATTCATATTATATGAATCTTTGAACCTATTATGTCTATTTAAATTTTCTGGGTTTGTGTTTATTTAGACTTGCCCAATCTGGTTTGTATTCTTGCTGCAAAATATTTAGATTCAAATTTTTTGAATTTTTGAATTTTTGTTTTAATTCTTTAATCCTAAAATTTTGATCATTATTAATATATGATCCAGAAAAGGAACTCTTAGGGGTATACTCCCTAACTTTAGAATTAAAAGATTGGTAATTAATTTTATTAGATTATTTACTATTAAGACTTGTCTGACTTTCTTAGAAACTTATTCATTTAGGTTTTAGACCTTTAATTTTTTAATTCTTGCTCTATTTGAATCCTAATGGATTATTTAGAATTGAAATTCCTATTTTTATTGGATATGTTCCATACCCTATCATTTACTTGATTACAGTCTTCAGAATAATTTTCTTGATCATCTTAAAGGTATTCGAAATGATCATTCTGATAATCTGATGGGTATTCAAAATATTTATGAACTACTTGATCATCTGTAAATTTAAAATATTATTCATCCACTATGTTGGATATTGAAGATATTATAGACCTAATGCTACTAGAAGAATTACTTCTAGATAACATACTCATTGCTCAGAATAACTAAATTATTCTTATTATTGAGAATTTCATACTGTATTTTTGTTACTAACCTTGTGGTGACTTCTAAAACCTCCTACTAGGCTTTACTCTTCTCCTTTTTGCCTGTACAACCATCCTGATCAAATGCCTGCACTCTACCCTTCAATGCTATGCAATTTTTAGTCGAATGTCCCAGTACCTTAGCATGATAATAATATCGAGCAGTCGAATCATATCACATTAGGTATGGTGGCTATGCTAGCTGAAGAGGTTCCTAAGGAATCGACACCAATTGATTATTCCGTATTAATTGTGGTAAGAGATCCGTATAAGACATAGGAATTGGATAGTATGGACAAAAAAGTTGATTAATTCTATTTCCCCTTAGAGGCTGATCACCCTTACCAGCATTCTGTTGGTGAGATGGTAGTCTTAGGGTGATTGTTGATTGTTGTGAATGAAAATTGTATCGCACTTGTGAGGTATTTGCCACACATGATGTCACAGATTTAGGTCCTTCACTGTACTTTGAAAAGCACGACCCGGGGTTCTTCGCTTGGATGGGTACACAAAATTGATTGTCTATACATCTCCCTCTCTTCACTTTGACGATGGCCTATTTCTGTGGAGGACGCTTCTGACACATCTTCTGAAATTCTATCATTTTTTCTCCCATATTCTACTCTTTCACCAATCACTATACTATCAGAAAATTTTTTTGAAGCATTCCCAGTCATTCTATCATAGAATGGGGACCTCAAGGTATTGATGCAGATTGAGGTCATTTCTTTTTCTAATAAGACGGTTTGCACCTG